>MU390250.1:0-394793 GCA_022578715.1 Nemania sp. FL0916 | reverse complement strand
TTCGTTAATAAATTAAATAAAAAATATATTAATATAAATTAAATAAAATAATAAATTTAATTAATTTTTTATTTTTATTAAATATTAAAATATAAATTTTATATATATATATTAATAATATATATAATAATTTTAAAATCGTAAATAAGTTATAATAATAGTTTTTTTTTATAATTATAATAAACTTATTAATTAATTTAAACGAATTATTTTTAAATTTTAAAATTTTAAACTTTAAAGTTTAAATATTTTTATAATAATTTTAATTATAAATTATAATATTAAATACGTTAAAATATCCGAAATTATAATAATTTTAAAAAATAATATTATATATTTATTTTAAACTTATATTTTTTTATAATAAATAAAATAAAACGAATTAAATAATTTATATATTAAACGTTAATTCGAAAAATTATTTTAATTATCTCGTAAGATTTTATAATAATAATAAAAATAACTTTAAAATAAAAATATTTAACGTTTTTAATAATTTTATAATAAAAAATTAATAAAAATTAAAAAAATAATATATATTTATTATAATAATTATTAAATCGAAAAAATTTAAAAACAAATATATATTAATTTAAAATTAATATTATTTAAAAAATAACGAATTTTTATCGAATATTTAAAATTAAAACATAAAATAAATATTATTATTATATAATATAATATAAATTATAATAATAATAATAAAAAAAATATTTATTAATTATGTTATAAAAAATTATATAATAAATAAAATTAAAAAATATATTATATTAAAATAATTTAAACCCGCGGTTTAAAAATTATATAAAACTTTAAATATAATAAAAAATATAAAAAAAAAGTCGCGATAATTTTATATAAATAAGTTTAATTTAAATAAAAATATTAAAATTAAAAAATTAATAAAACTAATAATTAATACTTACGTTTTATACTTGTTTATTATATATTATAAAATATTTTTTACTTTTTATATATATTTAATATTCTTTATACTTTATTTAATACATACGTATAACCTTATGTTCAACATAAGGATCAGAAAGAAAGGAGAAAAGACATGTAAAAACAATAATTACCTTTAGCCCAGCCTACCCCTTTGTAGGCTTGGCCGGACCCGAGCAACACTTGTTGCAACAGGAGGACGCACACTTGTGCGATAGAGAGCTAGGATCACCCAGTCTACAGCCCTGCGCCGGAAGGCCGATGATACTCACAGACCTGTCAGTCCTAATTGGCGTGGACGGCAGAGCCAAGACCTATCAGCTCTTTAAGACTCACATCGAGCACCTTGTACCCCTTAGCTGTATATAGTCCTTATAGCCTGATAAGAGGAGAGCGTGCTATATCTGACGCCCCTTGGGAAGCTTGGGTAACTGCGACGCTGTGACGGAACAGAAGTACAGCACTATACCGTTACACTACCAAAAGTAGAACGCTGTCAAGTCGGACGCTTGACCGCCCGTACTTCCTGATATAACGTACCGTGACAGACGCAGCTTTCCCCCTTGATGTAAAAAACAATCCAATCAAATCCAATCAATCAAATCAAGGATCAGAATATTAGCCACTGAATGCCCAGTCAACACACTGGAAGTGTGCAATCGCCTTCAAAATCTGTGTCACAACGAAATTCACACAGGAATAGGGATGAAGTGAACCGGCAAGTTGTTCTGTAGTCCTCTAGGAGGCGAGTGGTAAATTAGTTGTGCAACAGCACAGCTCACGTAGACATGCCACATCCCAACTTAGCCCAAATTGCAGTGACCTACTGAAAACAGCGTACAGCTGCTTACATGTATTGAAGGCTTGGGTACTAAGATGGAACGCATAGATACCCCATATATGAAGCTTGGAAACAGATGAATAGATAGGGCCTTTGGCCCTATCTCGAAGGTTGGCAACAGCCAGCTATATTGGAACTGAAGGTAGAACTATAGGTAGAAGGAAACTGTGTCTAGAAAATCTCTGCTAGCTAGCAGTTTTGTAGGTGGCACAAGCCACAAAGTGGCTTGTGGGCTTGGCTAAGCCACTCGCTCTGTCACAGTACTTGCGGTTGTGTATTGTTTTGATAGTAGGTTCGGCTCCGGAGCTTTGTGTCACCACTTATGTATTCAGCATAGAGGTAATAGACAACAAACAGAATCTCATGGATTGGGGAAATTTGCAAATTTTCGATACTAAAACCCCCCACCAGAAGGAGAGTATCAGTGCTGCGCTTCGTATGAAGGGGCAGGAGCTAAGCGGGCATTCGTTCTCCAGGAAAGAGTATGCTGCCGGAGCGATCCCTATTTTTGAAACGTTGTACTACTACTTACGTCATCATTGAGGATCTGGGTATCGCAAGATAGACCGAGGAGGTAATAAGTTTGAGTAGGTACGTCCCACATCACGCGCTCTTCTCCCGATAATAAATAAGGTGGCAATCTACCTAATACCGGTAGGTAATTAATTGCTGGACACACCACTTTACTCACGACCTCTGAAATTCTAATTGTCTCCCCTCACGGCCCAAATTCATCGTACTTCGCCAAATTTCGTTGGTAAGTGCCAATGCACAAGGCGGATCATGTATACGAGACGAGAGCTAACTGAATTAATTAGAGACCATTAACCAGAACCATGGGAGATAAAGAACCGAAACACCAGGCCCAGGTGCAACTTGCCCTCAGCCTTCGCACAAGCCCCCCACACGCCATTTCTATCCATGAGGCAAACCCAGCCGAGTCTCTCAAGCTGATCTGCTCCGTCAAACAAACCTCGTCGCCGTTTCCGGATCGCGCTGTCACAATTCTCACTTCATATTCATGTCTGGACGAGAGCGCTTTCTTCTATAATTGGATGTCATCACCCGCAATAATCAACGCACAGGGAATACCCCATGGATATCCCGCCCGGGAACTGTATCTGCGGGCCAATGCTAGAATATACGCAGCACGTCTATCAGGCGACGCAGATCTCTTGAAACGCCCAGACGAGGATAGTACTTTTAGATTTCTTACAATCCCACCAGTGGGCCAAGGCCAGACAGAGATCAGCTTTGATTTACCACCCTCGAAACTCCTCAGTCGCTTGGGCGACAAGTCTGAATCACTCGAGGACAAGCTAGTCCGGTTCCTCCGACCAGGCGATTCGTATAAGATCGAACCCCAGAAAAAGAGAATTGTCTGGTGGTCTTTCGGGGCGCTGGAGGGCGAAGAGGGATTGATGAAGAAGCGTCTATCCAGATGGTCTTTGCCCGATGACTTGCCGCTGGTTAGAGAGCCAGGTGCCGATGAGACAGACGACGTGGCAAACAAGCTGGAAGACCTAGTCGATCACCATAATATTAATCAACTCCACATCCGCAGCTGCTATGAGGGCGAACAGAAACCTGTGGTTAGGGAGATGCGTCGAGATGGATGGGTATTCGGTGAGCCATCCTCTGGATTGGTCATGACTTATGATCCTGCTGCCCCGAACGCTGTTTTCACGATTACAGAATGATGTGTAATTATTTCCCGAGACCTCATCAGACAGTAACGCCTCCAAATGCGAGCGTGATGATATGCTTCAACGCAAGGAGATTGAAAGATGAGCTTTCAGTTTGATAACAACTTTTAAATCCGTCGAAATTAGTGCTTCCACCAGATAATTACTTGATGTAATAGCAAGACGTCCTCAATTTAATCTCAGTCCGAGATTGCCACCGCTAAGGACAATAGGTTTATCATCCCGAAAGGGAGAGTCGAGTATCTTGCTCCGCGCGCTGCGAACGGGAAACCCTCCACGATAAGATACCTTGCGTCCTGATTGAGAGAACATGCCCCTTCCCCTGGTTTTGAAATGGCTGGAGTGGCTTCGGCTTCAGCCTCCCAATCGATAACCGCATAGTCCATGCCATTTCCATTTTGAAGGTGTTCAGCCCATCATACTGGTCATTTATGACCAGGAGTGCCGCCTTTTTACTTTACCACCTGAAGAAACACACAGAACCTTCAACAGTATATTTCATATCGTCTTCGCGCCTGACCCCTCATACGCCCAGATGAGATTATGCGTGGCGTTGGTCGCGTAGTCAAATCTGACAACATTTCCGTTCACCTTTGCCATCTGATCCGCCAACTTCTAGTCCTAGATCGTATCAAAGAAGCCTTCTGCAGAGGCGGTGTGTATATAAAGACGAAAATTTGTATGGAAAAGACGGCCCAGAGGCGAGATGCAGCTAAGCTCTTTCTCCGTAGACTTGTAATTTGTATAACACGTCTCGGCACCCCATTGGAGGAGGGCGGGCATGAAATTGATTTCAACTCTCTCAAGAATTTTGATCAGGTGTTCTATTCCGACTATAACGTGAGGCTCGAGCGTTTGAGGTTATTTCTGATCAGTTCTAGACGTTGGTAGATGACTACTACTTCAACCGGCTTCAAAGCTATGATTCTATCCATCAGCAATTTAAGCGGGTGGCCAATTGAAGAGCTCTCGAACTGATTACCGCCAAACTTGATGAAATAGAGACTAGAGTCTCGAGCCAAAGTCTTTGCACCATCCAAAGAGCCGCGACCTTCGATGAAGTTGGATTGCCGGGTTGCTCTAGTGAAGCGGCTTCAACTGCCCATAAAAACAACCTTGACGACACTGTCCGTCAGGGTTCTAACCAGAAGACGCTCAATCACAAGATTCTCGATCCGATCGCAGGGATGCTCGGTAAATTCGAGGCAAAAGCTTTGAACAAAAATTCTTATACCATCCGGAATAGTGCGACTTACGAGACCTTTGGATCGCTTACTGTCTTAGGTAAGGCAGCTTCAATTGCTTACACAGGCCTGATAACATTATCCGTCATAATCCTGCCGAAGAGTGGATTGACTCGAAGACCTTCGGTCCGGCAGCCGCGGCGTTCGGCAGATACGAAGCCAGAGCCCCTAACGAAGGGGTTTGCGTTATTCAAAACGCTGCAGCCTACCGCGGGCCCGGATCCCCGGTTTGCTCTATCAACAAAGTGACTTCGGCTGCCTATGGTAGTAGCTTCAGCGGCACTGTGCGTCGTTATCCTGCCAAGGAGTGGGTTCGACAAAAAACCTTCAACCTAATCGCTGCCATGCCTGGTGGATACGTGGCTGGACCCCTCAATCAAGAATTTTGCATCGCCTAAAGGCTAAAGCACTGCAAGCTACCGCAGGCCCCGATCCTCGGTTTGCTCTAACAAAGTGGCTTTGATTGCCCACGGAAGTAGTTTCAACAACACTATCCGTCGTTATCCTGCCAAGGAGTGGGCCGGACAGATGTGCCTCGATCTCACCAATACGGAAATCGCTACAAACAAAGCTAAAGCCCCTAATTGAAGCAATTTCGCTGTCTAAGCCTTGCGACGCACGATGGTGTCGAAGTTTTTTGTTTGCTTTGGGTACAAACTAACGCCTCCTGGCAACCTTGTTTCTGTTAACTGAAAATGGCGTTCACTTGCGTGAGTAAGCAACTGACAGCACAAAGATAGGGTCGGGATGCGGATTTGAATTTCCTATCGAAGAAACCACTTGCCCTCTATGTGGCACTGAAAACAGAAAAAAGAGTAATGATAACGACTCCACCGAACAACAAATAAAAAAAACAAACCTTCGGCGATACACAGACATCTCTACGCGATGCTGAAGACTAGTAGTTGGTACAAGTCTTGACGAAGCTAAGATCTGTTAAAATGGGACAGGATAAGGGGTACACACGGAGAGATGCCATATGACTATGACATTGAAAACATACTTATGTACTTATGTCTAAGATACTTGACCCCCAGCTATTGTGTTTCGAGCACAAGCTCTTAAACAGTATCTATTATGATAAAATCTAGCGCTTTGGAAGCCCCTTTCCCCTGTTCAAAGAAACAGAAGTTAAGTAATCTCGGCCATACAAGGCAGGTCTCGACAGCCTGCTTAGCCTCAAAAGCTGGTTAGCATCAGTTCAAAGGGCCTGTCTGTGTTGTTTGAATATGGGCTAGGATCTTTGGCCTAGGCACGTCCATCGTATTGACCCCTCATAGCCGAAAGGCCAGCGCTTGAGTGCCTCATCTCGAGCAGGTTGCTATGAAGTGTAGATATTTAGCTACTATTCCTGTTCCTCCCAACTAACTGGGCAGTAAGCCTGGTCTCATTTCACTTCATGTAAATATGTCACTGTGCTACTTCGTAATATAATAGTGTGCGACGTCGTGTACGTACATACGATCGTTTTGACCATTTCCTCCGCCAAAATCAGTATAATTGTCTTGGGTAGAGTGTGTCTACCGCAGGGTCTGTCAGGGAGATAGTGCCGAGGTCGCTATACTTCGTGAGCCACCCATTTGCATATCCACAGACCCGTTGGACCCCTTTGGCTGTCTTGGGGGTCAGTTGGTCTCTCTATTGAACCCTATACTAGGATAAGCCTGCATCTTGACTATAGACAGATTCTCATTTACTCTATGATCCCCTGATACCCTGACACGATCGCAAACACGTTTCCTCACTTTAATAGTTGCGCATGCTTCGACCGTATCACTTGAATCTTCAATAAGCAAATTCGTATGCTGTAGGTGTAGTCTAGAGGCGTTCATGTCATAGAAATACCTGTCATGTAGCTAGAATCAGGGACCTAGCTGGGCCCGTAGGCTCTAGTTATGTCCAATATCAAGAATGGTATAACGTAACCGTCGGCAGGTGATAATTGACGTCGTCGAGGTTCGAATGTTTTAGCACGTACCTGCCACAGCCCAATAAGTGTAAATGCCAGGTCACAACATATGGTAGATGCCTTCATACTGACTTTAGGTATCCAAAGTAAGCCAATGGGTCCCCTCGGGTGCATTCGTGCATCAAAAGTGGGACGCGGGCTCGGAGTTAACCATCAAGTGAAATAACTTAAGGTGAACTACTAACTAGTTCGTATCATAGCAGATTAGTGCTCGGAGGGGGGTTCCCTCTTTCTCATATTCATGATCTTTACTGTTGTGTCTTGAGACTCTTATCGTGTTGAGTTGAATTCCCATTTGCTCGACTCCACTGTCTCTCAACTCATGCTCAGCCTCATTTTTTATTGGCATCATGATATCATGTTTGGTGCCTAGATGCACAAGAGAGAAGGCTATAATTGTTCGTCAGGTAGCTAGTATTGCCTACTTTATTCTCGGTAGGTAGGTATTTAGATATAGCTCTCAAGTGCCAATACTTCAAGGTTGCGACCTTCATAGTGTAGGAATTAAGTCGACTGTCGGATGTACGAAGTAGCCTGGCGAATATAATCGGACATTACTTGAGAATGTTCGGTACCTTGAGCTTTTTAGCTGATGTCTCCGACGTTCCAGAACTACCTAGGTAGTGTCATAATTGGTATAACTAATCATCATTATAAAATATATGATATCATGTACGAATAAACATCAAATTATATTAGGTCAAATGGCATACTTGCTTGGCTCGGCTTCAAAATATCGTGTGAGCTCGTTGATCTGCGCTAGTCAGCTAAATCGCATGCAAGCTGTCTCTAGAAGAGGCCTTGCGAAGAGGTGCACACTAATATTTCCGGCACCTCGTTTCGTCGACAGTGCATGCAGAAGATGTACATATTACTGTAGTATTTTAGGCTCTGTGCATCGCTTGCGATCAGACGCACGCTCCTCTGTTTAGAGCTGAACTACTGCGATCCTCGGCAACTACAGCCAGAATAATACTTAATTATGACTATATTCACATGTCGATAGTGCATGTTTGTTTTCTACTTGTGCCTTTTTCTTGCGTAGTACAATCGATATGTTCGAATTCTGATGAAAACGAGGCCAGGGTACTGGTATCACGACCGTTGCTGATCCTGAAGGATAAATTGCGATAGCCGTCCTTCGCTTTAGTGTAGCCCATTTACGTGTGACTAATTTTCAAGAATACGTTGTCCTGTTCTTGGACTCAATGTATGGTCTTTGAGGCTTGTGGTGTTTTTTTTAAGATGCCGACCTTTAAACTCTGTACCTGAATATGTAGATTGATAACAGAGAACACCAATTGGCTTACTGATGGAAAGGCGAATGTCAGTTCCCTATCAAGGACCATAGTGCAAGGTGATGTAAAAACCGAATTTGAGGCAAACAGGGAGTTCTGTGAAAGGTTAGTCATACAGTAGAATGTACTGTACCTAGTCTACGCACATACCTATGTACCTACCTACTTCGTAGGTAGTGTAGGTAATCGTAGAGCGTGGCCGAACGTGGTTTTCCATCCCAACGGACTGGACTGGACTGGGTTTGTCTTCCGGGTTCTTCCATGCCGCGGGATACCGTTCGAGATAATGATTGGATACAGCGACACGAGCTCACCTTTCGACAAATCAGCTGCTGCGATGGAACTTTCGCCCCCACAGCCCGTTCACGGTTCTGCTGGTCGTGTGCTCCTGCCTTCCGGTTTGTTCCTTGCGCCTTCTGCTCAGTAGCACGCATAGGTTTCCGAAGCTGCCGGGGGAGCGGGCTCTTGACGGGCCCGTCCTGAGTCTTGGCGTTTGGAGGCCAAACAGGCTGCAGTTAGCGCAGGTACATACCGAAACGGCTCCACACACTTGCTATTGAGAATGATGCGCAAGACTTTGAAGCAAGATACCCGCATCAAGCATCTCTTAGTACTCCATAGTTATTATTGTATCACTTGAACAATCATATCTATCCTGGTTCCACAGAAGAAGATAAACTGATATTGAAGTTTGGCAGTGCCGATTTCAAGTATTATGAGTAGAAGCTATGAGCTTGTATATCTGTTTAGTCGCTAACCGGATCGTCAAGATGCGGCTATGAGCGCTAGGCGTTCCATGGATTCCATGGATATCGTGTGTTGCTGTAACTAGCAAGAATCAGCGCTGCTTACCAAATGCAACACAGACTTGATTCTCCATTGGCTTTCCACGTAATAGTTCGGCACGTATGTACTACCTACGAAGTACATGCAAGTCAGATTTCCCATAGGTGCTAATAATACGGGACCTGGTACGGGAGGGTGGGCAGTGAGTGATGATGTAGGTATCATTGCTGTTGCCTGAGTCACTCACGCACCTTTCGTGGCTGTGATTTAATTGCGAAACCTACTACCACCAATTTGCAAAGCATATGATTTTAAACCAAAGCATCAAATGCCTTCGATGTCTTCAGTAGGTTGACAGGATTGGAGAGCGAACAACTGATGGGCCGTGTGTGTGATTTTGATAGTAATACGGAGTACGATAAGTTTAGTGTAGCTAACGACCCTACGAGTCCTGTACTACCAGACTCCATCCTGGGCCGTTATACTCAGAAATAGGTGGAGGCGTTGCATGCAGATCCAATATCTGTACTTGCGCTAGCAGTGACAACTGTTAATCCTGGGACGGAGCGAAGAATAATACTACCAGTATTGCCTACATAAGGGGATCTAGGTTTCTGCCCTGTGGGTGTTAGTGCCTCTTAGGTACTGTACCTACCTACGTTACGGAGTGCACATCCACAAACTAGCGGAGCACTGTACATACCATACAGTACCGGTAGCCGTCCCACATACCTACATCTTACACTTCGAAAGGTGTCTAGTAGTGTCACTCAAAAGAAAAAAACTACGAAGTACGAAGTACTGGCAGCAAACCTAGTGGGACGCCTTGTTATTATTGCCATCGATTTCCTGTCCATATCGACCTTCTTTTTTCTCTCTCCTCCATCTAACTCAATTATAAGGTATTAGTACCAACCATTTATTCAACCGCGCGTTTGTTTGACGGCTACACTGCTGTCAAATGAACCTGCAACGACCTCTGTTGCTTTTCCTTCATGTAAGTCTCGTCTGGTCTCGTCCTTGTCCTCGCCCTCGTCCTCGCCTAGTCACTCACTTCGTTTCCGAGGCCGGCTCGTCCGCTTGTCCGCATGTCGGCCCCGGACTTCTTTCCTTCCTTTTCTCCTCTAGTTATCGTTATCGTGTCTCTTTTCTCAGTTGGTGACCAATGCCTGGCTGCTCTGTGCTCATGGGCCCCGACAACCCTTGTGCTCGCGAGCCCGGCGCAACGGTGAATGGCGCATATTTGCATGAAGCAAATCGCACCACCATCACGGGATTTTCCCACCCCATTACAGCTACATGAATGTCCAATGCGACGGGACAGTCAATCTAGATCGTGTACAAATGTACTCTGCTAACAGGCTCGCGTGCCTCGCTATTTAGTCCCCCTCCCCTCCTGGTGTTCTCTAAATGCCCACCATCTACTCCACCATCTGCCAGAATTTCATCCGTCAAGGATTTGCGAAATCTCTCACCCACGGCTACGCCCAATCCGTCGTAGCTGCCACCCACCCTCATGTTCTAAACACACAGAACCGTCCGTCCTTTGCTCGACGTGCCAGTCAGCGGGCTGGACGTCTCTCTTCTCTCCAGCTCCAGAATGCGTTTCACACTGCCAACGCAAGCGCGCTCAATGAGCATCGTCCCGAGCGCCTTGCCAACCTCGGTACCTTAGACGCCTATTTTGAGGCCCTGAAGACAAAGGAAGATGCTGGCGAGGTCGAACGAGAGTGGACTCAGTTCCAGTTTCCCAAGCCAATCGAGTGGAAACCTGACGCCGAATCCATTCTCGAAGGCCCCGAGCCTGGCTTACAAACTCCAGGGACGGGCGATGTCGAGAGCGCCCAGCTAGGTCCGGATTCCCAAGGTGCACCTGTTCCCGTTGACGACGAGGCTGCCCTGGCACATATCGATGCTGCCATCGAGAAGGAGATTGAAGTCCGCGAGCTTCGCGAGGCGCTTGAAGAGAGCACCACGAATTCCTTGAGGGCCTCGTCACCTGCCGCCTCGAGTCTTGTCCACTCTCGAGCTGCTACACCCGCAGTTGAGGGAATCCTGACGCCAGCTTCCTTGGCTCCCAGCGCCACCCCACCTGTTGACTCTCAATCACAGAGTTATGCCGACCATCTGACCAGACTCAGTGAAGATGGATGCTATACCGAAATCCCAGCCGTGTTTGAGGCCATGATTGAGGCCGGCATCAAACCGATTGCGACTGCCTATAATGCTCTGTTGATGGCCGCCACTCGGATCCCTAGCCAAAAACATGAGGTGGTGTCAAAAGCCTTGGATGTGTATGCTGACATGATGCGGCGCAATGTTAGCCCCAACGCCGACACATACAACATCCTGGTAGGGCTGTTGGCTGCGCGATGCCTGGAAGTCAACAGCCTCAAACGGCTGCTTGACGAGAAGCGGATGCGATTTGGTGGCATGGACGAGCCTGGCAAGTTCATGTTTGCGTCGAATGAGCTGGAACATGCCATTCTATCAGAGGACGACCGACTGGACTTGGCCTTGAAGCTGTTTCATTCATCCGATACTATGCTGAAGACCAACTACTCGTCGGAAACCTACCATTGTCTCATTTCGGCGTGTGCCGAGTCTGGTCGCATTGACGAAATGCTGGACTTGCTTGATCATATGGAAATGACCGGCACCTTCCCTTTTGCAGCGACATTTCCCCCAATGATCACTGCCTACGCTAATACTGCTAATCTGGATGGCGCGGTCGAGTGTTATAACGCGTACAAAAAACTCGCCGTAGCTTGTGACAACAGCAAGTATACGCTCATTGACCGACTTGATGCTCAGGTTTATGCGTCGGTCATCCATGCCTATGTGATCAATAACAGGGTCGAAGGCGCCATGATATTTTACGACAAGTTAAATGCTACTTATGGTTCCCTCCAAGGTGATATGAATATTGCTATCATCAGCGGAGGCTTTGTGAAGGGTCATGTGTCAAGGGGCGCCTACCAGGAGGCGTTGGAATGGACTAACAGCATCGAAGGAGAGCACCGTCTCGAAGACATGGCGAAAATTTCCGCCGCCGCCGCTGATACTGGTGATAGATCAACTGCAGTCGCCGCGTTCACTAAGATACCCAGCAGCTACTCGCAGATTGCTACCCCGTCAATGGCTCTTTTAGCCCTATGTGTCCGGGAAGGCGACATCGCGGGGGCATCGATCTACTGGCAAATGCTAAGCCGGCCCAATGTTCAGGTTAACGCTTCATACATTGAACCCACTACCATGTATGCGGTTGCAATGATCGGCTCAGGCCAAGTTGCAGAAGGCTTAACTCAGTCCGAGCTCATGTTTCGTCGAATCCGAAATGCAGACCCAGACAATAGCACAAAGGCCCAACTCGCCGAAGAAGTTGAAGAAGGCGAGGATTTTATTGCGAACTATATGTCTAGGCGTGGTATAATTGATCCTCGTGTGGCTCCTGCGTCTAGCTTTGTTTCTGCACAGGCAAGCTTCGCTGGATCACCACATTCAGCAACTGGCTTGACGTCAGGATTTGAGGATAATGATCCCTATGCTTGTAGTACCGACCTCAGAGGATCGTCGATTATTTCTGAATTGTTGGAAGGTGCGCACGGCCGTAAAGGCCCACAACTTCAAGAGGCCCTCGGCCATCTACACAGAATCCGACGCGCTAAGCGCCATCCGAAATACATCACCTATTCGAAGCTGATCTCCGCGGCTGCCCGTGAGCGTAAGATGGGCCTGTGTCACGAGATCCTATCTATGGCGCGAACTGATGTTCCTCTACGGCCTCAATATCCAAGTGTTCGATATGGCTGGTCGGCCATTCTCGATTCTATGGTTGGTGCTTGTCTGAACCTTGGTGATCGTACCCTGGCAGAGCAATTTCATGCAGAGCTCAGGAAAATTCATGCCGCACCCTCTGCCAACACCTTCGGTCTGTACATCACTACCCTGAAAGCATCGACAAAGACTTTTGACGAAGCGTCGGAGGCCGTCAAGATCTTCCTCCGAGCTAAGGAAGAGGGTGTAGAACCCTCATCCTTCCTGTACAATGCTCTCATTGGCAAGTTAGGAAAAGCTCGTCGTATTGAGGACTGCCTCTTATACTATACCGAAATGCGCAAGCTTGGAATTAAACCCACCAGTGTCACATACGGTACTGTTATCAACGCCCTGTGCCGAGTAAGCGATGAAAAGCTTGCCGAAGCGCTGTTCGACGAGATGGAGGCCATGCCGAACTACAAGGCCCGGCCAGCTCCTTACAATTGCATGATGCAGTTCTTTGTTGATATCAGATACGACAAGCCAAAGGTTCTTGCTTACTACGAGCGGATGAAGGCAAGAGGGATTGCACCAACTGCCCATACCTTCAAGTTGCTAATGGATGCTCACGGCACTCTGGAGCCCGTCAATATGACTGCTGCCGAAGCTGTCCTCGATTTGATCCGAGCTTCCGGCCAGCGGCCAGAGCCCGTGCATTATGCCGCCCTGATTCACGCCCGAGGCTGTACGGCTCATGACATGGACGGAGCTCAAAAGGTTTTTAACTCAGTAATGAAGGACCCTAGTATCCCGGCCAACGCTTGTCTTTTCCAAGCCTATCTTGAGGCTATGGTTGCCAACCATCTTGTTGCCGACACTGAGCCGGTGCTTGCTCAGATGAAACAGCGTCATGTCGAGCTCACACCGTACATCGCCAATACTCTGATTCACGGCTGGATTGGCCAGAAGAATATCATGAAAGCAGCAGCCATTTACCACAGTCTCGGTATAAATAAGCGTGAACCCAGCACGTACGAGGCTATGACGCGTGCCTATCTCGCAGCAGAGGAGCGAGACCAAGCGCAAGCCATTGTGGCGGAAATGACGTCCAGAGGATACCCCCATGCTGTAGAGAACAAGATTCAAGATCTTCTCTGTGGTAGCAGCCATGAGGCAGATGCGATTAGTGTTTGAGCACTTAGCTACTGGCTGTTGCCGAGTGTTCTCTTGTTGGCGTTTTGATGCTTTGCTTATTCTGTCCTCGTTTCTAATGCGATACCCCCTGCGTTGAGGAACAATGGTTTTCGGATGGTTTTAGGGGTATTGACGGAAACGAAGGGCCCTTTATCTCGTGTCGTTTTATCTCCGCTGATCGCGGATGGCGGTCATCCCGTTGAAGCAAGGCCGGCGTTATCGGTATAGCGGACCATAAAAGAGGGAGGTTTCGGATTTCGGCATGGGCGACGATAGCATCAGCCGGCGCGCTGGTTATAGACATATCTCCACTCTGCATTAACAGAAAGCAATTTGCGGTGCATTTTCGGGATGAGTAAGGGTAGATTTCAGGCAAATGGCCAGGAAGTCAGGCGTTGGTAGCCAGACAAAAGAGTATTGACTGGTCATTAATGAGAATTGATGACATGGGACGCTCTGTCTCGACTACGCAACGCAAGCATTATTAAGATGCTATTCTGTATACTAGACTAGGGCATCACAGTCGGCAATTATTCCGCTACCGGTTTGCCTCTGCAATACAACGTCTTTGCCATAACTTATTCTGCATACTCAGGTGAGGGGAGATCGGTGAATTTTGATCTATATAATGCTCGCGCCAAGGACTGAATTTCAAGAAGCATTCAGGGCTGGTGTTATAACAGTGAGGGCTCTGAGCTCAGCCCTAGCTATTTCACGTACACCAGCTCGGCTTCTGAAAGTAGCAACACTTAAGTTTGTTCTGATGGGCAGTCAACTTGGGCTAGAGTCCGTCCGGTTTGCCAATGAGGAAGGCCGGTGTGAAAACGAAGGAAGGATCAAATGCAAGGGCATCTTGATTCTTATCGAGCTGGGATAGCCATAACTTCCTTTAGTTAGAACGTTCATTTCCGTATAGGCAAGTGTTAGACGATGCTCTCATCGGACCGCTAATTTGCCGGAGAACGCATCAAGGACACATTTGGGCAGCTTTCTTTTCCTTTCTTTTCTTTTTTTTTTCTTTTAATGATGGACCAAGAAAGACCAGAGGGTTTTCGGGGCGCTCGACCACCCCAGCAAGAAAGTGGTAAACGGGTGCGAGTTCGCAAACCTAGTCATCGTCTTCCTCCGAGTCATCATCTAGCTCCATGCTGGCTTTGGCCACGTCGCTGGGATAATCGTAAGGGCAGCGTCGTTTCGCAAGTTCGTCGAAAGTATCCGTGAAAAGTAATTTATTCTCTTTCGTCCGAGTGACCGAGCACTCTCGGAACTCGTGACGTCCCTGCCTGATATTCTCTCGGATTTGTCTTTCATGCCGGGCAAACGGAAGGGTCCACATGAACAGTTGTCCTGAGAGGCAATCCAGATGGAATTGCCGATGTTCGAGCTCGAGGCATTGTTTGAATTCTTCTGTCTTGACTTCGGAGGTATACTCGTAGAGATAGCCTAGCATGAGCCCAAGGCGTAAAGCTAGCTGACTGCCAACTGGTGCGTCCAGCCAGTTTGTAACGAGGCGGTTGACCAGTGTAGACAGTGGAGGGAAGTGATAATTGTTCGAGGCTTCGTGCAGCTCTTCTGTTGAGATTTTCCACTCCGTGGCCGACAAGAGAACAGTACCGTTATGCTCAAAGAGTGGCACTGAGGTTTCGGCCTCCAGTGAGGAGGAGTCACAAGCATCTCCTTGATTGCGATTGCGCTCGTCTTCAGGTGCGGGGCGAACCAGCCGGCTGTATTGAATAGGGCATGGTGGCACAAGAAACGAATATCGACTCGGCGGCTTTGGTCGCCAACCCGATCGATGCAAGACGTCGGCGGCGTGTTGTATGTCAGGTACGATGAGGTACAGGTCAAAGGTCATTGTGGGAACACCGTATCTTCTGACCGCATCCTCGAACCAGATTAGGGTCGGAATAGACTCCCTAAGGAGTATCTTGCAAGGTGCGTATCTGGGGTTTTCCATAGGTCGAGAAAATTATTTTCAAAACTGAAAAAGCTGTGTGTTGTGTGTTGTGTATTTCTGAACCATTTGACAGGTCACTGGAGCCATTGAGCTGTTTTACACACTGGAAATGGTCCTGAGGGTCAGTCTCTGGGCCTGTGATGTCAAGGTATAAGTTTCGGTCTTGAATCTGGAAAAAAAAAATTGGTAAGGCTGTTCTTCACGACTTTATTTGCCCTTTTATACGGTGTTTGCATATCACTAATTTCTTGGATAGACAGTGAACTTTCCGGTCACTCAAATTCAAGGTTCTGTTACGTTACACCACGACAGCAATGCCATATCATAAGAATTTCCACTAAGACTTGCTTTTAAGTGCAGATTACCTAACACTCTATTACTAAATGATTTGCAGAGTACTATTCTATGAATAGGAATTTGGGAGTGTAAAAGTGTCTGGAGTATGATTGTGGTGCTCAGCCCTTGGGTGTAGATAGTTAACATCTGGTATTTTTGTTAGATAAGCTTAACTTCAAGTTGATACGTAGTCGTTATGACATGCATGAGTCTCTGATTTCTTTTCTTCTTGTGCCAAAGGGGTCAAAGAGAAAGTGCTGAAATGTTGTTGAAGCCCGTCTGTGTCAGGTCCATTAGCCTTGTTCTTGAACAATCACCTTGGGATGTTTGAATATGGACCTAAGACATGTGGAGCCCGAGATAGAGGGTCGATCATGCTAGTCCCAGATTGGCAAGTATTGGCATATGGCAGGACCAGGTACCTCAACTGACCGCCAAAAAGTTAATGGCAGAGGAATTCTGCCGGTCACTTGAAAGTACTACAAGAACTACCTTACCAACCGACAAGCGCAATCATGGCTGACGGTGGCCTGCTCTTGAATTTCGACCTCGGCGATCAGCCACTGAAACGTCAGGTCAAATATACGGGTGGCCGCTGGCGAGATCGAGTCAGCGCACAGCGAAGTGCTAAGAGAAATGGGGACGGCCAGTCTACGGGCACCAATGCGACCCCGCTATCGACCAACCGACGAGGCGACGACGATGCCGCTGCCGCGCTGCCCGACGACATCGGCAATGATAGGCCGGCCAAGAGGCAGAGGGTGCAGATGCAGGGCGACTCCCGCCACAAACGACCCGAGGCTTCGTCGCGATCGCTGTCGTATATGACGGGCAAGCTGCCTGCTGGGAGCATCAGCACCGGGCCAAAGAACGCCAACACCAACACCAACAAGCCCGGTGGCGTAACTTCAAGGCTGTTTACTTCGAACCCGACACCCAAGACCGTGTTTGAAACGCCCGCCGAGGAGGCCGAGCCTGCGACCCCGTCCAATGCGCCTCTCTCCGACGAGGCCGAGAACTTCCATGCATTGGGACTGTCGCGCCGCATCGCCCAACACCTCTCCACCAAGCTCGAGATGAAGGCGCCGACTTCCATACAGAAAAACACCATACCACTGCTAGTAAAAGAAGACACCGACGCCTTTCTCCAAGCGCAAACTGGTTCGGGAAAAACACTGGCGTACCTCCTCCCCATCGTCCAGCGCCTAATGGCTATGAGCCAGCATGAAGATGGTGGGAGTACCGGAGTCCAGATTCATCGCAATTCTGGTCTGTTCGCTATTATCTTGGCCCCCACCCGAGAACTCTGCAAACAGATCGCAACCGTGCTGGAAAAGGTGCTCCGCTGCGCGCCCTGGATCGTTAGTACTACCGTCATAGGAGGAGAAAGCAAAAAATCGGAGAAAGCTCGGCTGCGGAAAGGCGTGAATATCCTGGTCGCGACTCCCGGTCGATTAGCTGATCACCTGGACAACACCAAGGTTCTCGACGTCGGCACCGTTCGATGGCTCGTGCTGGATGAGGGCGACAGACTTATGGAGATGGGCTTTGAAGACGAGCTCAAGAGCATTGTGAGCAAGATCCGCGAGGAAGAGCTGAAGAATTCAAATAAGGACGGGGTGAAGTTTGACGTGTTGCCACAGCGGCGGGTGACTATCCTTTGCTCCGCCACAATGAAGAGAAACGTACAAAAACTAGGAGAAATTAGTTTACAGGATGCTGCCCACGTTACCGGTACGAGGTTGGAAAACGACGGCCAAGATGTGGCCGAGATGGATGAAGCTGTATTCGCCGCACCTTCACAACTCAAGCAAACATACCTCATCGTCCCGGCCAAATTGCGGCTGGTCACGTTGATAGCGTTATTGAAATCGTCTTTTGCTCGCAGAGGTTCTATTATGAAAGCTATCATCTTCATATCTTGTGCCGACTCGGTCGACTTCCACTTCGACCTGCTACGAAATCTCAACGCTCGGTCCACCTCTACTGAGGAAGCGCAGTCCATAACAGACAATACTGTCACTGATGCCGCATACGTCACGTCGCCAGCAAATCCGACTGTTGCCCTTCTGAAGCTCCACGGTTCTCTGCCACAGCCGGTTCGCACGGCGACCCTCAATTCGTTTCGGGCGTCAAAGGACCCCTGTGTTCTTATTACGACCGATATCGCGTCGCGCGGGCTTGATGTGCCTGCTGTCGACCTCGTTATTGAATACGACCCAGCTTTCAGCGTTGATGACCACACTCACCGCATTGGGCGAACGGCTCGCGCCGGCCGACCCGGAAAGGCAGTACTTTTTATCCAGCCTGGCTGCGAGGAGGGGTATATCGATCTTCTGAATTCGACCAACTTGTCGGTTGCACCCCAGTCATACGAACCTACGCTTCAAAAGGGGTTCTTTACTCCCGTCACTCTGCCGAGAGCGGATAAAGAGACTGAACCTGCGACCCTTGTATCGGAGAAGCAAACGCCAAATTCTCGGGCTGAAGCACTACAATTGCATATTGAACAGCGCCTGCTCGCTACTGAGAAAGAGAGTGGCAGCAACAAACTGTTGGACGCGGCTCGTCAAGCATTCCGCTCCCACATCCGGGCCTACGCGACGCATGTGCGCGACGAGCGCAAATATTTTGATATCACTCAGCTTCATCTAGGCCACGCGGCGAAGAGCTACGGTTTAAGAGAGGCGCCTGGTGGTATCGGAGGTGGACCGTCGAGGAGGACTTTCAGAGCGGGACAGAGTAAGGGGACAGAGCAAAAGGGCGCGCACGGAGGTGATACCAATAGGGGCTCCGACAAGAAGAGGTTTGATGATGATGATATCCCGACGGTTGACGATGCTGCAGCGAAGCGGATGCGAATGAAAATGAAAGAAGTCATGAATTCAGCGAGCGAGTTCAATATTGGCTGATAGAATGAGAGAAAGCCAGCTCAGGTATCATATAGGTACCGGTAGCTAAGATTAGCTCTAGCTAAGCTGTCATGGCATGGCTGCTGCCATTCCTTTTGTGCCACAGCTCTAGACGATATGGATATAATAATGATGCCGGACCAAAACAATTTCTTTCCTTTCATGCGAGAGCCTCATAACTTGTTAAGTACACCAGTACGAAAAAGTGACTCTAATTACACGTATGTTGTCGTGCTATTGTGCCCGTGTAATGTGATTGGCTGCGTCACTGTAGTACCATACAGCACAAGGTAAGTACTATGAATTACGATTAGGTAAGTGCGGTACGTGGCTCGGGTTATAGATCCATTCATCCTGGAGCTATCGATACCGAACCCAACTTCAATAATACTTGCCTCCTTGCATATGAACACAGCCTACCGTACTTGCCAGCTTGATTTACGTGCACCTACGGAGTAGAGTGCCTAATGATCTACTTAATTCTTCACTTTTCTACATTGCATTACAAGCTGATCAAGACGACACAACGGCAGCCATAGTAGCCGAATTTTCCCCCCTTGCAGCTAATAACGAGCAAGCGGCAGCATATCTCACAACCCCGGCGATTCCGTGCCCAGGCGGTGCCCAAATATTGCCTACCAAATCCAGCCAACTCGCCAATGGGCCACGCTGACGGTCGTTTGGCTGAGAAAGACAACGACAACGATAACGACAACACAAAAACCCCTGCCGACAGCGTTGTCTGTCTAACCCATGCAGTCTTTCGACCATGATCATGATGCGCCAACCAACCGCGTATCCACGCCGCCGGTGGCAGCCGCCGCCTTGAAAAGCTCCAACAAGACGAAGGCCCGACAATCGCTGGGTGGACTGCCGCTGTCCCAGTCCGAAGCCACCCTACCCTACCGACGATCGCACCCTTCGGCGGCGTCGCTCTACGCCTCGACCTTCTCGCCGCCTGGTTCCCGGTCCCAGTCGCCTGCTGGAAGGCCGTTGTCCACGCGCACCACGAGCGGCTCCGTGTTCGGGGCCAGCCCCAACAACGGTCTTGCCTTAGCCGCCGGCGTCGGCGACGGTCCTGGCGACTCATTAAACCTCATTCTCCGGGCCTTCGTGCCCCATGTTGCTATATACGCCTCGGAGGACACAGACAGTCTCCTGCAGGAGAAGGGGCTTGACCGTGGTCTGTGGGAGCTGCTGCGGCCCTTCGGCGAGCGCATCCAAGGCAAGGTCATCATACGCGACAGCAATGGTTCGAGCCGGGTCTACGAGGACTATTCCTTGCATTTTACGCGCTTTGGGGACGGCGTAGTGCATCCGGAACCCGTCGCCGCGGGACTTAAGAACTCCCACGGCCTGGGGACCAACGGCACGTCGGGCAGACCGAACGATCCTTCCCGGGCTTCGAACGGCGGAACCACTGTGGCCGAAGTAGAGGCTGTCGTGGATAAACACCTTTACTACGCGGAAGATTCGTTCTTCGGCGCGCCGCATAGCCCCACGACCCATGGGTTCGGCATAGATACACCCTCACCATACTACGCTCTCTATCTCCGTAGGCTACTCTCGGGTCTACCATTAACACCCCATGAGACATTTGCCCACCCCGTTGCCTGTGTTATAGCGATAAGCTCACGAAACCAGGCCCCGATCGAGACGTTGAGACGTTTATATACTGAGTCCAGCACGGGAGATAGCCGCTTACCGAACTGGGTCGACGGGGAGTTCTTGAGATACTACGTCCTTGTTCATGACGAGGAAAAAGATGACATTACGAGGTCCATGTCACTGTTCGATCAGATGAAGCGCAATCTTGGTCTCCATTGCCACCTACTTCGTATAAGGGGCACCCGGAGCCTAGCCACCGACGACGACAGCATACCGCTTCCCAGATGCGAGTGGATGTCGGCTGTAGAAGAGCTAGCGGATCTGAAGAGGAGTGAAGACCACGAGGGCTACGAAGATCCTACAAAATACATATTCGAATCCGATGCGACGGCCATACGCACTTTCGTTCGCGAGATGGTGACGCAATCGATCATACCCACGATGGAGCGTCATGTATCGGTATGGAATGACCAGGTCGCCTCCAGACGGCGAGGACTAGCTGGGCGGTTCGTAGGCCTGACCCGTCGTTGGGGATTTGGTAGCAATTCGCGGTCTTCTGTATCTGGTTCCACTTCCGGGAGCAACTATGATTCTCTCGGTTTCTATCGATCGGACACACCTGAAGCCATTATGCGAAAACTCGCCGACTATGCATTTATGCTACGAGACTGGAAGTTGGCTTATTCAACATACGATATCCTACGAAGCGACTTTAATAATGATAAAGCATGGCGATATCATGCCGCTACGAACGAGATGGCTGCCCTCAGTCTCCTCATCATGCCACAGAATCTATCTTCTAAGATGCGAGCAGAAACAGTCGATACTATGTTGGAAGCCGCATTCTATTCATATCTCACAAGGTGCAGCGCCCGGTACGGTGCCCTGCGATGCCTTGCTCTCGGACTTGAACTCCTGAGATTACGAGGGGGCTCGAGCATCGACGATGCGGCCAGGTGGGGTTTGCGGCTTCTTGAGAGTAAGGTTCTGGGCCCCGTCGGTGACGCCTTGATCAAGGAGCGCCTAGCGATATGCTATGCGTCGAAAGAAGGCAGCGGTACGCAGGCATGGGGAAGCAGACGGCGCAAGTCCGCCCTATGGTATGTCCTCGCAGCCGACACCTGGCTTGCGCAATCGAAATTCATCCAGGCGCAACGATGCATGAACGAGGCGAAAAAGACATATTCCGACTTACCGGCAGACCACGGCATTGATCTTTTCAGTCATGCGAGCAACTTCATACTCAGCATCGGCCAAGAACTCAACGAGAATCTGGAAGACGCGAACCACGAGGACAACGAGTCCGATGATGATGAAAGTGAGATAGTGGACGAAGAGAGCGAGGCGCTGGGCGGTGGCCGCCGGAGAGCGAGCTCTCTCGGGTTTCCCGGTGGTACGGACACAGCCAATCTCGAGAGCGCGCCGTTGCGGTCCCAGATTGCAGCTAGCGGGATAGGAGAAGAGAAAGAAGCCGACGAGGATAGTGAAGAAGATGACGACGAAGAGGATGAAGACGAAGAGGATGAAGAAGAAGATAAGAAGGACAAGGATGACAAAGATAAAGATAAAGAGGAGGAGGAGGAGGAGGAGGAGGAGGAGGAGGAGGAGGAGGAGGAGGAGGAGGAGGAGGAGGAGGATGAAGAAGAAGATGAGAGTGAGGAAGAAGATGATGATGATGAAGACGAAGAGGATGAGGACGAGGAACAGTCCAAACGAGACCGGCATCCCAGCGAGGCGAAAGGCGACTTTGGCTAGAGTCGTTTGTCAATATCAATACCTAATTCGTGGCTCTACTTAATTACGATACACTAGATTACGATGTATTAGATTACAATGCTAAAATTCAGAACAAATTCTCCCAAAGTACATTTCTGTAGACCGCGATATTTGCTCAATTCCGGTATAGATTCTTAGGTCTACTTATTTAATGTCGTATCTAGTATTTTGGAGTAATTACTTATGGTACAGCAAGACCTCTTATTTTATCCCAATAAGGCAGTCAATGGAGCTATTTCGAGATCCGGGTCACTCACCCATCAACGTATCTCCATACAGACCAGCGAGTCAAGCGTGAGTGATGTGAGCATGAAGCTTCAACCATCTAGCTCATCACGCGCAAATTGCTTACTTACTGCTAACTAGCGGGTGAAAATGACAGTTGTACAAGAACTGAATGAGTGAGAGGAGGAGGAAAGAAATGACGTCATCTAGAAGGACCAGGAAACGCATCACGATCCTACCTATATGTAGAACTAGTCAGATGCGGATATTGTTCTGGACATACCTAGCTTACGGGTTACAAGCTGTTGTAATAGAATTCGTAATTGAACACAAGCTGGTTATGATGATTCATGACTAGTGAATCCTGCACGACTATATTGGATCAGATACATATGTATAAGATGACGTTAGGACAAGCAAGCGTGTATTGTGCTGTGTCCGCATCACCATCACCATGTCAGAGCCAAAGGGAGGAGGATCGAATCAGGTGCGCGAATTGGATCACGTAGCGCGTGGCTGAAGTCCTTCCCTCACCTAAGGTAACCTGACCTGACCTTGGTCCGGAAACAGGAAGCAGGATGTGTTATACGGGCTGACTAACCAACCAGAAAAGTGTTGATGTGCTGGAATTTCATCCATTCATCTATCTATCCATTTAATCCACTCATCCATGCCCGTGGCTTATGGCTCATTGGCCATGGCTAGGTATTATGTTACCGGATTCTCAGACCTCAGCCCTGTCTCGCTACACTCCGGAACGTGACATGACGTGATGAGGGATGATGGATGATGCGGGCACGCCAGACCTTGGATTGAGGCGCTGTAAGAGTCTCGTGGCTGGGGTCCGCGGGGTTTCTTCAGTGAGCTGAGGCGCAATTATTGCGTGAGACTTCTCCTGTCTTACGGCGCAGTACCTTCGGTGTTGTCCGGTATACATTCAACTTATTGTGTACAATCCATTCTGTATGCGTACGCAATCCATTTCGTATCATACATAAGTAGTAGTAATCTAACACTCGCGCAAGTTGAGGGACCGGTCACGTACAAATGGGTATAGGCGGTTCCATAGGGGCTCGATGCTAGTGAGGGCCTGCCTAAGGTTATCTCCCCACGATATGGTTGATCCCCTAAATAGCAGCTAACCCCACCATCCACCCGGGGACCCCGCTGGCCGTACCCAAGTGACGGGCTGTGCCTGTCAGTGCTTTACGTATTCCGGCAAGATAAAGATCACTGCCTGGTAGATAAAGAAAGAACAATCAATACTATGTATGGATGATCCTTACAATCCGATGCAGTTGTCAAGGACAAGACCCGTGGGTTACGCGGGGTCATAGGTGGCATAACGGGATTTGGATGTGTACAGTACTTTCGGTACCTAGGCACACGCACCTGACGACGATCCCATGTGCCGCGGGCCGGGGAGGAGAATGACCTGCAGCAGCAGCACAGGTAGCCCCCACCTGCAGACTGCGCGTGGGTTCCCTAATTGAGATGTTTGCTCATTAATACTACCACCTTACCCTGTCGTAGGTATCTTCCATCAGCACTGCATTTACCTAGTAGATAGATAGATAATACCTCTCCATCGATAGATATCTAACCTGAGGTTAGACAACTCGGCGAAAGAGTGGTTGCATCCCGGCTGATTCACAGCATGGCAGCGACGCCACGGAGTCCGGGGGGTTTCAGGACCTGCAGGATGTGATTCATGGAAGAAAGCATTACCTATCACCTCTTATATATGTGTTGTGTAAATACTTGGCAGAGTTCCAGGTTGGGACTTTGGAAATTCCCGGTAGCCAGGCTGTGTAGGGACGCATTTGCCATCAGCTAAGGCATTATCTAGAAGCTGAAGTGGGTTCAGGGCACTGCTTGGGCTAAAAGCAGCATGGCTTATTTGGTGGAATTCCCATTGTGATTCAGCACACTAATACCTCGAGATTTACACTAGGATATGATAGTGGCCAACACTTCGAAGGCCGGTAGACTCCGGTAGTATTGATCTTCATGCCGGCCGAGTCAGCGGGCGGCGCCTATTCGTATGCGAGGTAAATACCTACATACCTTACGAAGTATGCCGATTCGTAGTAATGATAAGTAAGTTGGAGTCGATCGAGTGCACCAGCACAATCAGAGCCTACTACTTACCTCCTCTAGCCAGTCAAGTTAGACCTAGATAGTGCACGTATTATGTAAATAGATAGGTGTTACGGTGTTACATTGGCAGCAAGGTTGTTTAACAGCTCGCTGTCCTCCAGTATCCCTTAGGTAGGTATGTGAGTGAGGTTCGATTAGACTAGACTAAGTCGTGCCAGTAATTAAACAGGTCACCAGCCCTCCAGTCATACAGCCCACTCGCATGATTCCGACAGCTTATTGGCTCACGGGCTCCGGCCGGCTTGGTCACATCACATTGCCCAGCGTATAGGCCGAGGCCGCCATAGTGTCCTTTATTGACTCGATAACGATGGTATCATCGTCTTTGCCATGGCAGTTCCTACATACCTACCTCCTCAGCTCAGGTCGTGGTAGACGTTGCAGCTCTTACTGGTAGGAGTCTAGACGTGGAGGCGGAGGAGTCCACCCACACTCACATCAACACAGGCTGCTACTTTGTAATTAACAGGCCTACCGATCTCGGACGGATTCCGTTTGAGTTTATATCGACGTAAGGAGTTTCAACACGTTTGGAAACATGGAATTCAAACATCGAGGCAAGGGATCACCTCTTATGCATCTATCTTATGCGATAGCGATCTGCCGCGCGTCGAGAGACGCGTAACATACTGATAGGCTTCTCCTCCGTGCAACTAGGTATCCGATACAGAGCCCTACAGATCAGTGATCATTGAGATCAGCCTATCGGAGTACCAGGGAGTCTTTAAAGTTGCGTCTAACCAAGCCAAGGTAACCCTTGCTTAACCTGCCTGCTAGGTATCATCCCCGTCGCGTTTGTAGATGGATCCGACTTAATCTAGGAAGTATATCTCTACTTATCAACTTACATGCCGTAGATGGATGGATGCAGGTAGACCGGATGGATACCTCCCTACCTAATCGATAAGGCCAATCAGCCTGGCTAATCTGCGCACCTGGGCTTATCTACCGCCCAGGAGGCCCTACGCTGAGCTAGGTATTGCCTATGCTGGGACGTGGGTTCCCGAATCCGTCATATTTACCTACCCAAGGCAGGCTTGGTTGAGCAATGCCAGTCGGCTGGTGCGGTTCTTGCGTCAGGTCTTATCTGAGTCACACGGCATGGACAAGCGCTCGATTGCGCGAAACAACCGGCCCCTTTGTCGCCCTCGGCTTCCCTCTGACTCTTCTAGTAATTCCCTTTTCTCTCGCTAGCTATTTATTGTGAGGAATAAGCCAAAGTTCCAGGGACAGGTTCCCAGTTTGCCCACTATACTCTTTCTCTTCACCTGTGCATAAACTCTCGCTCGCTCGCTATCTTGCATCTTAGACAAACCCCTGATAACAAGTCACAAAGCCACCTCACGTCCTTGTCCTCTTTGATACCGCGAATACTTCATCGCACCTCTTGTGTCCTGGTCGATTGTCTCTCTTCTCCTGAAATACCTAACTGTAACTTTCCTCTTTGATCCGTGGCTCCCGTCGAACCTACCAACAACAGCGTGACAAAGCAGCTTCCCGGACTTTGCAAGCAGCTGGAGGCCAACTGCATCAAAGCACAAACGCAAGCCAGTACCAGAGTACCAGAGTAACCAGTGCTACCCGCTGGACAAGCACCAACACGGCCGCAAGACAAGACCTCTCTCACAAGGCCTCCTCGTCATCCATCGCGCCTTACATAATCGTCATCCGTCTGCTGCGCGTGATTTCAGTCTGCTTCTGCCGCCGCCCATCACATTCTCCGCTGTCGCCGCCTATAAGGCTTTCTCTCTCCTACAAACGTAGAACGCATCTTCTTCCTCTCTTGTAATCTTTAACCAACATATCTCCACTGGGATCATCAATAGCAGACCCTACCAGCTCTTGATCCTTTGCGCATCTGCCCACCTACTTGTTCCATACAGACATCGCTTCCTGTTTGAGGGAGTCGCCCCTAGTTGGATCATCAGTGTGAGCCCGGTTGGGAACACGAACGCAAACGTGAACGTGAGGCCGCCATAAGCTCAGCCCTACCTTGGCTAGGCTGTAATTGCTTTCGCCAGACTTTCGTCGTCTCAGCATCTTTGCTCCGTCATGGCTTTCGACGAGGCCCGAGACCTCCGAAGCACTGCCCATGAGAACAAGCGAGTCAAGGACCATGCTCATAAATGGGCGCGGGGCAAGCGACCATCACCTGGTGTCAGGACCAACTTCCTTGGTGACTTCCTGACCGGAAGCAAGGAGCAGCAGGAGAAGTTCCGACCTGATGCACTACCCAAGTGAGTTGTGATTTTGACGCATCCTGAATGCCCACCAGATTTTGTACTGACACACACACACCCAGTGGCAAGCATATGCGGTCGGCCAATATCAACAAGCCGAGCACAGGCGGCCATAGGGCACACAACCGGGCTGTTCCGTCGCGCGCCTGGTGGCCCAAGACCAGCACCTTAGTCGAGCTGCAGGACCCCTCCAACATGTCCTCGTCTGTGCGCGAGCTTCTGCCATCTCCTCAGGGACAACGAAAGCAGAGCGTATCCGACGACTTCCTGTATAGTTACGATAAGAACGACACTCCAGGCAAGCCGGTATCACTTGGTGTCTTCGTCAAGACCAATACAAAGGCAACGGAGAAATTCGTGCAGAAGGAGTACGAGATCCTAGACTACAACGGAGAGTCCGTGAAAGGCCGCAAGGCCCTCAAGGATCTCCATCGTGGTAAGACGGCGCCTCCCGTCGAAGAGGAGAAGCTCGTCGAAGATGAAGGATTTGAGCTCGTGTAGGCTGTTGGGTCCACCTCGTTTATGCATGACTTTCATTGTATACTTCTCTGTTTATCCACTTGGCTGGCCGGTTCCTTGATTATCAGCGCGGCGCACTTTGTTTTTACCATAAGTTGGATCGACCACTCAGTTCGTGTTCTCAACTGCACGATCGACTGATTATTTTATTTCATCCGTTCACGGCCGGCCCCATTCTTGCCATTCGACGGATGCCCTTGTCACGGCATCGCTGCAGACGGTCAAGCTGAGATGGATAGGTCCTTTTTCTATGGTCAATTTCTTGCATTCTATCTTGAGCGAAGGAGCTCTGGTGGGCGGTGTTCAGCCTAACTCGGTCCAGAATAACAGAATGGACTGAGGAGGACGGCTCGGCGCATTGAAGGTTTTGGGTGAGATTCTATAGACATCAGTATGGGTGATGGCACGGACTTCGCATTTTGCTCGCTTGGGCAGATCATTAGGCGCATTGGGTAATGATAGCGCTCAATAGGTGTATCTGGGTGAATAGTGATTTTTGGTTCACCGAGTTGCTTAATCCAGACTATTATTACATATTGTAAAGTGACGCTGGTGAAAAGGTGCAGTTTCAGCAGTGAAAGTGACCATGAATGAAAGGACCCGGAGATGGTGAGGAGAAATTAGATCTGATCTCACCAATTCAAATCGTGGGCGGATTGGCTGTAGGTCCGTGCGCTCGTCTATTGCGCTATCACCCACTGGGTAAGAGCGACTTACCTCGTACATGCAATCTAACATCACGAAGTACGGTTTGTCTCACTCTACTTGACTCTTGATTGAAACGAAGAAAGGCCACCACCGTCATCCATTTCTATTTTCTATACAATTAACTCTTCAAGAATTTGTTTATTTGTTACGCATCCGTTCGCTAGCCTCGATCTTTTCAGGACATCCCAACCAGAGCAGCGTTCTGAACATCCTTCCTCCCACATGTCTCACAAACCGCCATGAAAGATAAAAAAAGATAAACTACCATCCTCACTACTTATCTCCTCTCCTCTACCACCCCCCCTCCTTTTCATGTTCTCTTCCCAGGCTGCTCACCACCACCCTCCTCCTCCTCCGGCACCAGTTCCTCAAGGACTTGTCCCAAGTACTCAGCGCTCGCGAGCGTGAAATGCGTCTCGCCCTCGAGCTCGCGGAGCTCGCAGCAGCGGGGTCCGAGGCGGCGCGCCAGGTCGCGCACCATGGCGATGGGCGATTGTCCGTCCGCGGTGCCATGCCAGATGACGATACGGCGATTGTCAGGCATCTCGTCGAGGGGTAAGCCCCAGCCCGTCCACGTCAGCAGCTGCGACTCGCGCACTAGTGGCGCAGTGCCTTGCTGGAAGGCCTCGAAGACGGAGCGGATGAGCTCGGTGCGGGTTTCTGCTGTTGATGGCTTATCTGGCGTTGGTGCTGTTGCTGGTGGCGATGGTGATGATGAGTGGGTGGAAGGCGCTGTGGTAGTCGATAATTCGGAATGCTTTTTCGCCTCTGCTTCTGCCTCGCTTTTCCGCGATGCTTCGATCCACGCATCAATCCGCCGCGTCACGAAACTAGTCGCTACGAGCCAGCGAGCGATTCCGACTATGCCTGCGGTGACGGCCTGCAGCGATGCTGGCCAGTAATACCCCATGGACGCCGCGATTCTGGACTGTTAAATTTAAGTCAACATATTCAAGCTTATTTTGAAGTAAATCGAGTATTGGGGGCACAAATGGGCAAAGAACAGCGAAAAATTGAGCGGAAAATCGACGACTCACCGAGACCGGTACGCCCGCGATCCCACCTTCAGTCCACGGAGCCGCAGGCGCCAAGAGCCCAACAGTAGAGATCATCTCGGGCGGCAGAGCGCGCGCGCACGCAAGCGCATACGGCGCCCCGCCCGAGCCGCCTAGGATCGCGAACTGAGGAATGTCCAGGTGCGCGGCGAGTGCGCTGACGGCAGCCGGCCAGTCGGCGACGCGGTGCGTCGGGTCGAATGTCGAGAGCCCGAAGCCCGGGCGCTCGGGCGCGATGATGCGGACGTCGGGGCGGGGTGCGAGTTTGAGGATTCCGGCGGCCTGGTGATGTGAAAGTGCATGCATATTGGTAAGTAAGTGATTGTTTGGGTTTGATTTGACTTGCACGCTTTTTTGAAGCAGCAATATTCAAAGCAAGAAAACCAAACGATTAGGAGAAACCAGACTCACCTCTAGTCGCGAGGACGGGAACCCATGGAAGAAAAACACAGGCTTCCCCGTTGGCGAGCCATATTCGGCGAAGCCTAATACTCGGCCGTCCGGGAGTCGAAGCGTCTGGCTGTCCCTTCGCGCTTGTGTGCTACTGCTTGTAGAGCTCGCCATGCTTCTTCGGCTTATACTACGGCTTGGGCTTAGCATAGAAGCTAGCAATGGCAACTGGCGTGATGAGAGAGGCTGAAGGTAAACTCGAGAATGCAGTTTTGACAACCTCATTAACCTCAGATGGTTCGCCATCAATGGTCATTCCGGATTCTTGTAGTCAGGGAATAAAATTCTCAGATAGGTATGTAAATCAACAATGCTCCAATGAAACACGCAGGAGCGAGAAGAAGAAGTATTGAAAAGATGTAGCTCTCTTTCGCTAACCTCGAGAATCCCCCTTGCCCGACTTATATACTGCGTATATCTTCCTCCCGCTTCCCTCCTTATTGACCCACGGCCCACTTATATCGCCAGATCCCAGACTGGGATTGGATGCTGAATACGCCGTATTCGATCCGCTAGCGCAGATATGTAGTCATGAAAATGCCTTCTTCATATGGAAATGGTAGGTAATGGCTTTGACGCCGTGACTAGCTCGGGATCTGGGTTAGGTCAGAAATGTCTGTTTTTCGTCTTGGCTATATGACGTGGGATACTCGCTGGAGATACGAAGTAAACACATTAGTAATGACATATCGTGTACGCTTAGGCTCTTGTTACAGTACCTAGGTTATGCACATGAACCAGTCGGTCCGTTGAAGCGAGGAAAATCGCGATCACATAGTGTGCGACAGAGATATATCCAGTTTTTTAAGTGAAGATACACTCCAACATAAGTTTTCTGATATTCAAATGCTATGCGGAGTATTCTGACTTGAGTTCTCACTCTGTGGGGGCTTGATACTTTACATATTCTTCTCCCTTGACCATTTCACTGAATCTTACAACCAATTGATTAGATATCTCAGAATGTGTTGCGTCTCACTTGGGACCGTCCAATGGTACCCGAAAGTTCATTTTTCTCATCCCGCTGATGAAATCCGACCAAGAAAGGAGTAAATAAGTAGGCGTAATATAGGTGTTCTCAAGACCCATCGGCAGTGTCTTAGACATACTATTTGGTTTTTGAAGCAGCCCGGCGACACGATTCTGGGTGCTCGCCCTCGAGAATGGCGTCGTCTGTCTGTCTCTGTTTCTATAAGTTACAGAGACATTACTTGACAGCGCTGTTCTCACGTACTGTGAGTAGACACGTTCGGGGGCTACATGTGCTGTGAACAACATCATGGTAATCTCTGCGGTTGGAAAGGGGCGCATTGCCTAGTCCATGTTTCGTCGCAGACTCTCCTCATCAATCTTCGCGGCGCATTTCGACCAGTGTAGAGTTCAAAAGCTTCCATAGCCATTTCGCAGACTACCTCTAAGCCATCGATAAGCACCCAGGACGTGTTGCCATCTTCGCGGACCTTGCGCATTTGGACAATAAGAGGGGTTATGAGGGGCTCATAGGCCAACTGCTTTAATCAGCACGACATAGTTAGAATCAATTTGGGAAGGCGCTTACCTCTATAACTACGCCACCGGTGGGACTCCGCAGCCATTGAGATGGTATTCTAAAGTCTACGGATGGTTTGTCATCAATACCATATGAAGGTATACAGGATATAATAATCGTGGGTTGTTGATACCCTTCGGGCCAAGGATCCTTTGCGGACCCGATAACATGACAGACTCGACCCTCTACCCCTCGTCGCCCGACGAGATTCTGCTCCTCGGCATATCTATTGAAGTGTTCTGCAACACTTTCCGCCTTCGATACGGTACGATTGAATATGAAGACTTTTCGGCAACCGAGCTTAATCAGCGCATATATGGCGGCACGCGCCATGCCGCCTGCGCCAACAATAAGCCCAGTAGTTCGCGAGGGTTGGACCGAATTTCGAGGGCTGATAGCTCGACGTAGGCATGTGGCTATGGAGTTCCAATCGGTGTTGTCGCCGTAGAATTTCTCTGTTAAACCGGCATGATTTCGCGCATTGGCATGATCGAGGATAGAAGGGGTCTTGCCACGAAGAGGCAGAAGTGTATTTACTGCCCCAATAGCTTGAGCGTGAAAACTTAGGTGATCGATATGATCCATAATGACTGCCTTGAAAGGTGCAGTGAGTGAGGCACCCCCAAAATTTGGATCGCGTCGAACACGATCCAATTCTTCCATAGTTGTGCACTGTTTCGCCTCGAACGTGTGAGGCATCATATAGTGCTCGAAAGCCGCTCTATGCATAGAGGGTGAAGCAGAGTAGTATACGTTCGCCCCTAGCACATAGAAATTAAGCGGCTGGAGACAGCCTCTTCTAAAGAAAGTACGAATAGTCCCGCGAATAGTGCTGACGCCGACCATTTGCTCTCGACTAGACTTTTCTAGATGCTCATGACCAGTTGGATTGAAGCTTAGGCCCTGGAACGGACTTATCGTCCCGAAGACAGAGTAATCGTAGGCGATGATATGAGGTTTCGGCTCCGGAAGTGCTGCAATTTTGTCCATGAAATTCTGCCTCCTCTGATCATCTCTGTTGCCTGCGCAGAACCTTGCGATTCGAACAATTTGGCAGCCTAGGCTCTGTGCGCGGAGGTACCGCTGCACATATACATCCTCGTCCCATTGCGGGGTACTGAAGCCTTTGATCACATAGTTGCCAATGATTTTCGTCCGACCGCGCATGGATAGCACCTTGTGAACAAGATCCGCGCTCCTCTCCAAGTCGAGACATAGGTAATCGACGCCAAGGCGAAGACCATGTATCATTAACTCACAATCGGTGGCATCTTTTTCTTCTAGAGGCCTTCGGCGCTCCTCCCGCGGATTTTCTTCGACATAGTATATTATTGGGATATCGAGCTTTCGCCTTATCAGAGCGACCTGAGTAGATATCAGATCCAAGATGTTCTCCGGCCATGTGTCAATAATGAACTCCACCACCTCGGCAGCCGCCTCCAGCTGGGCCAAGTCTTTTTCGAGATTAATCAGGGCTGAAAGCCGTAAGTTCAGAACGAACGTAAAATATCGATGTTCTGGCGGAATTGCTTTAACGGAGAAAGGGTTCTGTACCCAAGATCGTGTGAGAGTTTGGCCGGATATTTGATCAAGAAAGCTGATGAATTCTTGTTTGACGTGAATCAATCTGGCGGAATGAGCAGAGGCAGAACGCAACGGCGATTCTCCATCCTCCCGACCAATAGGGCTCGTGTCTAAAAGATTGAAGTATTCAAAATTGCAGAACTCACGATGTTTCTGATCCGTACTTAATAAGTGTTCGGCATCCGAAGCAGGAAGCTTAAGGTGTTTGAACAAATCCTCTTTATCCCGATGTATATATATTACTGGATTTGTCTCGGCATAGGCTGAAAGTATTGCCCTCGTCTCTTGGGTCAAGGTTCCCGTGCTGCATTCGATGACGCAGTTGAGGCGGTTCGCATCTAGAGTCCGTGCCAATACATTGGCTATCTGGCTGTTGAATGCGTCAAGCCCATATCTGTGAAGGAAGGTCGTCTTATTGCAACCGGCAAAGCTCTCAAAGCAGTAGTCCTCGGTGAGAAGCCTGCGACCTAAATACTTGGCGGCTATGAAGCCCAGTGTCCTCTTCCCGGCACCACGGCATCCAACTAACACAACAGTACTGTCGGACGGATAAAGCCTGAAGTTCGCCTTGGGTAGCGTGGTCACGGTCTCGCTTTCGGCTATGCCATACTGAACGCCTCTCATCGCGACTTGTCAGCCGGCAGACGTCCAGACAGTATGCAGCAGCAACTAGTGCTGGATATCGAAATCGCTGGGCTGTTGCTATCTCCACTCACAAGGTCTCGAGACGTGTGATGATCGAATCTGAGGATTGCGAAGCAACCTCGAAGAACCAAATAGCTCTCAAAATATGCACCTAAGCGCAGCTGAGGTATATACGTCTACGATGGGCGAGATATAATCCCTCGTTCTTTATCCCACATCCACCAAGGACGCCACAAACTCCAGATCTTGTAGTATAAGTTGTAATAGAGAATGGAGTGTATGAGGCCGATCCGTAATTTTGTCAAAGTTCTGAACTACGCCCTCACGCTGAAGCGTCGTCGTTGGTGTGTCATGATTTTGGCTAGAGACAAGATGAGGACAGCATGGGACTGATGGATCACTGTAGACAGATAGCATGAATTGTTGAGTAAGTAGTAAATGCTGTGTTCAAGACAGCAGGACGGAGTCCAGTGGGTCAGAGAATACTGAGCGGCAAGCCCATCGGCACGCCGGGTGGAAAGATTGGCCCGTTGCGGTCGATGTTTTAAATCGCTTGGTTGATTCTGGGGCTTGGTCCGTCCCCTCTTCAACTGGGGATCGTTAACGGTCTGTACGCTAGAGACAGTTCGCCGTACAGTGTTACGGTTTCCGCATACGGACTGTACCAGCTACCGAAGCGGCAAGAGCCATCCATGGATCTGCAAGGGGGCGTGCATGAAAACGGCGTTAAGCCATGAACGCTAAGATTAACGCCGAATCGCGCCCAGAGAACGACTTCCTTGTTAGGTACAGTAAGAGGCTCCTTTTCTGCATGGCTTTTCTTAGCACGAGCACGGTGCACCTGACATACCTATTCTCCAAAACACAGCGATGAGGCATATGAAATCTCCCTGTTGCGATTCACCAGCACTGTTAAGCGCTTGTTATCGCTAAGCCACTTATGAATATATACTGCCATATGACGACTGTCTCCTTTAGCGCACTGTATGAGAGCCCATCACATCCCTGCGGCTCGGTCGGCTCATAAGACAGGGCCACCCCATCTCACGGCTCGTGTGCTCCTTCGGTCGACTTGCCGCAGACTAACGCACCCGGCCGCCTGTTCCGGCTTATCCCGCCTGTGACTCGGCATCGGTATCGGCATCGGCGGCAGCGTGGGTCGCCGGTGCCTCACCCTACTGCGCCGGGGCTATGAGCGATGGTGAGAGTGATGATGGCAGGCGGGCGGTGAAGAAGCGCAAAGCCAGCCGTGCCTGTGACCGTTGCAATTCCCAGCACCAACCCTGCGACAATGCCGTCCCCAAATGCAGCGTGTGCGTCCGTGCCGGGACTGAGTGCACGTACAACCGTCCCGTTCGTAAGCGAGGGCCGCGGAGTGGCTATACCGGCCAGAACGGTGAGCGACTCTGGGCCGTCGTGCTCCAGGCCAGGCCCGATATAGAGGATGTCGTGCTGCAGGCTCTTCGTGGTGGCACCTACGGCAGCACGGGCATCTCCAATCTGGAGTACTATCGCAACAACGAGAACCAGACAGAACTGGTGAATAGGTTTAATGAGAGTCGTATTGCTCGATTTTTGCAGAACGGCGAGTCGGCCGACTTACAGCTGCCGCCGCTGGATGAGGATCTACCCTTGGCGTCGCACTTTGAGCATCGGCGCAGTGACTCCGGCTTTGGACAGAATAACGGTGCTCGGGGAGATCCGTGCGCTGTGCCTATGACAAACAGTCAGCGTGGCCGAAGGGCCTCCTCTAGCTCGGGTACCAATTCCGGTGCCATTAATCCCCATGGTGCGCCCCAAAACCCTAGTGATATCTATCTCCAGAGCGAGGATATTCGGAGGCGTGCATTTGATACGCCACAAGACCAGCGACGCTCTTATGGTGGCCCGAGTTACCGAGACTCGCCAGCCCTTCAGAGCATAGGCCTCGGGTCGAACAGCTCAGCCAACGACTACCATGAGTATAAAGTTCATGCACCCGAAGATGGAACACCAGCAACTCTGAATGAATTCGGCTCCTTACCGAGCGCACCACAAACCTCGCACGAAGGTGATGAAAGAGATGACAGATCCCGTGAGCCTACCAATTCGGAGGCAGCGTATCATTCTAGATGGTGAGTAGATTTTCGATCCTCCATTGCCGCGCAAGACATTAAACCAACCTGCAATTAGGCTCGACTCGGTCCCGAGAGACACCCTGTTGAACCTTGGATTTGCGCCCGGTGAAGAGATGGAAGAAGATTTTTCCGAGCTCTGCGCCAATCCAGATCCAATTGAATCTACACCCAAAAACTTCACGAGTGACCAGGATGAAGATGAAGAGGCTATCTGGCGCCGATTAGTTCTGAGAGGCAGATTCGTATGAACGCCATAATATGAACCGACTATATATACGATTTCAGCAGAATCCGGGGCCACATATAGCGGCGCCGCGCCATCACTCAGCTTGCCTATTCATGGCACCGTTGGGTGGCTACAACATATGGGTATTTTTAACCCTCATATTTTGCGTCATTTGAGACTCTAACTCCGAACATGCAGCTTGCCGCAGAACAATTGTGTCTTGGCATATCACGACTTACATGCTATGCTGCTGCACATCTATCACCGGCTCCATTTAGAGTCTAGGATTAACTGCGCCTCCAACCACCTCCAATCTACGTTCCTAGTTTCTAGGTGTACGAATGATTATCTATTATATAAACATAACGTTCAATTGTATGTAAATACAACGAACATGGGATGGGATATGGATCATATGAGATCAACCCCACCAGGCATGGCCACGAGGGGCTCACACCTCGTGAAACGCGCGCCATCTATTGCCTTCAACACATTCAAGAATCACAACCGCACCCCGCGCTGCTTTATGAGGTGCAAGTTGTACATAAGTCTGTATGACAGACCATCCTTAGGAATAACTCGCTCAGCTTACAGCAGATTATCATATCTGCATAGCTCTATATAATCAATCATGATACCCTTTTCTGTACATTTAGATAACAGACCCCCGATTAATATTTGCATAAAACACCTTTGTAGATCTATTTCTTGGACGATAAAGAACGACCTCGATCAACCTGCGTGAAAGATAGTCACCTTAGCTATGCAATAATAACGTAGCCACCACTCATATTAGGGATCTAATAGAAGCGGAAATTTGAAACAAGCGCATCTGCACGCTCTAGAGCAATCGGTATACACCAGAATAGTATGAATCTTATCCTCGAGTCAACCTTTAGATAAAAATATTGGGAGCGAATGTATCCTCTAGCAGCAGGATTATTCTTCATGCGTTCACTGTCTAGCCAAATTCCCAATTTCCCCTGTCAACTACCGCATATGATCCCCTTACTCCAACAAGAATGCCTTGGGGACCTCCGGACCTGTTATTGTAGTGTTAGTCAGTCTCGGCTATCTGCCATGCTTAGAATCACTCACCCCATACATAGAGAAGCTCGGGTCCCGCTCGCAAGCGATGCGTCGGCTCGTCGGACGTCACCTGGTCGCCGTCGACATAGTGTTCGAAGATGAACTTATGCGGATCGAACCTAGCACAAGTGCCTTAATGTCAGCGTGTGCGCAAATGCTCCCAGTCCGATCCATTTTTAAACAAAAGATCAGAATAACATCACGAGAAGGGGGAAAAAGGGGAGGAGGGGAGAAGAAGAGGAAACAAGTCCCGCCTACCAATAGTCGAAGATCTGGCTCCCGAGGACGTGTCGACCGACGCCCCAGCAGTTCTCGTACCCCTGATCCCGCAACCAGTCGTGGCCAAGGAGCTGCGTGTCAAAATCATACGTCTCGTAAGACGTGTGATGGATCTTGTAGGACGGGCCCTGGGCGACGAAGAACGAGTGGTGGTCGGCTTGCTCCTTGCCCCTATCTAGTCGGAAGAAAGCGGTGGTGTCGATGCCTTCGGCGTCGTGGAGAATCTGTTCACGTGTGAGCTATGGGGTTTCCGAATTTGAGATAGAAAGAGGCAGGGAGTAACTGACATCACTAGCGATGAAGTTGAAGTGCGTACTGTAGAACTTGAATGCTTCTGCGAAATTGGTCGTGCGCACGCCGAAGTGGCCGAGCTTGTGGACGGGAGCCGGACGCTTGATGAATCGCTGAGTCTTGTTCGCTGGTCTGTTCTTTTCCATAGGCTTTACGCAGCGGGAAAAGTACAGCTGTTAGCTATTCATTCGTTCATTTATCTATTTGAACCTTATGATCTCAAGTTCTCTTGGGCTCGTGTTTCTTTTAAATTTACACTAAGATGGTCTCAGCGCCGGACAAGATGTTATACTCACATAATTGACAGGGGCAGTAGTAAACGGGATATCTAGCTTCTCGGCTTCTTTCTGCCCATAGACCAGGTACATCGGCCACCCGTCGACGGGATCATTGAACGTGACACAATGCCCGCCGCCAGGGGCATCCAGCAACTTGTCCGGGCCGATCGCAGAAGGAAGAGTCTCGGCGGCATGGAGGAGATCAGCCTCGGACTCGACGACAAAGGCGGCGCCTCCAAACTCAGGTTTATCACCCTTGATGGCGCAGAAGACCCAGGGCTCCGTGCCATATCCGCGGAAGTAGATCCTTTCCTTCCCCGATATATCGGTCGTCCTCTTTTCCTCGACGAAGCCAAAGTCAATGAGGAACTGCCTGGCTTTTTCCAGGTTCGGATACTTGTAGTACACATGGGCGATGCGCTTGAGCTGGATTTTGCGGGAAGACATTTCGAGTTTGGTGTTTTGTCTCGCGTAAACCCCTGAATAGAAGTCCGGACGAAAAGAGGGACGATGGAATATGGAGTATAGAAAATGGACTAAGACAGTTGGATTCTGTATCAATAGCAGCAGAGACACGCGTATCTTTACGTATCTTTATGGGCTTGGGGAAGCCCGGTTGAACACCACACATGGGTCACCCGTGTGTAATTGCCTTTTCGCAAGCCCCGGGTTGTAAATAGAGGAAAGGCTGCATACGAAGATCGGCATCGGGACCGGGCGTGAAGAGAGTCTGATGTGGCGGCCCTTTATAGAGATCGCGTACATGAGACACGATGCTGTGCTACTTAGAATCTCACCATTGAACAGAGATATAGAGGGACTTTTAACAAGCGGCTGACAGAAGTTCATTAGATTGGTTCGCATGCTCTTTCGTACTACCCCTATTTCTCTATACTAGAGAGATCCCCACGATCTTACTTACACTAATGACATCAAATCGCCGCTTGCCTGCATAAATACCAAGGTTAAAATCCTTTACTGTCTTACAGTCGCAGTGATACATATACTTTCCGGGCGCACCGAATCAGCCATAGATCTCGTACAAGTTCAAGACCTCGGTTGTGTGTATCATAACAAAGCTTCAATTCTTGTTCTCCAAATACGATCAGGTAAACTTAGGTCGCAAAAAGCTAGGTTCAGTATGCTGCTGGATTGGCAACCTATGCACCGACCTTTGTAGGCTAGATTAGTGGAGATACACCCCGCTACGAACCCCGGAACTTGGGAACGCTACGCGGAGAAAGCAGGGGCTCTAAATAAATGGATGGAAAGAGGTGGGGGTTAGCCCGCATAAGACGGCGGGCCGGGAGCATGCTTATCTCCTATCACGATCTCCATGATCTCTATGAGATCTTGTACTGTACCTCCTACATACTTCATGGTAACACATAGGCGGCATATCGATCAACAGATCGCATATACACCCGAACGAGCGCAGGTCGCGGAACATACAATACACGCATCTATCGCATCCGAGTAACCAAGTCGTCTCCTGCACGGCGACCATCGTCAGCTACACCAGTCTTCTCCGCGCGCAACCCACCCACGAAGAAAGAACCATGCCGCGCAAGATCTCCAAGCAATCAACAAACACCTCCCTCTCCTCAACCTCCTCCACGGGCCCGATCCCCGCCTCCTTATCCTTCTCACGCGCCAGCATCCTCACCGACGGACGGCCCTTACCGCGCGCCGTAGTGTTCGACCTAGACTACACGCTGTGGCCGTTCTGGGTAGACACGCACGTGTCTGCGCCGCTGAAGGTTGCGAACGCGGGGCACAGCGCGGCGGTGGATAAAGTCGGGGAGACGTTTGCGCTGTACCGCGATGTACCTGCGACCTTGCACGCGCTGGCGCTGGCTGGGATACGGCTGGGCGTGGCGAGTCGGACGTATGCGCCGGATTTGGCGCGCGATTTGCTCAAGTTGCTGCATGTGCCGGGTGCTAGTAATGCGTTCGCGAGCGCCATGAACGGGGACAGCAGCAGCGGGGACGGCGTGAATAACAACGGGAAGAACGGCACCGGTAGTGGGAGTGGGAGCGGGAGTGGTGGAAAAGAGAAAGACAAAGACAAGCCGCGCAAGGCGATCGACTTCTTCGACGCGGGCCTGGAGATCTACCCGTCGTCCAAGGTGCGACACTTCGAGGCCCTGCACAAGCGCACCGGGATACCCTACGCCGACATGCTGTTCTTCGACGACGAGAGCCGCAACCGCGACACCGAGGCCCTGGGCCTCACCATGTGGCTCGTCCGCGACGGCGTCACCTGGACCGAGGTTGAGAACGGCATCCGCGAGTGGCGCCGGCGGAGGGGCGTGGAGTGAAACGATGAGTTACGATTAATTATTCGCGGCGCATTGATCAATAGACTAAAGAATCTATGGGACCGGTCATGGCCACGGTTCTGCTTCTGGTACAGCAGACGGATGAAAACTTGCACGGCTCGGCGTTTCTGCCTCCTCTTGGGCTTTTTGGCGTTAGGGCGAAGCGACCAGGCATGGCATATTCATACAAGAATAGACAGTAGAGAGACAAGACGATTTTACACGTCTCGATAAAGATAGTAAGCGTTGCGTATATGTATATATTTCGGCTGATTAGCCTCTCATCACGCTCATGGAGGCGATACCAATTCTAGTCTATATATGGTCGGAAAAGTCGACCACGAATTGTATGTTGGTCTGATCCTCGATCATCGTGTAGCCAAATAATGCGCTGCTAGCCATGTTCTAAAAAACAAAGCATCCAATACCTAAACTATTATGAGATCCAAAATAACGTAATTCTATACCTAATAGTCTTTCTATTTACGATTTGATTAGTGTGCCTTCGTGTCGGTGGCTGCGTCATCTGCCGTGAGCAATCTATTCGGAATGCTTTTCCGCGGGGTCCTTAGCATCAGTGATTACCAAACCCGCCACGGCATCGGCGGTAGACTCAACAGTGGTAGCCTCTGTGTTCTGGGGTCTGGATAACGAAGTCTTGGCCGTAGTAGTCTCCGTCGTGACATCGGCACTCCCTTCAGTGGTGGCTGCCTCTTTGTCGCCGTTGACCGCCGGTATCTCGTCAACAACGTCGGATGCGGGCGGGAACGCAATCGGGACGGTACAGACCCGCACCCTTCTCTCCTTTCCGTCTTGGCTGCCGACAGCGAGACATTCTAGCCGCTTTCCATCCTCGGTACGGTGCCAGTGGCAGGGTCCAGGCGGGAAATTGGTGAACCCGTTTTCCCAAGTCACTATGCGCTTGATTTCGTCGTCATAGGCGGGCTCATCGAAGAAGCTCCAGTCGAGTTTGCCGCCATAATTCTTGGGAATGTCCTCGAGGTCCATGAACGTCGTCAAAACGGGGAGCACGTCGTGGTCGCTGAGAATAAAGATTTTGGAAACAGTGACAGGGTCAAACCACCGCTTGATCCAGCCCCAAACGGTCGAGAAGAAGTAGGGCGCGCCGATAATAAAGATACCTAGCCGCCATGCACGTCAGCGCATTGTGTTCACTTACTGAGCTTCTCATTCCAAGTTCTCTTCTGACTCTCCAACCTCCTCCTCTCTGCGGCAAATGATTGAATGGCTGAGACTCACGATCCAATGTTTCAGGGTAGTGCGCCGTTGCTAACTGACTGGCGGCCTGCATATGGCTCTTTAAGTTCCAGAACATGCGCAAACTGACGTGGGAGATATCAACGATGTTGGTGCTGAGGGTGATCGGGGTCTTGGGGTTCTGGCGATCGACGCATTCTGACGATAAGGGCTGGACAAATCTAGTCAGGTTTTCGTAGAGCGCAAACAGACGCAGCAACTTGGCCGGCGTCTTCCCGTCCGTCTTGGCCTTGCTGTAGGTGGTTTCGGTGGACTTCTCGTAGTCGGCGACGGCCTTCGAATCGAGGTGGCGGATCTGAAAGACATAGATAGGTATTCCCCTACAGAAAGCAGCACGAACAGCCGGTCAGTACCAGTATCAGTATCAGGACCAGGACCAGGGTGGTGGTAACAAGGTTCTTCGGTGCGTCGGAGACAGGTCGTACCGCTTGTCGCGCCGCCCAGTAAAACGCGGGTACTATATGTCAAAAGCATGGTGAGCTGTCAATCTGCCAGATCCGAGGCCGAGCCAGGGGACCGGGGTTGTCGCATACCAGTTTCCTCGAGGCCTCATACGAATCGATGTCGATCGTATCGTAGAGGGTCTCGATCTCATTGGCGTTGCGGAACTTCTCTGTCTCGGCAAATTGCACGTATGCGTCGTGCGGAACCCATTTACGGGCGCGCAGATATCGGCTGCATTCGCGCGCGCGCGTTAAGTCAGCAGGAATCGCTCGGTATCAGTGGGCGACAGTCGAAGCGGTCAGTTAAATGAATATGCACCGGCAAGACGCACAGTAATGTGGGATCGCCGTGCGACGGCGGAGGACCCGGCCTGTACAGTTCTTTCTCCTGTAGCAGGGCTTTAAAGTCTACGAGGGCCTGTGCCTCTTGTTCCGTCAGGTGGCCGAGATGTCCTGTCGGATAGCCGACCTCGACGGCGCCGGTCGAGGGAACCCGGCGGAGGTCGCTCGCCATGATGGATTTCAACTAAAAATGAAGACCAAAAATGAGGGAAAGATAAAAAAGACAAAGAAGGAAAAAGAGAACGCAGGATCACACGAGCCCGTAGGTGTGGTTGGATCAACAAATTCAATAACAGAGTATGGTACAAAGTTAGACAATGACAAGCCAACAAGAGAGCGGAGGGTTGGATGATCTACAGTGCAGCAATAAATTATTCTTGACGCTAATGATCCTGTACCTACTCCGTACAGAAGGCAGGAACATAACCAACCGCTACCGCGGCGCGCACAAGCGCGGCTCTTCAGGGTCCATCCTGCCCTGTGCAGGGGGCTAGCTCGCCTTACAACCATTGACATTTTGGCGCTATCTAAGACCTACCTGGTAATGATCAATCTCATTCAGCTGGAGCGCGAAGATACTCTAGACCTGACTTATCTCGATCACCAATGATATCTGATAGCGTCCACGAGTAATGATACTGAACCAAATCTTCATCTCTTAGTCCAAACATCAGTCGTTTATGAGACGGTCGGCAATCATGATATCAGCCCTAACGATCTCATGCCCTAATGTTCGTATTTCTCGGCTGTGATCTTCAAGATTGTAAGATGCAGAGTTTCTCGAGGTCATGGCAGACGACAGAGTCCGAGAACGAGCCGCTTACATAAAATAGCAGTAGCACCCAAGTCGCTCGGAACTCTTTTACCTTTAGTGTACACGTGCGGTGTGAAGCAGGTCCTGGTGGATTTCGTGCCTGTTCGATGGTGCAAACTCAAAATTGGCCAAGGTCAGATCTCTGGCCATTGAAAGCGATTCATACTGTTGATACGGCATTGATTCGCCGGCAACCCCCCTTGAATGTTGGACGGCAGACCGCCGATCACCGCTGCTCGCCAACATCAAACCATTACTTTCATGACCAAGACGTGGGGGTTTTGGAGTGGACATAACGGGTAAAGAATTCCGCAGCGCAGGTGACGATGGTGACTGATATCGATGCACACTATGAGTCTATGATACCGCGAGGCTTCTTTCTGGTTGCGTTCCTGGCAAACTGGCCCTGAGCCGTCTTGAGGCGCCGAACATCGCAGGCAGTGGGCCGGGTCGCATACGGCCTCAATGAATTGATTCAAGATGCGCCGGTACGAGGGACCACAATTACCATACCGAGTCTAGGTATCTCCAATCATCCGCGTCAATACACCGCCTCGAGGTCAGCTGAAAGAGTACACCAAGGCTTTAGACGCCGGTCTGGATTAAACACGAGGATGGAAGCGATCGCGGCTGGCCAATTCTGGTATCCCATCTCGCCCGTCCCGTCACCCCAGACTTTCTCCGCAACTAGGGCCGGCAGAAGCAGCTGAAAAGTGGATGTTTTGCGGGTAGCACGGATACTGGCACGGGCTCGACTCTTGTGCGCCCATCGCTCACGTCCGGTCGCGGGATGCCAGGTAGATCCCCTTAATTTGGGCTGGCATGGTTCCCACGTGTACTACCAAATGCTCCAGTACCTACTCCGTGTATCGCGAGATAATAGTGTTGTGTTCGGTCGCTTGACATGGATGCCCGACCAACCACATCCTAGTAGCCTGCGGGGTCTGTGTCTACTCCGAACTCTCTTTGTCAAGGTCACGGTAGCGAGTCCAGGTGTATAAACAGGCATATCCTCCTCATCGGAGTGCTCGATCCGACGGCTATGCCAACGAAATACACGTCGGGAAGCAAACCCTTAATATCGTCATCACCCAAACAGATTCCCAATGGCAGCGGCAGTGGTCGATCAAGTTCCCTCGAGTGAGCGGCTGGTTCCCGGGTCTGTCAACATCGCGATAGCATCGTGGCCAGCAAGTGCGAACATTAGCGAAGAGGCCACCGATGCTCTGACAATAGCATCTGAAATCATTACTTCTTTCAACCAATCACTAGAAAGACAAGACTATGCTGCCATTGCCGACCTCTTTATTGATGATGGATACTGGAAAGACCAGCTCAGTCTTACATGGGATTTTCGGACCGCTAAGGGTAAAGGGAAGATCATAGAAATACTTCAGGGCGGCCACCACCTAGTCAACGTCGCCATAGATCAGTCGCCACCAAATCAGGGACCACAGGTGGTAGGCCTACGATATGATGGCTCTGTTCGTGGCATCCAGCTCTTCACGACGATTACTACCAAATTCGGTTCTGGTCAAGGCGTCGTCCGCCTTGTACAAGAGTCTTCACGGTGGAAAATCTGGACTTTTTTCACTTCGATGACTAAACTCAAGGGCTACGAGGAGGCTGTGGGATCCAATCGTCCTCGTGGCGTGACACACGGCGAACAGACTAGGCGCATGAATGTGAGGTCTATTAAGTTTCTATTTGCCCTCATTAACAAGGCATTAGATGTCTATTGATGTCCTTTCAGTCTTCCAGTTTTCGAATTCATACATCAACAGCGGCTTATTCAGAAAAGATTGCTAACACTTTCTATCAAAGTGGCTTGACAGAAGACAGGCCGACTCTAATTTTGAGAATTCAGAACCAGATGTACTCATCATTGGTAAGGTGTAACCTGATGACTCCGACGACTGTTCTAATATCGTATAGGGGCTGGCCAAGCTGGCCTATCCGTTCACGCTCGGCTAAAGATGCTGAATGTGTCAACTCTCACCATTGATCGAGCTGACGAAGTCGGTGATGCTTGGCGAAATCGCTATCATCAACTTGTGATACACGATCCCGTCTGGTACGATCATTGTAAGTCCTGTTCCAAAATTTGTTTTGTTTTTTTTTTTTTTTTTTTTTTTTTCCAGCCGAGGGGGATGTTAGGACATGTCATTGATCTTCGTCTATATGTATGATTAATCTTGTACGAGATTACAAGATGCTCAAGTTTTGTGTTAATATAGCGATGCTGACTTCCATTTCTCAAGTGCCGTACCTTAAATTTCCCGATTTCTGGCCGGTGTTTGCTCCGAAAGACAAGCTGGCGGATTTCTTGAAAGCTTACGCCCATATGCTAGAGTTGAATGTGTGGACTAAGACCGATTTAGAGAGCAGTACTTGGGACGACGAGAAAAAGCAGTGGACCGTGGTATTAAAGCGGAGACGCAATGACGGAAGCACAGAGACGAGAACATTTCATCCGAAGCATATCATTCAGGCAACAGGCCACTCGGGAAAGAAGAACTACCCCGAGTTCAAGGGCATGGCGAATTTCAAAGGCGATGTGCTCTGCCATTCTTCGGAATTCCGTGGCGCGAAGAAAGACGCGAATGGGCGAAAGGCTGTCGTTATTGGCTCATGCAATTCATCCCTCGATATCGCCCAAGATTATTACGAGAACGGCTACGATGTCACCATCATCCAACGCTCGTCCACGATGGTCATAACCAGCGATAGTGTTCTAAAGCTTATCCTGGGATCCGCATACTACGAAGGAGGCCCGCCAGTTGAGCAGAGTGACCTGTTGTCTTGGAGCTTACCTCAAGAAGTCTCTAAGGCAATGCACGCGGACGTAAATACGTTACAGCAAGTGCATGATAGAGAGACCCTCGAGGGGTTAAACAAAGCCGGCTTTAAGACAGACAGGGGTCCTATGAACTGCGGTCTCTTCTTTAAGTACCTGCAACGCGGCGGCGGATATTACATCGATGTCGGGACGTCTCAGCTCATCATAGACGGTAAAGTGAAAGTCAAGCATGGCCAGGGCATCGACGAAATCCTGTCAAATAGCATACGACTTGATGATGGCACGGAGCTGCAGGCCGACGAAATTATTTGCGCTACGGGCTATCAAAACATGATAACGACGACTGAAATGATCTTCGGCGCGGACGTGGCCAGTAAGGTCGGCAATATCTGGGGTTTCGACGAAGAAGGCGAGACGAGAGTCATGTGGCGCCGAAGCGGACACCCTGGGCTCTGGCTTCACGGCGGCAATCTTGCTATGTGCCGATACTTTTCGAGGCTTGTCGCTCTGCAGATCCAGGCACAGTTGGAAGGTCTAGCTCCTTAAGGTGTTGATCCAAGCCCATGTATCAAACTACTACAGTCCTTATTCTACTAAGCAGCATAATATTTAATGATTGGGAAATGAACAGCTTCAACAAATCTGCTCTGTGGTATTAGAGAACAACCTACGAGGTACTCGACCGAGGTTGTAGATGGTAGCCATAACCAAAGACGATAATTTGGCCGCATGCCCATCATATGCTCAAGACATGATTCCATCGTCGTAACTCGTTCCATGTGTGAGCGCCCAAGCAATCAGATAAGCTAAGTCAATAATATCATAATCAAGTACAATATCACAACACACAAATCTTTATATCTCTTGCTTGATAAATAAAAGAGGATTTTAATTGGCTCAATATAAGCTGATTAATACTTTCATGACAGAGGAGTGACCATGTGAAGTTCAGATTTTTGCTTCCTTGCGGGTGAATTTAGCTTAGTGAAGTGGTCAAATGGTATCACGAGCAGTATCACCAACAGAGCCTGTCATACTAAACCATACACAACCTAGGCTGAAGCTTTATATATAAACTCATCGCGCGATTGGGGTAATTCATTAGTCATTTTTCACCCACATATGTTGACACCCATGCCGCTATTGGCGACGAGTTGTGTATACAAGCTTTGGAGATCCAGCGAACACATCAACGCTCTAACCACCTAAATTCATTGTCAAAAAGTCTTATTGGACAAGGCTAGGACATGGCCCTGCCATACGAATGTTTCTCATTCGCTGAACCAGGTGTTGGGCACCACTACCCAAGCTTAAGCAACCCGGAATGCGGAGAGAAGGGGGTTACATTGCGTGTCTAGGCTCGCTCACGTCACCGTACCCGTGCCATATCAAGGCTAATAATACGCTATTATGGTATAATTGTTCTCCAATGAGGAATTTACAACCTGTCTGCACATCCTGTGACGTTCAGCCCGCATCCTATCATTCTCCGCCACGGCCAGCCTCTGCAGCGCAGGTGTTGCGTGTGAGCCTATCTCACAACTACCTACGATTTATAGTTAGTAAGTAAGGGAACCAAATGCAGAAGGTAGTAGATCCAGGCTGACGGTGACGAAAGGAATAGAGCGGCATATGTAACAGCGGACGAAATTGAATTGCCGCTTTAACGAGCAGCCTGGCTCTCTGAATTATGGCACAACGAGAATGAAAAGCATGTCCCTGTCTCTAAGAGTCCGTCAAAGGGTTATCGGATTTAGGGAAAGCGGGGGATTAAGGGTTCTGCCATACCCCTATGTCGGACAAAGAGGACCAACGAGCTCTAAGCCGTACCCATCAGGCTGCTTTGAAGTACCGAGGGGAACACTCTAGCTTATGATGCATGAAGACGTCCACAATCACGCGATCTGTACACCATCTGAGAGGGTGTGAGCTTCATATATGATATCAAAATGCTACAGAATCCAGACGTCGTCTCTGGCCTATGGCCGGCACAGCCGTACGTAAGACCCCTGCCCCTTTTACACATATATCAACGCGCCCAGGCCGATCTCTCGTCTAACGATGCACAAACACAAAGTCCCAATGGCGACGGCTCGACCGCGCATTTAATTAAGAGTCTATTTATCCATATTAGCGAGATGGATCTGCTGGAAATCCTGACGTTCTGGGTCCTCGTCACCCTGGGTGCGTGTCTCGCGACATCTTGGCCGGCATCAGTAACACAACGTCAGGCCCTGGACTGCTCCCTCAACTACTTCACCGGCATTGCGCCTGCGGGGATAAAGATCGAGCGCGTGCAGCATGTCATCACCGGCTTCTTCGTCGAGACCGGGAATATCGGCTACCCGACCTTTCCTACCGGGCTGCCGGAGCTGTGCGCCGTGATCGTCAACAATGTCACGGCGAACTACCGCTTCGGCATGTTCCTGCCCGATGATTGGAACGCCAAGTTCCTTGCCATTGGCTCTTACTCGTTTCTTGGCGGCATTAACTGGCTGGAAATGGGCGTCGGTGTCAAGTATGGTGGCGTCGCTTTGTCCACTGACACGGGCCACAGCTCGGGAGCGGGAGACATCACTTGGGCCAATACTACCCAGAAACAGGTGAACTGGGCCTACCAGGCGCTTCAGGGGTCCATCGCCCTAGGAAAAATCCTCACAGAGTCGTATTATGAGCAGTCTATCACATATAGCTACTATAGCGGCTGTTCGACAGGCGGGAGGCAGGGTCTGAAACAAATCCAGATCGATCCCGACTCATTCGACGGGGTCCTAATCGGCGCTCCCGCATGGGACACCAAGCACTTGATGCCCTGGCTCACCAAGCTCGCGACATGGAATCTCCCCGAGGGCGCGCCCTACAGCATCAACGACAGCGCGCTCTTCGCGCGTCTGCAGGCCGAAGTAATCAAACAATGCGATTCTCTCGACGGTATCAAAGACAACATCGTCAGCTCCCCGTCCTTGTGCCGGCAGGAATTCGACATCTCGCAGATCCGGTGCGACATTTCTACAAACAAGAACAAAACCGCGTGCTGGAGTCGAGCGCAGACGGACACGGCGCTGAAGATCTACGCGGACTATTACACGAGCGACGGGGAGCAGCTCGTGTACAAGGGCGCGGAATACGGCTCTGAGGGAGAGTGGGGGGTTTTCTTGCTCCCTGCTGTGGCTGGCGATGATTCACAGAACGTGAGGAGGAATTTTGACGCGCAGTATGAGCGGTATTTCATGGAGTATGGAGAGAAGTGGCAGACTACGGCGTATAATGACTCTGTTGTAGCTGATGCGGAGACGCGCGATGAGAGGATTGTGAGGTCGAGTGCGGATCAGTTCGATATCAGTGCGTATAGGAAGAAGGGTGGCAAGGTTATTATGTATGGCGGTCTGGCGGATAATACTGTGCCGGTACAGCATACGACGTGAGCTACCCCTTTTCTTTTCCCCTATTCTAGACCAACCCCCTGTCTGTCTGTCTGTTCAGACAACAACCTCCCTCCTGACAAATAATCTTATACATATACACAGGTACTACTACAACCGCACCTCCGCAGCCATGGGCGGCAACATCTCGGATTTCTTCCTATACTTCCAGATCCCGGGGATGCGGCACTGCTGGGGCACAGCGGACAACGTGCGGGCGCCGTGGATGATCGGCAGCGCGGGTCAGTCGGTGCAGCGGCCGCCGTACGCGAGCGCATGGTCGGTGCCCTTGGGGCTCAGCGACGCGCGCCACGACGCCCTGCTCGCGCTCATGGCCTGGGTCGAGACCGGAAGAGCTGTTGACTCCATCGTCGCCTCCGAGTTCAACTTCACTGATGCCACGATGCAGAATATCGTCGTATACCGCCAGCGCCCGCTCTGTCCGTACCCGAAGACGGCGAGGTGGGATGGGGAGGGGGATCAGGATGATGCGGCGAGCTGGAGCTGTGGTTGATTGATGCATACTTACATGTCTTGCTGTTTGGATTAGGTAGAATAGGATCGGCGGCGGCGGCGTGGATATGTGTGTCAGGTCTTGGATCAACTTATATCTATATATATACATATGGCATCTAGCTCAGAGATGCCTCGACTGAATTCGCTCAAGCCCGTGTTCTCTGATCACTTCTATAGAAATAGCAGAGTTGATTCCGTCTTCCGTGAATAACTAAATGACCCTTGACCTGCCCATAGTGTCGTATAAGGGGTAATATGAGTTAGTAGCAAGTCTCGACTGTGTATCCTCTACAATGCTAAGCCACTCATTAAAGCAGACAAAACGCTGGTATCAAACGATCTCAAGCACTCTCTACCACCCACTATAACCTATAACTTCCCCTTAACCTCCTTCTCCGCATCTTCAGGTCTCGGTGTCCGCCGAACAATGCCGTCCTGATACTCCGTAGCGACATGTACACCGCGCGGGCTCCAGATCTTCGTATGTATGATCCCCCGCCCGGCCTCGATGCGCGGGAAGCATGCCTCCTGCACCCACCACTCGCTCTCGCCATCTTCAGCATACGTCATGACAGCGTCCTCAGCATTAACGTGCACAACGAATGAATAGCTAAGCGTCGCCGCGCGCGCAAACTCGCGTCCGAACCCGGCATGGTGGCCGATCATCAGAAGACCATTCCTATCGGCCGCGAAGGCGTGGGCGGAGATATGCGCGTCGGGGCCACTGATCGCAATAGCACACCGACCTTCACCTTCGAGTTCCTCCCCAGCCGTAGTAGTAGTAGTGCCTGAAAGCGGCGCCAAGAGCCGATACAGGATAAGTTCCCGGCGCTCGTGGATCGGGCGCCCGGCATTATATTCCCGCATGTCGACTTTCCGCATATCGAGGCCGGGGAACGTGCCGATGGCCCGGCGCGCGCTCGGGATCGCGGCCATGACGCCCTCGATGTCCGTGATGGGCGCCGGGTCCCAGTCCCTCGGCCGTCGGGAGTTCAAGATTTCGGCGAACCGCGCCTGCGGCGAAGACTCCTGCGCGATGAATTGCGAGAAGCTGTGAGGTCGGAAGGAGACCATTGCAGTGAAGCAGACGAGACCTAGCGGTAGCGAGGCGTCGGCTTCCGGGTAGTGGTCGCCTTCTGGATTCGTGCTGGGCGATGTGGGCTGCCGCGCCGTGACGAGGAAGTTGGGGAACAGCGCGTTTGATCCCAGGGGTTTCACCTCGTAGATAAATGGGCGATCAGTCTGCCCGGCTTCGGGGAAGAAGCCATGTATTGTCTGTCTAGATGTCAGCTTCTATGCTCAAGTCACATCGAAGTCTTGGCTGGATTCTTGAAATTCTGAATATCGACACATTGGCTCAAGACATTGCCAAAAGTTCGACCAGAGAACGTAGAGAATGCTTACGTGAATAGCGAACTTCTTATCCTTTCCGCCATTTCCTGCCACTTTCCGTGCAGCCCTGAACGTGAGGAAGGCGGCTACGCTAGCTTGGCTATAGACATGCCCTCCGTACGCGCCCGGCCCCATGTCCCAGTTCTCAATCCCCATCTCCCGCGCAAGCGGAACGAGCTGAGTGCCCAACGGGTATGCTCTGCGCTTACTCATGTAACGCCTGACGACACTTCCATCATCTGCGGTCTTGTCCGACAACGGCATGAGGCTCATGGCCTCTTGATATGTAAGGCGCCCATGCCCTTTTCTGATCTCCTCAGCTGACGGGAGGGTCATATTAGTCTTGGTTGCTGCATTCGAGTTTGGGTGAGATCTTCTCATAGGTAAATGCCGCGGGGTGTAAGTAAATCAAATTTCATATTATATCAGTCATTTCCAAGTTGAAGTAGATGTAAAATGCATCTTGATCATCTTGAACGTATATGAGTAAGGCCCCTGAGGAAGATGCCGAGGCAGAAATCTAGCTGCCTTACATAAAGGGTTAGGTTAGGTTAGGTTGATGGAAGACCCCTGCACCCGGCCATGAAAATACCGAGAGCCGACACTGAAAAGTGGGGCTGTTATTTAGATACAGTTCGGCCGATCTCTTGATCAATTATTCAGGAGCGTTGCTAGATGGGCACCGTCACTTTTGCTAGAGGGGCACCGTTCGGGCTGTTTCGGCCTGGCGCAGCTGGCCACCAAAATTTCCATAGTTGCCCCTTTCAACAGTTCCAACAGCTCCAACAACTTCACTAGCAGTACAATAGCTTCAATAATTTCAATGGCTTCAATGGCTTCAAAGGCTTCAATGGCTTCAAAGGGGTCAAACCAGTCGAGAAAGCACCATTCTTTCAAAACAGCTTAGGACAGGTCAATTACTTCGAAGCCAGGAATGGATACCCGATCCGTCGGCTGCGTGCACTAGCCCCAACAGCCCTAACAGCTCCAACAGCTCCAACAACTTCAATTGTAGTGCAATAGTTCCAACAGCTTCAATTATAGTACAATAGCTTCAATTGCTTCAATTGCTTCAAACAGCTCCAAAGGGCCCAATTCTTTCAAATTTGCAGTAAAAGGTGGGAGGGGCAGAGAGGGGCAACTATGGAAATTTTGGTGGCCAACTGCGCCAGGCCGAAACAGCCCGAACGGTGCCCCTCTAGCAAAAATGACGGTGCCCATCTAGCAACGCTCTTATTCAGAGGACCTCAGAATAATACTTGAAGAATTGACGCATCCTAACTCGGGTTTTCTTAAATATCATTCCTGTACCTCTTCTATATGTAATTTTTTTCTCTTTGTATGTAGACCGTGTGTGTTTTGTAGGTGTACGAAGTATAATTGGTTGATTTCAGTTGCGCTCACTTGAGCTTTCGGTGCTTAGCGCGCTCTAAACCTCCTGAGGTCATCCATGTCTCGTATGACACGAATTTGATCGTCAACAAACGGAATCACATTGACTAGTAGAGCGAAACTGGACACTGGGATATTAATTGTATACTAATCTATTGTGTATGCTTGTATAAGAGTCGTTGTACTCTATGAACGTCAATTGGCCTTCGGCTTGCTTCCTTCTACTGGTACAGCCGGTTCCTCATTAGCCTCCGCCTTCTTCTTTTCTGCCTCCTGCATCAGTGCTTGTATTCTTTCTTGCCTCCATTTCGGCCCATTTTTGACAATAATCCAGAGTACAGGAGACGGAATCGTAAACAGGAGCGCAAGTATTGTGAAAGCCCAGCCTCTCCCAATCGCTCTGATAAGAGGCTCTATTGAGGCTGTCGCAGCGGCACCCGACAAGCAGCGCACGAGGTTATTCGCCGCAGTGGCCGTGGCCGGAGCCCCAGGGTATGAATCGACAATCAGAAGATTCATGATCTGGAAGGGCCACGTGACGCAGAGGCCGATGAAGAACGATAGAACCAAAGGTACGGCGACGCTGGCTTGTCGCTCGAGAGCCCATCCGTAGCCGATACAAACTCCCGTTCCTATGAAGATGAGCGGGAAAATTAATTGTATACGGGCTTTCTCTAAAGGAAAATTTGCCACTACAGAACATTCGGTTATTAATCAAGATCTTGCTTAAGACGGTGAATGTTGAAATCATATGCGAGCTCGGGCTTTAGGCTTGATAGCCCTCGTTTCCAGTATCGTGCTAAGTAGAAGATTAAGACGCATTTGCTTACTGTCATTTCCTCGTTTTCGGTCAACCTTAACGCCTAATTTCTTAGCAATCCTTCGGAAGTTCCAGTCGGCGACAAACCCCCCTCCAACGGACGCGATGGTCGTCGCGCCACCGATAGGAAGGTATAAAAGGCCGAGGGTCAGCTCATCAAAGCCGTAAATCTGCTGGAATTGGGTGGCCAGCGTGGCTGTCACGGTAGAGAAGCCGACAAATAGAGTGGCGTTATAGAAAAGGATCATAGCCATGCTACGATGCGAAAGAGTCAGTGATCATCATTTAGGGTCAAAACTTGAAGGCAAGGAAGGAAAATCTAGGTAATTCTTGTCTAAGAAACTCTAGGCAGATGTAAAATAGTTAAAAGGAGGCATACTTCTTGTTACGCAACACTTTCAGGGTGTTGAGAGGATTGGGGATTGGAGTTTTCTGCCTCGTGGGTGCTCCTGATTGGTTTGCTGTCTGATGACGGAACCGCATATAATCGATGAGAGTCATATTCCACCCCTGAGGCGGAATTGATCCATTTCCAACGACCTTGCGTGCCGTTTCTGGTACTGCTAAGGTATACTGCGTCATCTATGGTCAGCATATTCCGAGCGCGATACCCTTGTAGAACATGGTCTCTTGGATCGCGGCCTGGGCTGTGATAGGGAGATCATTATAGTCGCTATAGTCTTGAAGATACTTACGGGTATGAGCCAAGCAACCGTCACTATGATTAAAAACCAAAATATCCAAGGCCAGCCAAGGTATGCGTTCAATAATCCACCCTGCAGTCTATTAGCAAATCTCGTTTACTTATTTATATGAGCGTGATCCGATATTGACGAGATCTGCCAAACGTACTGCGACCGTGTTAGCGCTAGATATGAAATATACAGTCCCAAGCTAAGACTGCGAGAGCGAGAGTGTATTGAGGGTCTGACCTACCAATTACAGGGCCAATGGAGGGCCCGATTGTGATCCCAGAACCAACTATTCCCATCCATTTGCCTCTTTCAGAGCTCGGGGCAATATCTGCAACAACTGCGTAGACCAAAGCGATAGTGCCACTGCTTCCACCACTTTGTAACATGCGCAAGACAAGTAGCGCGGCGTAATTCCTCTGAAGTGCTAAGCCGATGTTTGCGGCAAGGTATATGGTGAAAGCGATGATAAAGGCAGGCCGCCTACCGGCAATATCACCAAAATCACCGAAAATAGTCGGAGCCAGGGCTTGCAGAATCATATAAGTTGTCAATGCTAAGTTGACTTGGTCGACCCCAACTCCTAAGTCGCGAGAGAGGGTAGGGATGGCAGGAAAGAAGATATTGGCAGTCATCGGTGAAATAAAAGCGGAGAATGCATTCATGCCTACGATGAATCTCTTCATGCCCGGAGAGAAAACAGTGTAGGGGGGCCCAGTGGAGACGCGGGAGAGAGTATTCTCGAGGTCTCGGCTGTCATCTGGAGCCTGGCTGTCTCTCCTGGCGTCGTCCTGGAGATCATGATCGGAATCATGGCTAAGTTCGTCGAGCTCGCGCGTCCCGGCAGTAGGTGGAATTGAGTCTGCTATTAAGGCCATAATTATGTAAGTTGGCGAGGCACATGGCCGGATGCTATTGATATACACGAGAGATAACACGGCAAGCTAAACAAAGCACCATAAGAAAAAAGCATGATAAAATGAAAATGCATTTTGTTTGCTCATCAAAAGGGCCGCGTGTGAAAAAGCTTCACCAGAACGACATCGGCCTTAGTGAAAACGCGATGAGCGGGTCACGAGAGCGAAGGAAGCCGGCCGACATCAACCGGGCTTTATTCCCGGGCAACACCACCGACAACACACTCGGAAACCTTAGCCGTTCTGTGCTGGCCATTATATAATTGGGGTTATCCAACATCTAATTTGCTGAGGAGACCGGGCCGGGACAATGAATCAAGCTCGGAGCCAGCCGGCGGTACTGGACAGACACACTAGTGAGGTAGGTAAACATATCGCTTGCATCAGCGGTTTTCAGGGCCCGCCTGTCCATGTTATTGGTAGAGTGACAGCTTTTGCTGCATCAATCTCATGACTTGGGACGTTTGCATGCTGGGTGGAGCTTCACGATGATCTCCCTCCATTGCCCGCCGCCAGCGAATGGAGAGGAAAGAGGAGATGGGCGACATGATCGAGATGCCTTATCGCAAAATCATAGCCGGATTGGTGCCAGAATTGTGCCGATGTGCCGGGAATCGAGGTCCCATTCTTTCACATTGACTGACCTAACCTAAGATAAGTAGGTCGTTAGTTGCCCGAGATGGCTGTCGGAGTAGGTATGAGCCGGGCGGGTCTTATCGACGAGAGGTTCCAATTTCCATACATGTAGCAATGAGCACAGCCACATTGGATAGTAAGACCGCCACAACCCGTTCCTCAGCCACAGCTATCCAGGGGCCCTTCCAATTCACTCCAGCTGCGGAATGAAGTCACGCCAAGCAGTTCTAGATGCCACACCAAATATCTGTCCAGACACTCCAGCTTGCTAGTCCAAATTGCTGTGACCATGATGTTTCCTGAGAGTTACGAAATCGGTTTTCGATAGGCTTGGCAAGGTCTTTCGCGTGCACCGTCATAGCCTGAATTTTGAACCTTCTTTGGATCTGCAATTCCAGCATGGCGGACATAACGCCCACCTTCAACGGCTTACTGAAGCAGCAGGATGCACACTCCGCGAGCGGCAGCTTCAGCGTGGACACTCTTGAGGACTTCCTCAAGGAAGCTTACAGAATTGTCAGTTGTCCGTCCATAGCCTGCGCCAAAGACAAAAGAACGAAGACATAAGCCATAAGACCACAACTATCCAGGTTATTGACTAGGATTGAGCCAGAATTCCCACATCACTTCGCTCCACGCCGATCTCAGGAGCATCCGACAGTCCTACCTCTCGACAGCGCAGCCGCGCAAGACGCTTATTCAGTCTGCGCACAGCGATCGATCCCCACGGCCTCTGTCGGACCGCGAACGCGAGGAGATCGACGCAAATGCGAAGAAGATGCTACGAGAGCTCAATGCGAGCATACGGGGACTGGCCGACATTGAGCAAGCACGGGCCGACATCGAGAACAAACTCATTCAGAAGAAATTCGTCAGTGGGCTGGGTGCGCTGGGCGCATGGGCGTCGGGCGGTGCATCTATCAGCAAGTCACCCGAACATGCGGCGGCCGAAGACAAGGCCAAGACGATAGAGGCACATCGAGATAGCGTCCTCTGGCTTCTACGGCATCGTTTGCAGGAGTGTGTCAAGACACAGCAGGACATGATGGAGATCCGTATCATGCGTGAAATGGAAAAGAATCGAAGCATATTAGCCAAGGCGCGTGGTCAGGATATCGCTTCCTTAAACCACACCGCGAGTCTTTCGGAGTCACCAACAAACACCGCGAGTTGGAAGCACGGGAGCAGCCAAGCACTGCCCCGGGAAGAGACACCAGGTTACGATCCAACGAACGATTTAACAGCGGAACAGATACAAATGTTCGAGAAAGATAACCAGGATATGCTGAAGCACTACGAAAGCACGCTAGACCAGGTCAGGTAAGTAGACGCTGGTAATACCTCTCATGGTGTGATAGCCTTGTAAGATCTGGCATTAATATGCGATATAGGACGGCAGAGAAATCACTGCTGGAGATATCCGAGCTTCAGACACAGCTTATTGATACACTCACAACGCAATCAGCTGGAATCGAACAGCTTGTAGCCGACTCTGACGCCACAGCAGGAAATGTGCAAGGAGGCAACCGACAACTTACACAGGCAACCAAACAGGCGAGCACAGCCAAGTATACATTCTTTGCGACATGTGGACTTTGCGCGTTCTTAATTGCATGGGACTTGATAATATAACAACATGTTATTTCCGTCGTGATAATTGGAGGATGTCCTGCTATTTACATACTGAGGCCAATTAGACCTAGACATACGGTCCGACTTGGCATGAGCAGTGAGATTATTGCTCATGCCAGCATCAGTATGCGATCACATGCTCTTGACCACTAGCATTATCTACGTAGGTAGACCTTAGACTGTCCATGAATTCGGCTAATTATCTCATAGAATTAGTAGCTTGGGGCTACTTGACAGCTGAACCTCGGCAGGCCAACTAGAGTAGCCTTTTGATATGGATAAAACAACGAATTCCCGAGGTAGTCAGGTCCAACCGCCCATGTCTATTACATGTACATGCGCAGCACATACTTGAAAGAATATCTTTTATACACTCAGCATTATCGTACCGTTGATGCTAGCTGCATTTTCATCGTTTATCGACATCAAACCGCTATATTCACTGGTTTAGCCAGAGACTGCTGGGCTGACTATTTGACGCATTCCCATGCCCTATTAGTAGCCATTTTGTTACTAGTAGGTAATCGCCAGTAATTGTCACGAGGGCGACCGACGCCGACTTTAGTCCGTGCTCGTTCAAGGTACGGCTCGCAACATGCCGAAACCCCGGCACTATTCGTCTAATGAAGCGAAGACAAATGTTTTCCATACACCTAACAATTAGCATTTTTTTGGTCCAATGAAGTAATACGAATATCGCAGGGCCGCTTTTACGATTCTTCAGATACGAGCATACCTGGGCTGTGTGGCCTTTATCGCGGCCAAGTGTGCCTCAGACCTCAGCCGTCGGATAGTGTCATTTGGAACCAACCCACCGAAGTACGGAGTACTTTATTGACAGCTTGAGGATAGGACACTCCATACGGTGCGAACCCCGCCAATATCCCTCACCCCGCAGCCCCCTAAACCCACCACCGGACGCCTGGAGCTTCCGCCCGGAAGCTACCCAGACGGCCCTAGCACTGGTCCTAGGCTGCTGTTGCGTCACTCAGCGCCGCTATTGCCTCGCCGGCCCACCGGATATCGCTCATTTCCCTCAATCGTTCCTATCATCCTGTTCATAATTCCCTCTGACCATTGCGGTCATAAGTTCAGGTTTGTCAGGCCATAACAAGCGAGACACCACCCCACTGCTGTGCGCCTACGTGCATCAGCTAGATATTCCATCCGACCGGGGGGTCAACGCCGGATCAGGTACCATCGCCTCGAGCAATTGCAATTGGGCCCTGCAACCCCTGCACCGTTTTAGAGCTGTATTGACAGGATCGATTTGAGAGCTGCAAGTGCGTACTGCTTCGTACTACCCGAACCAAGGAGGTACCTAGATGAGCTTAAGCACCTGTACGGAAGAGGTACAGTAGTGTTACAGCAGCAAGCACACTTGCAAGCACTCTCCTTTCAGACTAAACCCTACCTAGACCCTATACTTCGTACAGCCATCGTATTCCCCCCGCCATATATTTCTTCTCCTGTCACCATGCCCCTCCAACCCTCCAACCCTCACAGTCAATCTATTGCCCGAGTCCAATCCCTCGTCCACCAAATGTCGCCCTCTGCCACCAGCTTCTCTGCCGAGGTCGTGCCTCAGGCGCCCGAAGACCCCGTCTTCGGGCTTGTACGTGCCTACAAGGCCGATAAGCATCCTACCAAGATTGACGTCGTAGGTCCTCTCCGTTTGGGCTCCATCTGCGTATACACGTATTTTTTTGTCCATGGCTCATATATTCGCTTCTAGAGTGTAGGTGCGTATCGTGGTGATAACGCAAAGCCATGGGTACTACCAGTGGTCAAGAAGGTATGAAATCTCCTGCGGAATCGTACTTCTCCTACTCTTGCCATTGGCCTAGCTTGGACATGCGGTGTGCACGAGGCGATCTCTTCCCTCGTCGCCTCCGATCCAGCAGCGGCCCGGCGTAATAAATGGCAGTCTTTACTCACCGCCTCCTGAACCACAGGCCGATGAGATCCTACGTAACGACCCCGACCTCGATCATGAATACGCTCCGATCTCCGGTATCGCTTCCCTCACAGGCAAGGCCGCCGAACTGATCCTCGGCGACGACTCCCCTGCCATTAAGGATAAGCGTGTCACCTCCGTACAGACCATCTCTGGCACCGGCGCCGTCCACCTTGGCGCCCTATTTCTATCTCGATTTTATCCCGGCACCAAGAAAGTGTACGTCTCTAATCCGACGTGGGTCAATCATCACCAGATCTTCTCCAACGTGGCCGTGCCCGTCGGCCAGTACCCCTACTTCTCGAAACAAACGAAGGGTCTCGATTTCGATGGCATGAAGGCCGCCCTTTCGGAGGCCCCTGAACGATCCGTCGTGCTCCTCCACGCCTGTGCGCACAACCCGACTGGTGTTGATCCTACCCTGGACCAATGGAAGGAGCTTGCTGCCCTGATAAAAGAGAAGAAGCACTTCCCCTTCTTTGATTCCGCATACCAAGGTTTTGCTTCGGGCGATCTGACCAAGGACAACGCGGCCGTCCGTTACTTCGTGGAGCAGGGCTTCGAGATTATGATTGCGCAGAGCTTCGCCAAAAACTTCGGTCTGTATGGTGAACGGGTAGGATGCTTCCACTTCGTTACTGGTCCTGCATCCGATGCCTTGGATACCACCGCTCGTGTTGCGTCTCAGCTGGCCATTCTGCAGCGATCTGAGATCTCGAACCCTCCCCTATACGGCGCCAGAATTGTCAGCACCGTGCTAAACGATGCCCAGCTCTATGCCGAGTGGAAGGAGAACCTCAAGACTATGTCCGGTAGGATCATCGAGATGCGCAAGGCGCTGCGTGCCAAGCTCGAGGAGCTCGGTACTCCCGGTACCTGGAATCACATTACGGATCAGATCGGCATGTTCAGCTTCACAGGCCTCAACGAGGTGCAAGCCCTCAAGATACGGGAAGAGGCTCACGTGTACATGACCAAGAACGGCCGCATCAGTATGGCAGGTCTGAACACAAATAACGTAGACTACTTTGCCAAGGCGGTGGACAAGGTGGTCCGCGAGGTGCAATAGCTAGCCAAGCCGGAATAATAAAGCTACGTGACGCTATGGCACCTCAGCGGGAATGGACCGGGTCGTTCGTTCTCTCTCCTCGCAAGGGCCAAGTCACACTCGCTTGCGGGCAGGTCTAGTGTAGACAACTATGGCGTACAGGTACTGGGTTGGGTAAAATGATGAATGCTGGGGGCTGTCTGCGTGTTTGACATCCCTATGGATTGACGATTCTATAGACCTGTTGAGTTATAATTCCACTCCTATGGTTCCTATGCAATCTTTGCCCTTCTCTGCGTATACCGAGACGTAATTGTACACTCCCTAAAGCACAACGAAAAGCGTTATATCCAGCACGTCTGGTGAGAAATGACGTAACCTCAAGCCAGAGGGCCACTTACATACATTAATTAGTAAGGGGAGTAATTAATCCAGCCATTTTGGACCCCGAGCGCTCCACTACTAGGGACTTCCCTGTAGATATATAGTCTCTTACACTTTACTTCGTACGTCCGATACAATTTACTCAATGGGATGGGTCGTGATACAGATATATATACTGGAAGACTGAGAAGCATGTCAATCGTTCTATTAGAAACTAAACTGTCGGCGTTACGCCGACTACGAATACCTAATATCAACAATAATACCCCTTTTTGATCAATCGAATACATAAGCCCGACTTCAACCCACAATCCAAACCCAGAAAACGAAGCAGTAATTTCCCTTCCTTGCTTGCTTTTGCCTCACAGCGGCGGGGCATTAGGGTCCTCCAAGCACTGGTCGACGCGCATGATCTGCTTGCCGGAGGCCTTGGCGATCTCGATGAACTGGGGGAGGTAGGAGACGGTAGACTCATAAAGGTAGTGCATGACAGTAATAGAACCGCCGGCGTTGACGTCGCGGCGGAAGGCGTCGATCTGCTTCTCGGGGGTGTCGGTCTCGGCCCACAGCCAGTCCTCGATGTCGACGCTCCACTGCACGATATACGGGTCCGGGACCAGCGCCGCGTAGCGCTGGCGCATCCTCGCGCCTTCCGTGCCGAACGGCGGGCGGAAGTACTTCGTGTTGACCGGCACGCCGCCGGAACTCGCGTTGAACACCTGCCCCACGGCGCGCAGGTCGTTGCTGTACTCCCAGTCGATGGCGGCCTCGTCCGCTAAGCCCTCCAGGGCCGGGTGCGTGTAGCTGTGCAGGGCGATCTGGTGGCCGCGCGCGGCCATCTCGCGGTACACGTTGCTGAGGTTGGTGCTGGGGTCCAGCAGGGGGGCGCCGACGGTGAAGAAGGTGGCCTTGAAGCCGGCGTCGTCGATGGTCTTGATGACCTGCTGCGCGAAGGCCGGGTCGCCGTCGTCGATGGCGAAGGCGAACGAGTTGGGCCGCGTGCACGCGAACACGAAGGTGCCCGTCGGCAGCTTGACCGGGATCTTGAAGCCCGCCGGCACCTTGTTGACGATCTCGATGCGCGAGAAGGTCGTGGTCGTCGCCGACCAGAAGCCCTTGAGCGCCAAGCCCACCACGCGGCTGCGGTCGATGTTGAAGTGGTTCATGGGGATGTAGATGTCCGTGGCCGAGGCGTAGCGCGCCGCCTCCAGCGAGTCCCACGTCTCCGGGTACGGCATGGCGTCGTTGTCGCACTTGGCGTTGTGCTGCTGCAGCGCCACCGTGAACTTGTTGCTGCCCGTGTACGCGATGTGCAGGTACGCGCCGTCGAAGGCGCGCAGGTCGCGGCACGTATCGGCCACCTGCGTCACCCACGACAGGTCGGCGTCGTTGGTCTGCAGCGTCATGGTGTTCTTGCGGTACGTGATGGTGATGCCCTCGTCCTCGGTGCCGTGCCACTGGTCCAGCGCGTTGGTCTCGTCGTTGGCGAACGTGTCGATCACCAGCGTCGTCGCCGTCGAGGTGGGCGCCGCCACCGTGGCCGTCGGCTCCGTCGGCTCGACCACCGCCGGCGCCACGTACTCGGCCACCGTCGTGCCGCAGTACAGCGCCATGGGCCCCAGCGTCACCGCCTTGTTGAGGCCCGAGAAGATCAGCTGCGCGAATTTGCTGTAGTCGAGCCCCGAGAACTTGCTGAACGGGATCGAGTACAGCTGCTCCTTGCCGTTGAACGTCCAGCCCAGGTTGCTAGTCGTGAGCACCACGTCCTTGGTCGACTCGCCGTTGCACGAGTTATCTTTGCTCGACGACAGCTGCACGTCGAACTTGGTGCCCGACGGCGCCGAAATGCGCAGCGAGATGCCGCCGTAGTTGCGCGCGTCGAAGCAGCCAAACTGCGAGTAGAAGTACGAATCCGTGTTCTGCGGCGTCAGCGTTACCTTGTTATTAGCGACCACCACCGACTTCATCGTGCCGTCGTCGCTCGTTGGCTTGAGCATGGCGTTGTAATACAGAAACGTCAGCCGCGACTGCGACGCCCAGTCGTCAAGCACTACAAGATCGCACGCGGCCGCCTTCCGCTCGAGCTCTTTGCTCATGGCTGCGGCACGGAGTGCAAATGCCTGCTCTTCATCCTGTCTCCTCTCCACCGTTTCACCGCCAGGGGGCCCAGGCGGAGGAGTGGGAGTCGGTGGTGGTGGTGGTGCTGAAGTGGGAGGCGCTGTTGAAGTGGTTGGCTGCGAAGTCGTTGTTGGGTCTCCAGGAGCAGGGACGCCAGCGCAAAGGAGTTGGAAATTGTCCAGCTGCCATACGCTGTCTGTGCCGCTCACGCCGGCCGAGAAGCCGTACCACACGAGTCCAACAACACCAGTCAGAGGCGCATCAACCCAGCTGCTCAGCGGAACGATGATGGTCTGAAGAGAGCCGCTCAAGTCGTTCACTGTGTAGTAGAAACTCTGGTATGCGGCATCCGAGCAATTGGCCTTCGTCTGCAGCTCAAGCGAGACAGAGGCTGCCTCAGGTCCCTTTATGCTGAATGACACGCTATCGTATTTAAGCGCGACTGTGTCCGTACATGTGAACTGCTCATACAGATAGGAGGTGTCCAAATCGCGGGGTGTGAAGGTGAGTATCCCGCCATCTGTATTAGTCGAGTTCAGGGTAGCGTCATCTGGTTCGGATTAGCCCCTATCCTCGATCGCGCAAGCCGATAATGGTTGTTCGGGAAAATTGATGTCTTACCACTTGTAGCGCCTTCTACCGAATTCAACCCGGTTGTCCAGGTCGAAAAATCGTCGATAAGAAGATGAGCCGTGCATGGAGCAGCCTGCCGTCTTTGCGGCACGACAGTGGATGACACGCCATCGGCCAAAAGGGCCGCGGCGACGCCGCCGACGATAGGTAGCAGCATTCTCTCGCTATGCCAAAGGTAGAGAGATCAGAGGCACGTAGCCAGCGATCCAGAGACACTTCAAGACAACAACAGCCCGACGCGTCTTATAAATATACGACCAGTGCTCAGCTCCTCCGACTCCTGTGGCGTGGATCAGCAGGGCCAGACCCAGTCCCTGTGAAATCTTGGGTTACATGACAGGAACGACGGCTCGGGCCAAGACATCGAGTTGTCGGCTTTTTTTCTTCTCTACAGGGTTCCCCACGCGTCTTATGCCTTCTCTCGGAGAGATCTGACAGGTCGATCTCCCTACCAGGTCCGCTGGCTCCGTAGTTGGCAAGGCCGCATGTCTCCAACGTCGTACCGTTAGATCTTCCGGGTTTCTCTGCCTCGCCGTACCAGTCTCCAGCTGCAATCCGCCTCCAATTCACGAATCCTACTGTTACCTCGTAATGTTGTGCTACGCGTGCCGATGCAGCCGTCGACAGTCTCGCTGTTGCGCATACGTGCTTGACAATTCCGCTCCAGGTCGGTCTCTTGCCGCCACGAAGATCCTCCTACCTATCTCGGACTTTTTGGAGTGGCTCAGCTATATGGAGAATAGGGTGTGAGACTCGCCAATAACATCCACGTTTCTACCCAATTAACTCGAGCCGCATGTGCTTGGCATGCCTCCAAGCGAAGATTTTCATTCGTATCAACGAGTCTGTCAGAAATTGCGTGACATCCAGAAGGTAGCAGTCGTCCCTGGCTGTTATATGAAAATGTCACGACAGATGCAGATAGGATCACACGCATTTCTCTATCATCAGCCCTGAATCATGCTGTCGAAAGTCGAAACACCAGAAGTTTTCATAGGGTCTAGAGTAAGCGCGTACAAGCCGTTGTCAACCTAATATATGCGTTTGAATGCATGGATATGCGGTGTAGACGCGCCTAAGACGTCCCCAAGCAAGAACGAGCAATGATCGGCGTCTAGTCGGGGACCAAGCGCGAGCTGTCGCCTACTTCGTACTGTCTTTCGTATTGTTTTGTCTCGGGCACCGTTCGAATATGACAGGAACGTTGCGTCGCTTAGGCCCTTCCCGCAGGCCAGCTGCATGAATTATTGATCTCGAGATCCCGCCCTTGGTTCAATTTAACCATGCATGATTCAGCCGCCTTGGCAAGCCAAGAGAACATTTCGAAGGCCAGTTACTCCCACGGTCTGCGTGCGATTGGGCGCTGGCCTCATTACATTACGTATGGGAAATTTGCATCGTGAAGCGGAATGTTGCATGTCGTCCTAGGATCTGCTGTGGTTGTAGCTTGTCTCCAACCTGTTCTGCTGGCAATAGGATACATCGTGGTATTTCCGGTAGCTATTGTGATCGATGCTCCCGTGGACTATTCGAGTGGTATTGTAACCCATAGCTACTCCGTACTTATCATGACTTGTCAATCGTAAATTTCCGGCCTCAGTGTGCGTTCGTCATGGTAAGGGGAAAAAACGTCAAATTTCGTTGTCAGTGTTCCAGGCTGTGAGCTGGCAACTGAGTCCCTGACTCCCTGCCTGGAGCTCAGCCCAACAGCCCCCTCTGGACCCAGAGAGCTGACGCTCGCTTGCCGAAAGCGGCGATGGATGCGCCTATTGACCAATCAGCATTCTATGAAGCTGCACTATTCAAGGCACCATGCTGACCCTACAGGCAGGCAGACAGGCACTTACCCAGCTGCTGCATTAGGTACCTACCTAATTGCGAAAGAGCATCCTGCACTCCTAGTAACAGGGATCATCTTCTTTCCTTTCGTTTGCCCCAACCCTAGGCCTCAGCTTTCCCTACGAGCATTCCCACGATTCCCGGAGACAACCGGTGATGGAGCAACTCCCGTCTAGGTTAGGCTTAATCGGCAAATAGGGTGAATCGCTTGTGCTCGGCAAGAATATCCGAGCCCCGTCGGCGATCCTTACCTTAACGACGCCGGGCTTGGAACAATGTAAATTCGACATGCACATCAACGCGTTGGAGGCTGCCTTCTTTGATCTTCGTGATATGAGCTTTTGTTCCCCTCTTGTCATGATATCCGAACGATAGCCTATACCTAACATGGACATAACCAGTCATATGCTCAATTGAGATTCCAGGTTGATCGGGGCATACTGTGGCAGGGTAGAGCCTTAAGATCGCCAGCCTAAGAAGTATACGGTCTCGCAATTCGGTAAATATATGAGAGGGGTTTGCCCAGGATATCGGGCCATAGTGAAGTATTTAAGAAGCCACAAATAAGACAATGCGCTTTTTCTACAATTCTTTCTCGAGGATAATGAAATTCTTAATATTGTTATATGCGCCTCAGAGTCTAGTCGTGAGATTCCTGTCGCTCTACAATAGTGATTTGACCTCCTAATGTGTTCAAGCAGCGGAAACTTAATGTCGGTACTTGGTAACAACATACAACCATATACACTGGACACCAACGTGTAATTATTGCCAAATAATAAGACATTAATAATTTATCCTGTGTCAATAATAGATAAATTATAGTCTTTCTCGCACCCACTTATCGTCTCTAGTGTTACTATTCTTATATATCTGCAACTCACTTTCGGAGGCTCTATGTAAGATAAGCAACATGTTACCTAGTCCACATAATATCCACAACAGAGACAAGTTATCTCGGATGTTAGATATCTTCAACAGAATCCACCAAGGTCCGACATCAGCCCATGACTAATAGACATAATCAGCAAATAAAAGTAACAACTATATTCAATATTTGACTCTCGGTACTACAATTCTTTACGTTTATAATCAGTGGAGGTTAATATTTTGTTATGTCTTGCGTTTAAATAATAATACCTATTACCTCTTTGAGGGACTATGATAAGATAATCTGACCCCAGCCCAAGCATTTGTTAAACGTATTTTGATCATAATATATATAAGCCCTTTCTATAGTTGTAGGAGACGAAAAACAATTGGACTTCTAGTTGCTTTCGCAAATATCTGAGTTATAATACGCAAAAAGGAAAGATTGGTACGCGAAATGATAGTGTGCAGGCTTAATACATATTCATCTGTGACGGAACAGAAGTGTAACACTGTACCGCTACACTATAAAAGTAGAACGTTGTCAAATCGGACACCTGACCGTCTGCATTCCCTTATATTGTGACAGAGCGAGTAGATTAGCAGGGGGGGTCAATTGCTTCTAGCCTTTGCTTTTGGTCTATAAAGCTACGAGTTGCTCCCGGTCTCCTTCGGAGACCACATGTACAGATAGCAGGCCGGTTCTCTACTTCACTTCTACATGAATATATTACCAATCCATTGTTTTGCTACATATTTGTTCCCATTATGTACCATATTTATGTGGTATAGCATGCAGTCTGTTTTAATATACGCACCGTGACAACATCATTGATTTTAGAATGAGTAGTAACGTCGATAGCTATGAGTTGACATCTGGGTAGTAGTCGTACTACTTCGGAGCGTTAGATTACCCTCAGCTTATCATGTATCATATATCTCAACTGTAGAAGTTTATCTTAAGCTATCGGGCGATTCAAGAGATAAATTCAAGCATCTCCTTATAGTAATACCACCTTTTTTCAAGTAAGTGCTGTATCAAGGTCAATAGTAGCCCAGACTTGTAATCATAACTCAACTATTTCGTAATAGGAAGCGGCAAGCTCGAGTGTTACTATCTTTCCCCATCGGTCCTTCACATTGTAACATTTTTTGTGTAACATGCTTCAGAAAATTTCCAGCTCTTTCCTTTATCGACTTTGGTACTAGGTGAGCTGTTGTTGACCACTATGAGAAGAGCAGCCAAGCCTCCATCTTCCTATTCCTGACACGTCTATAAATTTCGAGAAATACACTTGCAACCAACACCAACCTCCAAACCAAGCAGCAACCCAAGTGCACCCAGAATACCCCAGACGATAACCGTCAACCCAAACAAGTCAAAAATAACATACACAGCCGGCCAGCCAATTGAAAAGTCGATCAGACATGTCAGTCCAAATCGTGGCACCCGAAGCCTTCGCCGACCCCAACGCCAACTACCCTCTCAAGATCATCGTCAACCAGGATATTGGGCAGTTTGATGAAGTCTGGGTTTCCTTGTGCCGCGACAACAAAACTTATGCCTTCAAAAAGTTGAAACTGGACAGCGCGGCTGGAAACCAAAGGTCTCGTCATGATTACAAATGGTTTGAAAACACGGAAAGAGGTCAGCGATACGAGTTCGTCGCCGCACTTGCAAAAGAAGGGAAAATGGAGACTTCCTCCTGCACGTCAAGCGCTTTGATCCACACCAAAAACTAGGGCTCATCGAATTCGTAAGTTCTCGTCGATCGGCGGGCTCAACTCACAGCTGATATTGACGACTACCACAGACACAAATTTCTGGCGTCTGCATTCAAACCCGCTTCCCAAACTAGGCCATATGGACCAGATCGTTGCTAGTCTTGAACGAATTTCCTGCATTTTCATGCTGGGGTTGAGGTGACGGGAGGGGAGGGGAAGTCCACGAAATGAACGGAAGTCCGCCTGCGGCTAGGTAGCAGTAGCTAGGACTCAATCAAACGATACGTATTCTCCTAAAGAAGTCTAATTCTCTATAATTCTCGGCTTTCCCAGAGATAATATTCGTCTTTCTACACCTTCTTTGAGCTCTATGAGCATGCGCATTCTCACTCTTCGATTGTCTCGTAAACGTTTCGTATCCGCTCTAGCATCACATCTCCGTCATCATCGCCATCATTGTAGATCTTGACATTTTGGCTGACTATCATCTTGATCCGCTCCGTAGAATTCTGTGCTCCAAAGGCGCAGTGTTTATACCAGACGCTTAAATGCGCCACCGGTTACCGCCGTATACTCGTAACTATTATTTAAGGGCTGCTTGAATCTTACAAATAGTATGGTGGAATTTGTTAAACCTTTTTTACCGCAATATCTTGTTAATTTGACGTTATTTTGGCCAAACACTGAAGAATTAGGCAATGATACACGTTGAACCAAAGTCGATGGGAACAATGAAGTCGGTGTTACTACTCCGATAATTCATTGTGTCGAAGGATATTGAGTTGCGCCGCTCAACACAATATAAGAGAGAATTTTGTCTCCTTGAGAAATGTGTGTTTATCGCACGGATAAATATACCCTTACTCTACAAGGTGTCAACGCGTCCTTTTTCCCGTCGTAGTTTAGCGGGGGTTCCTAAGTGTAAAGTGAAAGAAAGTAAGAGAGAGACAACCATTTAAGAAAACGGAATGGGTGGGGCAGAGATGCCTTACAACCTTGCCATGCTTTTTCTTTATTCTCGCGTGAACCGATTTTGATACTCGTCAGGACTGTTACCTGCGGTGTTCTCCATCGGCTAGGCTCATCCCTCTCCTTTTGCCTTCGGCGGGTTTGACCCCACGAGTTTTAGGGGTGACGTATAATATGTGCTTACCCAGTTCCGGACATCCTCATATCAATAAAAGATTCTAATAGGGCTATGTAGACGACGTTAGCAATCGTTGGGATCTAACTTACTTATAGAACTGCCGACACAGGGTTACCTCCAACATATTAGCCACCCATGATTGGCTCAGCTATAATATACTGTGGCGGCTAATTAGATGTTGACAAGAAATCGGAAGCATCTATATTGGCTGCTAGAACCTGTCGGCTCGCCATATTAATCTTCAGGGCACAGCACTCAAAATGACGACCTTGTTTTCATCGTCGCACGACACGCCTACTCAGTTTAATATACTTGGACCTCTCAATCTCAATTGCCCGGCATGCTGACAATACTGCGGCCTTTTGTGGCCATGACTCTCATCGGTCTCGGCCTATCAGCACGGTTAGAATCGTGCGCCAAGATTCCAAGTTGGACCCTTCGAAACCTCGACATCGAGACCTTTGACTACGTCGGCTCAAACGGGACACTTGCTGTCACCTTCACATACAACTTGACGAACCAGACTGAATCGATCACGTGCCCTCTACATTCGAACTATCGATGCACAATCAACGGCACGAAGAATGACAACTCGACTATAATCGACATGCAGCTTGGGATCAACAGCCTTTATATGACTGTCTGGCAAGTGCTCAGCTGTGGTGAAAATGGCTCGTATGTGCCAACAGCCTCCTGAGAAGAAACTTTAATGAAAACGAGGAAGGCTGATTGAATAATTAATAATAGTACCACTTTCGTGGGAACCTCCGAATGGAATGTTGCTTGCAACACAATCCCATTCGAGACGCACAATTGCACAGCAGACTTCGCGACGGTTGAAGGGGTAGCTAGCGTATGAGGATAATCACCAGAAAGGGAGATTGATCGTGAATTTGGGGAAGAGGGAACATATTATGCGACTTAAAAAATTACTGCAACACAAGTCGTCGTAGTCTATCGACTCAATTCGCTATATGGAATACATTTTGATAGCCCTTGCAACATTCAGCTGTGCATGACTTGTCGCCGGCTCCGCGGTTGGGCTTACCAGCTTCTCTCTATCCGCATCTCAAAGTCAACTACTTATACACGGCATCCTTTTACAGTACACAACTAGGTATTGGCTATGAAAGTATCTAAGGAACGAGAACCCACTCCTCTACATATATTCAGAATTCCCTTCCTCGCGTAGTAATAATAAGTTTACTGAATCACCAACAGCAGCTAGGACTGGCGCTGTAGCACATACATAGTTCTGCTTCCTTTTGAGCTGCTATACTAGGGTTAAGTGCTCCCAACAGCGACAATGAAACAATGGTCAGGCACGATACGAACAGGAGAAGGGGAGAAAGAGAAAGAAGAAGGAGAGGACTGAGATTAGTCACTGAAATTGTGTTGAAACGTAACACGCTAGCTTTCCAAACGTAATCTAATGACGAGAGTATTATCTAATTGCCATGGCGTGAATGAAGTTTCTATACACAGGGTATTCGCTTTCCTAAGAATCCGTATGAGCTGTAGTGTGATGAGCCCGTGCTCTTGCCCCTTTATATCTTATTACCGTGGCTATGACGATACGATCATGCCCAGTCGTAACTTTCATGTGAAAGGTGGGAGATAATACATGATACAGCGGGAGGAGCAAGGGCTCCAGTCTACTCAAGCTTCAGTCACAATGCAGAGGGCGAGGGAAGGAGTAAGGCGAATATATACACCAGGATGGCTTTAGCCACCCTGTTGCGTAGGTATATATAGGTTGGGTAGATCCCATACGACTATCTAGGATATTCAGGAATCAATTGATCTATCTGTTGAGCCCCGAGCACACTTCCATCGCAGCGATCTGGCTGTTGACAGACTTTATCCCCTCTATGACCAACCCTATCTGACAGCAGCACTTGGATTATTGTCTTGTTATGAAGAACAACAAATATCGAAGCAGATCAGACGAAAAAAGATAGTGCAACAATACGACCTGACAGCAGCACTGGAATAGTTCAACCCCGGGGCCACGGCCCGTGGATTATTGTCTCGTCATGAAGAACAATAACCAAGCCGCACTGGCCCCGAGACCGACCCAAAGAAGAGCGACAATCAGTAAACAGTAATGATGATGATGAGTGGCTTGGCCGCCGCCAGCGACCCTAACTCGTGGCATAAGCCATACGAGGTGTCAAACACCATATATGCGTGGTGGGGTGTGGCCGCGTCGACCCTGAACATAATCGACAGCGTGTGGCGGTTTTTCAAACCGCAGAAGATGCCTGGACCTGGACAGTCAGTTGCCTGAGATTCCTCGCACACCCTCCTACGAACTTTTCCTCTACAATCCATCGTGATTAACTCAAGACATGATTTAGAGCTCCAGGACCACAGGGAGCCCAAGGGCCAGAAGGTCCACGGGGAGCCCGAGGCCCTCAAGGCGAGAGAGGCGCGCAAGACCCGTCCGGTCCCTCCGGTCCATCTGGCCCGTCTGGTCCCGCTGATCCCGCTGGCTCTTACGACCCTCCTGGCCCTTCCTGTACCTGCTGTTGCAGGTGTCGCGCCGGCCCCAGCTCGGCAACAAATTCCGGTTCCGGCTCCTCCCAGTCTTCATCAAATCATCTTCGCTTCCTCGCCGAACTTCCATTCTGCTCGGAACTGCTTTTCGGCTCCCAATCAGTCGACACACTTGCACCTCCGCACCGAAGCATACCTTATCATCTCGCAAGATAATACCAACGATGGCAAGCCTATGATAATTGGTAGCTAGCGAGCTCTTTCATCGACCTGAGCTCTTCCACTGATTTTCGGCACTTGTTTTCACACTTACACGTATCCGCGGACCCAGACGCCATATCTTGTCATCCGTGAGCTCTTATTCTGACTCAGTGCGATTAAGCAGGCAAATCGCTTATGTCGTGGCCCGAGCCGTAATGCACCTCGGAACTCGGAGATGAGGACGTCCTCACAGCAGCAACTTCACTTCCCCTTAAAATCAACTCACTTGACCAGACTCATCTAGTTCGCATTCCCCTTCTACGGCTCTGGTGTATCTGTAGCGCCGACATGGTCCTCGGTTGCGTTAATTACGCCGCCACATGACAACCGACAGTCTGAGATACAACACACGCATACTGTCATTTTTCTCCATGGACTCGAGGGCAGCGCTCAACAACTTGGCCAGGAGATATGGGACAGCGGTGATTAAGCAGTGCACGGAGATGTAACTTGGCACGACCACCACTTTTCAACAAGCCTTGCACCCCAAATCCGCGGGCACTATTCCCCTTGCCTCTGCCAGGAAGGAATCCAATACCTTGGTACGCGAAAATAACACGATGGAAACGAGAACGAGGGCATCATCATTCATTTTTGGAGTGGGCAATTGTAGGGAGTTACGAGTCAGGCAGTATATAGCTACATATGTAGGTATTTATCTGTACACAGTAGAAAGCCTGCGTATTAGTGCCAGCAAACTAACCAACCTACAACAACAATACAATACAATACAACTAGTAATGGTAAACCTACGACACTAGCGCTGTCCTGTAGTCTCGTTCTCTGTTGACACCCCAGTAGTGTGCAAACCGCCTGGCCGACAATCCCCGTGCCTTTTGTCTCGACGCGCCTGGTGAGCTGCTCGGTCCCTGTTCCCCATTAGAGTTGACCCTGCTCACGCGCTGCTTAGAGATAGGGAGGCGATGTTATTTTGCGCCGGGGTTAAGGGCAAATCGGGTCACAAGTGCAATATTGTGAGTTGCTCCTACTCGGTTCTATCTCCGCTCGTTGTACACTGTGACAGAGCGAGCGGAGCAGCAGGGGGGTTTTAGTTGCTTCTAGTCTTTGCTTCCGATCTATAAAGCTATGAGTTGCTCCCAGTCTCCTTCGGAGACGTACCTAGTAGATAGATCGCAGGCCGGATTTTGCCTCACTTTCATGAATATATTACTAATTCGTTGCTTTGCTACATATCGAGGCGTGGGAGCGACTCGTAGCGTGCTCTCTCGCGCATAAGCACGGAGCCAGATGGTCTTTAAGTCACTATATATCAACAATTCATTTTAACAGAAAGTCTTGTAATCGTGTGTCATACGGAGTAACAGGCTGTCAATTGAAATTCGCAATATATTTAGTGACCGGGTACTGCAACAAGTTTAGCCCATAATGCGCCTCGCAGCAGGCTTTCGCAGCGACTACCGCAAGCCAAGATATTATCAACTTAATGCCTACCGTTTAAGCTTCGAGGTCGCTTTAAGCCTAAATGACTCGACAATTATTGACTCTGCGTCCGATCCGCCTTCGTCCGCGAAGCTTCACCGTACCATCGGCCATGCAACATTTCAACGCTCCACCGGGCATGACGCAAATGTTGAAACATTCGTCTTCTTATTAAATATGCTCTCCATTCTACTATAATAACACACATTATATTTCTATCATCCCCTAAGATTTATCACGCCGCCCAACCCTCTTGTTATCCAACCCAGATCGGCCGTATTTGCATAGCGACGGGTCCTGAAAAGCACGAGATCGACTAACGACTCGCCTAGAGCATCATTCTTGATTATCTTGGCTCACCTGGAATGCTGTACGCATGGATACGAGATTCACGAATAGCAACATCTGTCCGCTGGATAGCGAAGTGAAACGGGGCGGTTGGTGGTACGGTCACTTACCATGTGTCTGCCATTCCAACCGGGGTTGCTGCCAGCACAACCCAGCAGCACTACCAATATACCACAATCACCATCTGCCTTCGAATGCTCGGTCAGCACACTACTACACGCGCCTTCTGTCTTGGATCTGGCACAGTTTCCAGACTTTTCTTCAACCTGAAAAAACATTTCATGTCGCATCTAAGCCCCTGCTCATTGACGACGAATCGGCCAAGGAGGCCGAACCATTACCTCCATTTTGCTCGGAACTGCCTTTCGACTCCCAATCGGTCGACACCCTTGCACCTTCGCACCCAAGCATGCCATATCATCTCGCAATCTATCACTTAGATTGTGTCCGTCGACAGCTGCAGCCCGAGGTTGAGGTCGCCTTCATCCCAGAGCTGTCGTGCAGCGGTACTTCTTGTTTTTACCCCAATGGCCCGTCATACACATGGTCAAGCGAGATATACTTTCAAACCGGAACTTTCTTACAAAAGCAAGAACTCCATTATATAGTACACAAAAGCTTCAGCTGCCGAACACTTACTTTTTCCTTGTGTCCCCATGTTCCCCTCAAGATTACTGGACCGTGGTTCACAGAAGATAACGGATTTCTCACAGCAAGAGCCTTGTTGAGATATCCCAGGAAACGCTTTGAGGAGGACTACAATTTCAAGTTGTGGACTAGTAAGATGGGCCGTTTTGCTAGGATGAGCATGTGCAACACATGCCACGCAGACGGAGAAACAACTTTGGAGCTAGTGGGCCAACAACTTCATATACGGTACACTTGCTATAGAGACCTCGGCAGCGCTACTGATCGGTCTACACCCCAGTGGAGATCTCTATTAACCGGACAGGGCGTTATCAACCGACACATGTCGTTTGCCTTGTGTAAGCGCGTTTGGCAAACGGCCCAGCAACTAGGACGGCCAAACCTCCATTTGGTTCCACACGTATGGTCACAGGGGGTGGTATATTTGAACGAGCCGTGATGAATTTCTACGGCAGTGTTATATTACCCTTTCTAACCTCTGCCGGATCAACCCGTCCGCCAATCCAACTCCGACGGTCTTAAGGTTTACCAATGACACTGTAGCAAGCCTTAGACAAGAAAAAGGAATGCTGTTGCGCCTGATACGGTGTAATATCCTGTGGCTATTTGCCGGTGGATTCCTGGGTTGGAGAATATGGGTTAGAATCGATGGAATACCTGATGGGGACCGTGTAATAAACACTAGTTACTAGGATATAACTGACCAGAATTGTGTCATAAGTTGGAATGAACACGTCCTCCTCTGTTGAAAATTATGTCTCGAACTTATTATTTCTGTTGCTACTATACTATGTATATGAGAAAGTGTATACTTGTTCTGCTTGTTACATGATCGTGGTATAATCTCAGTAGACATATTAAATAAACCCAATAAACAATTTAGTTAATCTGTCTAGGGGAATTGCGTCAAGAAAGAAGAAAAGGCTATATCTAGCGGATTTGCAGTCCGGCTTTCGGTGCTTTTCCTTAATCTGTGCTCAACTAGATGAGCGTATGTCCCTGATAGAGCTATGAGGCGCATTTCGCATATTCCTTATGGGTCCACACTCACTGATAAGTCGTAGACTTACAGCCACGGTCACGGTTACGACATCAGCGCTAAAGTCATCAGTGTCCTAAATTTCACACAGGTAATTCTGCATCATCGCCTATTCCGGCCTCATAGACTCATAGAGTCCCTGAATATCATGAACGGTCGTCTCTTTAAAGTCCTCGATGGTCAGGACTTCAATGGCGTTATCCGCAATTTCGCCCTCTCCAAACTGCCTTCGTATCCTGCTGTGTTTTTGTTATGGGGATTTGTCACAGAGTGAATAGAAGTCTGTCAACAGCCTGGTCGCTGCGAGGGAGTAGGGGGGAGTGTGTAGTTTAGGGCCCAATAGCCGGATCAGATGATTCATGGAACTCCCAAATAGCTGGATGGGATCCAACTGACCTATATATATATATATAATAGGGTGGCTATAGCCACTCTGGTGTGAATATTCACATGACAGTATCTGAGTCCATGCTGATCATGGCCAAGGTCTTTCACTTCAAGACCAGTGTCTTACTAGCGAGTAAATAATTAAGGGCACCGCCCACGGATACTCTAGTCAGACAGCTTGAAGAGTGTCAGACAGCTTAAAGAGTGACGATTATAGGCTAACAACCTAACGCCGACAATCGCAATATCAAGAATATAGACAAGAAAATGGCGACAGACCGCATCCGCGTGAAGATGTCTAAGCGCGATATCCAGTTCTTCTAGATAGACCAAGTACCAACTTACTCTATTGCTGCTAGTGATAACTAGCAAGATGATGGGTTCTTTGACTTCGATTTCGGGGACGAGTAATACTGTCCTGTAGGCAGCGCTGGGTGGTGCGCAGATAGCGGCTAGAGCTTCCTACCCTTGCGACACGTTTTGCGAAGGTTAGCTATGACAGTTATTACCATGCCAGCTGTAGAGATTCAATTCTTCTATGAGTTCCTACAGATCAGCAATTCGTTTTAACAGAAAGTCTTGTAACCGTGTGCGATAACAAGCTGGCAATTGAAATTCGCAGTACATCTAGCGACCGGGTGCTGCAACGGACTGTTATGCATGCCCTGCAAATCCGCCTGGCAGCTGGCTTTTGCAGTGACTACCTACCGCATGCATGCAGCTGTCGCGCTTTATTCCCACTGTCATAGGCGTGTACTAGGCTTGCCTAAGCACTGTTTACAGAGTATGTTACCCATCAGAGCTTGCAAGCAGAAATTTCCCGCTAATTCTTCGATCACGCCTCATTTGCTAGAGAACGAAGCCACAGAGTCACAGCCGGGGCGGGATTCGAATCCTGTGAATTATGTAAGCAATGCGGAAATTATCGTCAAAACATTCTATGCAATTTTGATTGGCTGGACTGGAGGCTCTATTCCGAATTCGAACCTCTATTTTGTCGACACTGAGACGCGGGGGTCTCGTCTCTTCCGCCAGTCCACGTTCTAAACTTCTCGGCGCCAAGTCAATTCTTGCTTTTACTCGGCATCATCCGTCAAACATGAAGCACCGGCCGGTATGCCTCTTGCTCTTGTTTAATTCGCGAATGTTGTCGTACAATGTAAACTAGTGGCAGATTCCGAGACAAGACTAACCTAAGGTTAGTGTGAAATGCCGGGAGTCGTAGCTATATTTAGAAGTTAATACTAAATGAAGGGCATCACACAATACTATACCGAATCTGTTGCTGGTCAACCCGGATTCTCCTGCCCAGCTGGCATCGAGACCATGCCAACAGCTTTTCTTCTCATATAGTCGACGGATGGTCACTGTTTCCCGCACATAAGACGGTCGTATTCATTCGACATACCGCGGGCTCAGTCATGGATCCAAGTGGTGTACAATACCCACATCAGGGATATGAATACTCCTACCATCAACCTTACGATGCCATACACGATCAGGACATTTCAGATTATACTCACCACAACTACTCTACGGCTCACCAGTATGACAGCTCACAGCCATATTATGGGGCGCCTAGCCATGCTGTACCGCAGACTTTCTCTGTGCCCGAGGAAAACAATACCCCGTGGCATTCCGTGACCGAAATGGAGATAGACCAGGCGACCACTTCGAAGCCTCCATCCAGAACTTCTTACTGGACCCGCATCAACGAGGGTTGGACCCTGGAGGTTGTCAGCCAATTGTGTAGTGTCGCCTTTCTGCTGGCTTTGATCATTCTTCTCTCGAGGCTTGATGGCCGGACCCTATCAGCATGGACCATTGCAGTCTCTCCCAACGCCTTCGTTGCTGTTCTTTCCATCGCGTCCAAGGCATCCCTCATCTACGCCCTCGGACAGACAATTAGTCAGCTTAAATGGCTGCATCTCACCGAGAAACCGGACAGGTAAAGTCACAAACTCTCTATATCGCCTCTACAGTGTTTCGTTCTGACGACGCGACGATGCAGGCTGGAAGATCTGCAGCATTACGACGATGCCAGTCGAGGGCCCTTAGGTGCCTTGCGGATGCTGTGGGCCGTCCGATCTGGACAATTCGTCGCGTATCTCGGCTGTGTTATCATCTTGCTTGCTCTGGCGTTCGAGCCTTTTTCGCAGCAGCTGCTTCATTTTCAAGAGCGCGTGATCACTATTTCTGGCGTTCAGTCGTCTGTGTCGTTTTCCACGGCCTATGACTTCCAGTATGACGGCGTTGACGGCGCCTCTGCCGTGATAGGTGACCTTCCCCCTCTCCCTACCGTAATGTCTTCTTTAGAAGTCGCTCTAACGGTGGCAATAGTCGGCCCTCGAGACAACCCGATGACAGCGGCGGCCGTGAACGGCGTGTATGATGTTGTGAAGGATCCGCCGTTCGTATGTCCCGGAACAACGTGTAGCTACCCAGCGTTCACCACCTTTGGAATATGCAGCGAATGTGCAGACGTCACGAAAACTATCCAAATGAAGCGTATCAATGCCACATATGGGCAGGTCTATTCTTTTACGACGCCCGGCAATCTGACAATGCAGGCATCGGCTAGCATCGATGCACACAGCGGCTTCAAACACACATTGACCAACGCAACCGCCGAAGCCGTCAACTCGGAATTTGCTGGTTTAGGAATGCCAGTGAAGCTCGCCGTCATAAGATTCCCGGTGGACGGCCAGGCGGACATAGACAGCTGGATGGACACAATGCAGGCCTACGAGTGCACCATGTCGTTCTGCGGCCGCCAGTACTCGGGCTGGAACACGACCAACGGCACGCTCTCGCAAGGTAGGGAGCACATCATCAAGCTAAACAATTCCGACGTCCCAGCACCCGACGAGCCATGGTATAGGCTTCTAGCGCCTCTAGACCCGGCCGAGTCACTGGGTGCTGATGTGAAGAACAACTCGTTCAAGATAAGCTACTTAGATGGCGAGAATATCCTGTCAATCTTGACGTCCATCTTTACGATCAGCAATGGGCTGCCCGCGAGCCAGCAGATCGGCGCGACGGCGCTGTACAGCAGCCCGGATGTGATGGCCACGATAGACAACATCGCGAAAGGCATGTCGTATCGCATGATGTCCGGTCCAAATTCGACGACGGTTCACGGAGAGGTGTACACGACCGAGGCCTATATGAAAGTCGTCTGGCCTTGGATCACGCCTCTGATCTTTGTCGTTGCGGCATCTGCGATCTGCCTGATCGCTGTCGTCTTCATGACGCGCAATGCGAAACAGTGGGTATGGAAGTCGTCGCTGACGCCGTTATTGTTGCCAGATGCCTCGTATGTGCTGACCAGCGCGAATGAGGGGCTGGTGGATAACAATTCGCAGTTACGGTCAAGGACGATGACTATTGCGAAATATTTAGCGAGATGATCTGTATATACATAGCAGCAAAGTACGATATAGGTGAGCGGACTTAGAACATTGTACTACTTAATAATTTTTAATGAAAATCAATATTTATCCATTGCATTTTGAACTCTGCCTATTGAGTACCCATCAACTTTTTCACGGATGTATGCGATATACCGCTTATAAAACACCAAGAATTACATGTCCTTTCATTAAAGCACAGTATAATTATATTCTAAACAATCAGGACACTGACGAGCTCTGTCTGAGTGAGAGAGAAATATCATAATAATCTTGAACATGATAAAAACAATGCATTGTACGTTACCTATCCCTTTAGAACAAAGACACTGCTTTCCACGAAATCGAGACAGACAGACTGTCTGTTAGAGACAAAGCATTGTTTGAGCTGGAGCCCCTTATTCTACGTGTATAAATGCCAACGAAATGTCCGCACCAGCTAAATTTTTTTGGGATGATCACACACACACACAGCATACAGCACACAGCACACACACTCAACAAATAGAAAAGACACTCAAATTCTATTGAATTTACCTTCAAATTTCCACCATTCATCATCCATCATGGCTCAAAGATCGAGTAAGACACCTTCATTAAGCAGCATTTGGGAGAGCACAATGGGTACCAGAATGCTCGGGCTTCAAGAAAATCGATCCAGACCTGGAAAAAACTGGCGCACTGGGAAGCGCGTGGGCTCTAGTAAGCCTACCAGGTGCCTCTTCCTGGCAGATGATGGCTCCCTTAAGTGGATTGCGGTTAACGCCGGGGTGTTTCGAGACATGTGGTGGTGGAGGAGCACCAAAAATTTGGAATTCCCCCCCTTTCCCACTGGTGATTGGAACGTTGGCCAAATTCGTCGACTCGAGAACGGAGAGGTCAAACTCACAAAGACGCTCAAGTTACCCCTAGAGGGAATTTCAAACGGATGGCATCCTACGAAGACCGACTTTACAGAGTTCCAGCTCGTCAAGCCCCTCAAAGACTGGCCGGAAGGAGGAATGCGTTTCCATGTGAAGCACCCTCTCTTTGGCGAGAAGGTAGTTCTCATGAAGCTTCAGCCATACGCGAGCAACTGGTCGATTCGTGCCATGAGTAACGAGACCAAAGCTTATCAAATGATTCAGGGTCTTCATCTTGCCCCCGAATTCCTCGGGCACGTGACTTATCAAGGCGCCATTATTGGCTTCATACTCGAGCGAGTAGAGGGGGCGAAAATCACCGAGAAGGAGGATGAGGACGCCCGACTCGAGGCTATCAAGAAGCTGCACGACCTTGGAATCACCCACGGTTCCGCTCATCATGAAAGTTTCCTGAAAGTAGGAGAGAGTGTACTAATGAAGGACTTTGGAGAATCCCGATTCGGATCTGAAGCTTCCGAGGTGTACAAGAGCAGAGATATCGAGCGTATCCGACGCTTTGACAACGATTTCTGGGGAGGGCCTCTCCCCAGGGGCGAGAAGGACGACTTTATTCCAGAGAATAACAAGTTCTTTGACCCACTAAGCGACGATGAGATCAATTGGACTGACGATTCGTATTCATCTGGGAGCGACGAGAGCGACTCTGAAAGTTATTATTCGTCTGACGACAGCGACAACTAGTAAGTCTTTCTCTCCTACCATACCAAGAGATCAAAACTCTATTTTGATCTAGGCATTTTCTAGGCCGCTTTTCCTTATTTCCTTATACAACACTTCATAGAATGCTTTCACGCAATAGACTGAATAAACAAGCTCCTTGAGCCTCAAATTGACCAGCGCCTCACTCGTAGCAAAATGATTCTCAGAATCGCGTGCCGTATCCAAGTGACGATAGATAGATGACTCCTACATCGACGCGGTCGCCTCTGCTGCGTGATGTGAATCTTACAAGAAAGAGGACGAGACGGAAAAGCTAAATTCAAAAAAGAAGAGAAAAAAAAACGTACAACACCCGGGATTCGCTGGTGGTCACCCACCCAACTACTGATCGAGCGGTATCTAGCTTAGCTATGGGGGAGCGGACGGGACCCCGCGTTCTCTAGATCCTATGGTCGTACGTGAAGGATCGTGTTCCTATTATAGATTATATCGGCTAGATGGTCGTTATGTTTCATTGTTGAACTGATATGCCTATTGAAACTCACAGCTGGCGACGCAGGTAGGCGAGCTATCGCGCCTTGTCCGGTGCTTCAACGACTTTCATTCAACTGATTTTAAGTATTTTTCACCCGCGTAGATTCGCCATGGCGATCCTGAATATTTATAAGAAAAGTTTCGAAGTCTTAATTGTAGATAATTAGTGCTATTGGTAGTAATTAAGGGTGGATGATTAAAGAGAGATTGGAGCACTCCGTGCGGAGTGCTAAGTACACTGTGGCCTCCAAACATGCGTACCTTCCAAAGCTTCCCAAGCTTCAAGAATCCACACATTTACATCATGCGGCTCCTACTTTTTCTCTGCCAAGAGTTTATACATACACGTCAATAGTGTAAAATACAAATCACTGAAATACGCACGATACACTTACATCCTTCCTCTCACCCTCCCTCCTAATAAAAGCCCTTCGGCCACGATGCCGTCCGATCTCTCCTCCTACCTCGCAACCCACTACTTAACAGCGGACCCGAAGCCCTCGAAGAAGCGGAAACGCAAACAAGCCAGCGAGGGCCTGATCATAGCCGACGATGACGAGACAGGCTGGTCGCGTGGCAAAGGTCGCGGCGGTGACGAGGACGACGAGGACGAGGCAGCAGCGAACGCCACGGTAGCCGGGACCAGCGCCGAGTTCCGGCGAGCGAAGAAATCCGGCTGGAAAGTCCTCGGCGGCGGTGGCGGCTCGACAACCACAATACCAACAACCTCTACAATACAAACACAAGACGACTCCTCCCGCCAAGCAGACGCGATCCTCGCCTCCGCAGCCGCAGACAGCGCGGCCGCCGCAGCGGACGCAGAAGGCGACGACGCGCCGGTAATGATGTCGGACGGGACATACGCAGGGCTCCAGAGCGGCGCAGCCGTATCCGCGCAACTAGCACGGCGGCGGGCGGCCGAGCGAGCCGAGTTCGAGCGCGAGACCGCCTCCTCAAAGCGGGGGGGAGCGGAGGAGACGATCTACCGGGACGCGACGGGGCGCCGCGTAGACGTGAGCATGAAGCGCGCGGGCCTGCGGCGCGAGGCCGAGGAGGCGGCGCGCAAGCTTCGAGACGCCGAACTCGCGCTGCGCGGCGACGTGCAGGTCGAGGATGCGCGGAGGCGGCGCGAGGCCCTGGACGATGCGAAGGTCATGCCTGTCGCCAGACACGCTGATGATGTGGAGATTAATGCCGAGATGAAGGCCCAGGTGCGTTGGGGGGATACTATGGCTGCGTTCGTGAAGCCTAAGGATGGAGGCGCTGGGGTAAAGGGTCTAGGGAAGGGGATGAAGGGCCGGCCGGTCTACAAGGGCGCATGGGCGCCGAACCGATATCAGATCCGCCCGGGATATCGCTGGGACGGCGTCGATCGCGGCAACGGTTTTGAAGCGGAGAGGTTCAAGCAAATAAACCGCCGCGAGAGGAATAAGGATCTGGATTACTCGTGGCAGATGGATGAGTAGCTCGATCTACGGGCTACAGCTGGCGTTAGGATGGAATCTTCACTAGTGGCAGCAAAATCAAATATACCCATTTCAAGACCGCTGCATTTATTAAATAGAGAACGATGCTCTCTCGTTTTGGTGCTACTTCGCAACTACAGCAGCATATATACCTAGGTAGGTAGTTTCTCTCCAGAGGAGAAACCACAACTCAGCGCAGACCGTTCCCCAGCCTCCATTTGTGAGCCCGAACCTGGGCCGCTGTTTCAATCATCTTTTTTGTTCTTTTCGTTTTCTATCCGCAAAGCATACCTTTCCGGCGCGAAGATGTGTGTAGTCGAGAAGTCTCGCAGTTATCCATTGCAAGCAGGATGATAACAGAGCGCTTCCGCCCCGCACAGTCCTTGTGTAAATCAAATGTATTGCTCAACGCCTAGGATGCGTATAATACAGAGCAAGATGTCTCCTTGTAGCTTGCATCTGCCTAGAATTCCAGTCAACGAAAACAAGTCAGACCATACCCAGCCGTTCTTATGAGACGCTCTATACGACTGTCTTATGACTTGCGGCGCAGTAATTTATCGGTTTGATCAAAAGTTGCAACCTCCTTCACAAGTGCCAACCAATCCTTTCTAGTGATATGACCCTCTTTATCAACGCGGCCCTCGAACAACCTCAAGAGTGCACCAATGGTAATGCCGTTGGGGAGAGGTGGCAGCTTGTCCAGAATGTCTTGGGCTGTGATCGGCTTAGGCAACTCTCGAGGTGCTCCGGCAATAGGGGACGCTGCGCGGGGACTGCCAGCCCGAGATCCTGCAGGCGTACCCTTGGCACTGGTGGCTAGACGTGGGCGCCGCTTCATCTTCCCGCCTGCTCCATCCGACATCTCGCCCCCGGTAGCCTCTCCATCACTTCCCGACCCGGCACCCCGCATCGACTGCCCACCAGGCAGAGGAGTGGCACCACGACTGCCCGCAGCTGAGTTGCCTGGGCCAAGCTTCTTTTTCTTCAGCTTCCGCGTGGACTCGGCGCCACTAGAGTCTGAGCCCATCGGAGAACCCGGTCGTTTGAGGGATTTGCCTTTTTTTACAGCATCCGTGGCGGCTTTCTTGCCCTGTGGCGTGCCTGGGCCCTTGGCGGATGGCCCACTGCTCTTATCCTTGTCTTTATCCTTATCCTTGTCCTTGTCCGCCTTGTTTTCCTCGTCTTCTTTCTCCGAATCGGAACCCGACTCGCTCTGCTCATACGTAAGTCAGTACTGGGAAACTGTCAGTGGTGAGAAGTTGCCCTACCGAGGACGATGCAAATGGATCCCGGCCGGAAGAATCGCTGTCGTATTGAAACTGCTTGTCGCGCTTCCGCAAGGCCTTCTTAAGGTCTTTACCAAATAGCTTTCTAACATCCTCTTCTTTCTTAAGTTCGAGCTCTTCCTTTTCGACTTCCTTCTCATCTGCGTCACCGAAAAGATTGGCGCCAAGCTGCTCGCGACGCACTCGGTCTTTAGAATCTTTGGTATCCTCGTCTCTCTCTGGTTCAAACCCGGCCGTCTCATCGTCATCTTGAAATTCGTCGCCAGATACGTCGATGTCATCATGCTCCATCTTCTCCCGTCGTGAAGCCTGCAGAAAAGTAGAACTCTCTTGCTTGACCGCTGTCGGTCCGTACATGATCCTTCGTGATTCTTCGCGAGCGTTCGCCGCTTTGTTACGGTCTGAGTCCCTGATAGCCCACCGTGTAGGAGCTGCCTTCTTGCCCATAAGCTTCTCGGCCTCTTCGATCGTCATATGTTGGAAGGCTCCCCTCTTGGGAGTAAATTTGTACCACTTCTCCAAAGGTAGCATGCGGTAGCCTCCCGTTTCAGGGTAGGGGACTAATGCGACTTTCATATCTGACAAGGGCGCTTCATACTGCCCGACCCAGACCTGTTTTCCATCCGCATCCTCCAGGTGCCACGGCAGCGCTTCTTCGTATCGAATCTCCGCTTCTTTCTTTTGTTTTTCTGTGCGTGGCTGATAGTGAACCTGTGTTCCAGTCTTCTTTTCATCCTTGTTCTTTTGTTGCTGCCGTTTCCGTTCAGCATCTTTGAGAACAGGCGCTTTTTGTGCATCGTCCAGAGCACGCTGTGCATCTCGCTGTGCCTTGATTTGAGCTTGCCGTTCAGCTTCTTCAGAATTAGGAGGGGGTAACTCGACAGGCTCTTCCTTTTCCTTGTGACCTGGAGGCGGTTGTCGGGGGTCGCGACGTTGCAGAGTTACCGGACGAGGAAAACGATCTTGGTCCGTAGGATCAATCTTGGCCTGCTTGACGCCACGATTCTGGGGGGCAATCCGCATCACGTGAAAACGAAGGCCATCTTTGAATGCCTTCTTGGTGATGTACAGAGGAACTTCCTGCGCCCCCTCCGGTAAAGGTTCCGCCCAGCCACCATTAGTAGCTCGCGAATTCTCGAAGCGCGAGGCCGGCTTGTGTGATTGGGGCGCTTGTTTGAGATTCCCGGCGACTTTAGGTACACTGCCATCTTTGGGTGCTGTGGCGCCTTTGGGTGGTAATGGTCGGGGCACAGGCCGTTTTCGGGCTACCATCGGATTGGGCGCGTTGCGAGGTCGACGGAAATTAGGCGCTCCGCCGGGAGGAGTAGGCTTCTGCCCATTAGGGCCGCTCGATGACGGAGATGCGCTCATGGCGATCAAAGGAGGTACGCGGCCAATATCTTTAGCGGGAGCGCGTAGTATCTAACAGCTTGCGCATGGGTTGGGGATCCTCAAAGGCGTAGGAAGGTATCGATGGAAGATGTAGAGATTATGGGTAGTTGAGTAGGAGAGTCGAGCCCCAGGGCCTCACGGTGCGCCGCGTCGTCGCGTTCTTGTTGAGACGTCCTAGCCCGAAGTATCGCAGAGACTAGGGAGATAGAGCAAGTTAAACCATGACGGGTGCGATGTGCACAGGGCAGATTGATGGGATTTGTAGGTTTACGTGCGAGCGAATGTCGCGGCAACGATTATGGTAGAGTTTGCAGGGCAGAACATGCAGAAGGGATCAAAGGGCGGGGATGGGAAAATGACTGGGTGTTGGTGAATGCGTTGCGCTTGCCAGTGGTTGCACGATGACAAAGGCAGCAACAACAGTTTGCAGGCAGTGTACAGTATATACCATCAATTAAATACTGTACGATTTTGCCAGGACCAGAGCTCCCCATGCGAAGTGGAGAGCTGTCAACGTCATTGGACGAAACCCATACATACATATGCGAAGGTATCCAGGTATCTAATAGGTACCCATGTAGGTGGACCAACCTACATAGGCAACACACCTGCAAGTTGAGTTGGACATCTGGACTAGGCAGTACCTACCAGTACTCTATCTAGGTATTTTAGGTACTTCGTAACTCTATTGAGTTCGCAAATTCCCAAAACAAACCGCACCATCATTTGTCTGCGCTCTCAATTCATAGAAGCGGCTCTTAGTAGTACCTATTCGGAATGGTGGCTGGGTCTCTTCGGGGTCTCTTCCATCTACCCACCTGCGCATGCATTTAGACTGGGCACTTGTGGCAATCACTACCATGCAACCCACCTCGTCGCAATTGTGAACCATCTCCATATCTTATTTTCCTCCTCAGCCAATCGGGTCCCCCCCTTTCCCCTTACGCAAGTTTGAGCCTCATTGACTACTGTACCGATTTTACACGTCTTACAGATCAGGCTTGCTGAGAAGTGCGTCAACTACCTGAGCACAGATATCTACCCTCTGGCTGGCGGCCAGCCTGCCATCCAGGCAACAGGTTATCACTCGCAGACGAATCCCATCAGCTCAAATCATTCTACCTCACACGGCCTCTCATTATGCACCCTAGGTCCAGACGCTTGTGTTTATTTACACTCTTCTGACTATGATAAATGTCTGTTATTAGTGCTGTTTATTAGACTAATAACATCATGCAACCTGCACATGTGCAACCCGACCCCGGGCCCCTCGAAGATCATCTTCGCGGCCTCATACTCACCAATTCGGCCCCGGAAGCGGCGCCAAGCTCGGAGTCACACAGCTCGGCTGCTGTTATAGACACTCTGCAGACTAAGAGTGAATCGTTGAGCAGCCATGGGCATTCTGATGTCGGGCGTCCCGCTTCGAAGGGCAGCAGGAAGCGTCCAAATCAGGCTCAGCGCCGCCAGATGAATGCTGAGTTGACCCTTTCTATCGATGCTAATGGGCCTGCGCATCCATCTTCGCAACAATACACACACCTCCCAGCCCATATGAATCCTCGGCTGCCGCAGCATGGACAACATCAAATTCACTCGGAACATGCACCAGCCTATTCGAGTCACTCTCTGGACCGGCCTATGTCCAATAGCAAGCAGTCATATGGACAATACCGGCCAAATCAGGCGCACTTTTCCACGCCGCCGTCATATCACCAGTCAGATTGGAGACGTCAAGAGCGAGCCAACCTAAATACACGATCCAGGGGCGCGAACATCGTATCTACGGATACATTTCCCTCGCGGGGTGGCCGCTACTCAATCCAGCCGCAAGCTGCTCTGTATAACCCAGGAGGCCATCAGCAAATAGGTCCTACCCCGGAGCAGCTCGCCACCCAGTCCGCATATCTTGATCAGCTTTCCCATCAGATTGTACTGGGTGCTGAAATTGGACCAGACGAGATCACTGAAAAGGAGACCTTTCGACGGCACGTCGAGGCCATTTGTCGGGCTGCTATCGCTGGCCATGAAAATGAGGCCAATGGTGCTTGTGATTTTCCGCCTCAGACAGTCGAGCTAAAGTGTTTTGGAAGTCTAGCTTCGGGATTTGCGACTAAAGCTGCCGATATGGATCTTGGCCTGTTGTCGCCGGCATCTCAACTATCTCCCGGCTCACCCGGTTCGCCTATACCACGCCTCATAGAGGGTGCTCTACTTAGCGCTGGATTTGGCGCGCGTCTGCTCACCAAGACACGCGTCTCGATCATCAAGCTTTGCGAAAAACCCGACATATCTCTACGGCAAAATCTACTGGATGCCAGAGTCAAATGGGAGAACGGGGTAGAAGATGAACCGGAGCCGGAGGACGAAGTACTAGAAGATCCAGATATCCTCCCCGATATAGATTTTCCAGCTGATACAGAGCCAAATCAAGCTAATGCAAAGGTTTCGGCACCGCAGCCGCCGCCGAGTGTACAGGCCGCCCCCTCGCAGGAAGAAGAGTTATCGTCGCTGCGGCAGGCTCGGAATCAGCCCCTTACTAATTACTACAACAACGCAAAGCGTATCTTGCGCCGTTTAAACGGCCGTGACATCAAGCAATCCAACTGCCAGGACTTCACTGAAACTGATTTCATCCTTCTCGATAAAGTGGCTTGCGCCTTCGTCATGGGATTACACAATCCGGATTTGAGATCTCGGATATTGGCGTATCCCTCTTTTCATATCGGCGACACCACCCAGCTACCAAACTATCGATCCCTTTTCGGCATTCTGACAATGATTGAGGGCGAGAGACTAGTGCTTTCATGGGAGATGATGCAATCATCTTTGAGCCACTCCAAGACAGACCCACCACAGGAAAGAGCAGTTCGGCAATGGAGAGATCTGCAATATAGCAAAAACTTTGGCACTAACCCAGTATGGTTCAACAAAGAGCTTCAGCTAGCTATTGAAGGTCTCTGCAAGATTCCTTATGTGCAAGTAACGCATCTCCAACAGGAACAGTATGAGTCTCCTACGCAGTACTATGATCGAACGAATAAGATAGCGATCGCAGTGTCGGGAACCCCTTTGTTTTCTGGTCCGGATACTCGTTCCCGTTTAATCAAACATTACGTTGCCGGGATTCGAAACGAAGAAATAAGAAAACATACCCGCGATTTTGTAGACTTTACCGGAACAGAATCTCTTAGGTCAGTTGCTAGAAAGCACAAGTCACTGCACCTTGCGGCTGATTATGAGAGGGCTATTAAACACGGGTGTTACCAACCCGATCATCTTCCGGTTCTTCAACGCTACATAACCATTCTCCGTCGCAGGCCTATGCCCTCTACACGGCCTTCGACAAACTCTGAGTATTTGATTCCCATCATGCGAGATGAAATAGGTGTGCTCGAAGTCATTAGGGAGCTCCCAAACCCATCTGCGCTCAACCCAAACAAACCAAGAGATAGATATAACGACAGTCTAGAATTTCCAAAAAGCGGAGTCGGGGTCCAGTGCGATATTAACTTTTCAGCATATCTAGCGCTCCAGAATACATCACTTCTACGATGCTATTCCTTGACTGATCCACGAGTCAGGCCTTTAGTCCTCTTCGTCAAGCATTGGGCCAAAGCCCGAGACATCAACACGCCATATCGTGGAACCCTAAGTAGTTACGGCTACGTACTAATGGTTTTGCATTTTCTTGTCAATGTCGTGGAGCCCTTCGTCTGCCCGAATCTGCAGGCACTTGCCCCTTCTGGTCCAGATGTTGAAGGGGTTACAACTTGTCAAGGCTGCAATATCCGTTTCTGGAGAGACGAGCAGGCAATCCAAAACCTGGCAATGCAGGGACAATTGAATCAAAACAGGGATTCTGTGGGTACTCTCTTAAATGGGTTTTTTGAGTACTACGCACAGAGCAATATGATGATCACCTACCCCAAAAGGGGGTTTGACTGGGGTAGAGACGTGATAAGCCCTCGTACACATGGGGGTTTGCTTTCCAAGGTAGAGAAGGGCTGGACCGGAGCCAAAACCATCATGCAACCGCAAGGTGGAGCATTGATTACCCACCCCAAGGCAAACGAGGCACCATCTTCAGATGGAGCGGCACAATTGGCAGCCGAACAACAGGCTCCGAAATTGAAGGACCTCAAAGAGGTGCGGCACCGCTTCCTTATGGCTATTGAGGACCCTTTTGAACTCGATCACAATGTCGCCCGCACCGTAACGCACCAAGGCATCGTCTCGATCCGGGACGAATTCCGTCGTGCCTGGAGGATCATCAAGGTCGCTGGCAAGGGGCAAGCGCCGGAAGCTCTAACAGAGGACGTCAAGATGCGGAAGGAGGAACTTGAAAAGAAGCAGTTTGTTGCGCTGCTGGATGGGATCCACGGGAACGAAGTCTTCTCAAAGTTAGAGATACCATAATGCGGAAACTGGGCAGGCCTCTTTGACTACTTGTCCTGGGAACGTTGCCTGTATGACGGATAGCTTGAAATGCTGGCTACTTGTTACGATGAGTGTAATTTTGTAACGACGTGATGATTTTTGATCCCATTGGTTCTGCTGGTTGTGGGGGGATCCATGGCATGGGGTTCATGTGGTTGGTTGCTCTATGGGATTAGGTAAAATGAGTGTGCATGAACACTGGCGATAAAATGTTATGGCATCCTCGAATAACATCTGGTCCATTTGATTTTCAAAAGTGCTCGAGATTGTGACTTGATCTATTTACATCCCTGATAATAAGGAGTTGTAGTGCGGCGCCAACACAATTTCAGGGAACGTCGCGAGATACAAGTGACAATTCAACTATATACAGCTGCGGTAGGCGAAGATTTCCAGACATAGGTCTTATTGGGACATAAAATTGCCTCCGATGCCAAGTATCCAGGTAGCAATCTTGTCCAGGCTGGTATAATGACAAGCGGAGTTAATCACAGATCGCTGGATTGTAGTCTCTCGGCCGCGGGCAATGGGATGGCTTGTAGTTATATGAATAGCCACCACCTAAGCATAACGCACGATACGAGTGTGAGCTCGTGGATACGATCAATTATCCTTCTTCACAGGTGTCTGAGCTTCTTTAATCTTCCTTAGTTGACTCTATAGAGGAACGGAATTACTGAAGCCCAGTTCGGTTTAGGTAGTGTACATGCTGCCTGACTCAAGAGTGTGCCAATTCATATGGCGGTTTGGTGACGAGCTTGCGCTCATGTCGTCGAGTAACATTGTATCATAAAGCTCTAGCGAGCCATTCACTTCGAGATACGCATCCCCGGAAACGAATAGGTCTAATACTGCCCGAGAAAATCCGTTCTGAGGATCTTTATAACGATGCCCATTAGTCACTCCTCATCGGTCTGGGTCCAGTGTACTCAGAAGGCCGAAGCGGTTGGGAGGTAATCGTGCTTCACGAATTTCTTTGCCTGTCGCTGTACTTGGTTTTGGTGATCTTATTTCAGGATCAACGCCCCTTGCTTCTGTTTCAGAAATTCCAAGTAAATCGAAAATAACAGAGACAGCCCCAGCTTCACTAGCGGCAAGTAGTGCCTGTGATATATTATCCACAGTCGGCCATTCTGTAATTGGAGGGTGTGTATCAAGGCGCTTGCGCAATTCTTGCATGGGTGCCGGTAGTGGCGGGCAGAGCGAGGCGCCAACATCCAATATCTGCTTCAGCATCCGCAAGGAGTAAAACGACGCCTGCACTTGAGCAGTGAAATGGATTAGATCCCACGAGGGCGCCGTCGCAGGTATGTCTTCGAGTTTTGCTTGATCGACAAGTGAGACCGACACGGCCGATTGCTGATGCATTTCTGACAGCGAGACGTCTTGATAGATGGCAAATGCTAACCATTGCATACCCATGGTTGGGATGCGCTGTATAAGGATGTCGAAGGAGTGCAATAGTAGGTGGCACTGCTCCAAGGATTCCTCTGAACCTGGCACCCCGACACGCCTACCTAGTTGCGAATTCGAAGCCCGCAGCGTCCGGTACTCGATGGCAATCGGCGAGCCTCGGGGAACAAATGTCTGCAAAATACCATATGCAAGCTGTCTGACGGCACCGCTCATAGTCCATGCACTTTTTCTGCGGTGATCCTGCCTCCCAAAAAATTGAGTTAGCGATCATTGCGAGATATCTGTGAGGATTTCCATGCGAAATATGCCGAGCAGCGAAAACGAAGGACTGATAGCCCCAAATTCCACTCGGTAATATTATAAGTCTCAGAAGGCATTAGGAGAAACCCACCTCAATCATAACAGGTAAGAACATCGACAAAGTATCTGGGCCGCGCGATTCATTGGTACTGCCCTCAACCGGCGTTATTCCCGTATCACCCAATAATATAGTCTGGATGACTATCTCCGAAATCCTCGGATCAAGAACGTGTAGTAGTGTCTGTACTGGATGGTCTTTTGCCAGATATTGCCCGGTAGAATATTGGCTCATGAAGGCCTCGAATTCGGCAGAATCTAGCTCGTCATCACTTGTATCCCTTGCTCGCTTCAGTGCCTGGACAAATCCGTCTTGCATCTTCATTTTTTCGAAGGCAACGCGGGTTAAGCCTCTCGTATCACTTAGTCCTAATGTTCTATTAATGTCAGATAATGAATACATATAGGCCCTCATCTGCTTAGAATTGTCGGACAGATCAGCTGTGTCGATTTCGGCAATGTCGGCGAAGAATGACATTTTACCATTTGACCCAAGATCCATAATGAGCACGTCAGAGTCATTTGTTAGAACGACCCCCCCATCTCGTCGAACATCATCCACGCATGACATTTCTGCCTCGCCAGGTACGAGTTCAACGAGGTGCCCCCAAGCTGGGCATTTCCTAAGAGCCTCGAGAACTGCAGGGACCATAAAAGAGGGGAGCAGATGCGGGCGAGACGGCTTTGGGAGGCTCGCTTGAAAATCATCAATCTTGCACCTCAGCTTGCCAAAAGTGAATCCTGGCGAGCCTGGGCCGGTCTCGTATATTAAGCCTTCTATAGTCCGAGAGAGCCGATCCAGCCGCCGCCGCCTCTCTGGCCACTTGCTCGGCGGCAGATATCCATCGAAATATATTCTTCGACTACGAAACCTGATCAGTAGGTGACAAAGGAAAACCGGTGCAGTTTGTGGCAAACCAGCTTCTTCTTACACGATCACATTATGACTGCGTAGGGAGTCCAGCCATTCAATCACAAGACGGCTGAGGGTCGAATACGACGGCTGCCAGGTGAAACCCGCGGTGGATGGTCTCAGATGCCGGGTTTCGTGGAATACTTCATGGACCAAACCAGGCCCGTCAATAACAACGGTATTGCCGCTTAGAGGCTTGATTGCGCCGAAGGTACGAATAGCGGGTCGCAGTCCCCGGATGCCCATTGCGCTGCGGGCACGGAGAGCAGCGGGCAAGCACACGATAGTGTGCTCCGTGGTTTGTCGTGTTGGTTAGTACTAGGTAGGTGGTATTGACTTTTTCGTACGTTTATAAAGCAGGCTTGGTATATTGCCGTGGCATACGAAGTACAAGAACATTAGTCGTGTGACACTGGAATCTTCCAATGAAAAAAATTTAAAATCTGGCGGCTGTCATGCAGAATGCCGGGCCTGTCTGTGCAACTTTGATATCCAGGATAGGAGAGGCATCAGCACTGTTAGGAATGGGACCTAACTAGGTCGACTGATAGCTCTGGCCACTAACGTTAGGTAATTAAGAGTAGATGCTTATCTACGAATTATCTAACCTATCCAGGTAAGGTTAGTGGCTTCACCTGGCTGCAGCACGTGTCTCGGCTTCCTGTCCCCCCACTCAACCCGGCAGCGGAAGTGGGCATTTCCATTTCTATCTAACCAAGGACGTCTAGTCAAGCCTATCCAGGCACCGACCAAGCTCTCCGTACCTCGCTCAGAAAATCCATAAAATCTCCCCTCCATCCCGACCACTTTTTTTTTTCCTCGTTCACTTAACACATCACGTCCGTCAAACCTTCTCACACGCACGATGAGAGGTACGCTGGTGTTTTCGGGCAGCTCATGTCCCGCCCTGACGGGCAAGATCTGCGAGAACCTGGGAATGGTAGCGGCTGAGGCCGACCTGTCCCAATTCTCCAATGTGCGTTGACAATCTGCCAGTTGCTTGTTGCTTGTTGCATATTTCTGTGGATGGAAGTGGCTGCCTCCATTCTCGTCCTCATCGTCGTCTCACCCCATTCCCTACCTCATGCTTCATGCCTTTTTCTTCTCTTGTCCTCTCTTTCTTCTCCATCAGCCACTCCTTCCAATTATCTCCGTCCTCTTCTCCGTCTTCACAACCTCCACCTCTCCCACAAGCGTCGTCCATGTCAGGCCCGCTGACATGTTGCCAAGGGCGAAACTAGTGTTCGCATCCTGACCAGCGTCCGCGACAAGGATGTCTTCATTGTCCAGTCTGGGAGTCCGACCATCAATGACACCATCATGGAGCTGCTTATTATGATCTCGGCATGCAAAGGAGGCTCCGCCAACAAGGTCACCGGTAAGCCTGTTCCGGTGCCCTGGCACTCTGCTCTCCTGCCCTCCCCTTGTCCTGCCATTCTCGCGTCTAGGCTGACCGCCTGTCTGCCTTACCCCAGCTGTCCTCCCATACTTTCCCTACAGCCGACAGTCCAAGAAGAAATCGCACCGTGGTGCCATTACTGCTCGTATGCTGGCCAATCTGCTCGATATTGCTGGCGTTAAGCATGTTGTGACCGTCGACCTCCACGCTTCGCAGATGCAGGGATTCTTTAAGTGCCCGGTCGATAATTTGCATGCGGAACCCTTGATTGCTCGGTGGGTGCGTCTCAATATTCCTAACTGGAAAGAGGCCGTCGTCGTGTCCAAGAATGCTGGCGGCACGAAGAGAGTAACCTCGCTTGCCGATGCTCTCAAACTTAATTTCGGCCTAGTCACAACGGACCGAAAGCGAGCCACCAACATGACCGCAAGCATGATCATGAGGCAGTTAGATGGATGGGATCACGGCGCTACCTACTTGAGTGGGGTCCGTCGAACTCCCACGGCCAATTCCGAAGATCGCAGCTCAGATATCCATGTTAATGGCTTGACGTATCCGCCTCGATCCGTCGCAGGTTCGTCCGACTCCTCTAGACGAGGTGCCGCGCCACCTCTGCGTGCGATTACCACACCCCGAACACCACTCGCTCGTGCCCTCCACACTCCGTCTCAGGCGTCCCCTATTGAGGAACTCCGGGATGAGGAAGAGGAGGCACAGGAGTACAACGATGAGCGCGCCCAAGAAGTAACTCAGGGTCGACTTGTCCAGGGTCATGTCGTCCCCGATGACTTCATCTCTCCCGCCCAATCGGAAGGCGATGGCACGCAATCTTACCAGGGCGCTGATGAGGACCCCATGGCCATGTCTCGCGAGTCATCCTTCTTTGCAGCCGAGCCGCACGCTTTGGGTGGGTCGGGCGAGGGAGGCGATTCGTCCGATGAAGAGGAAGAAAAGCTTCAAGATCCTAAGGTCGAGCACATGATCACGTTAGTAGGCAACGTTAAGGACTGCCCTGTCTTGATCGTGGATGATATGATTGACAAAGCCGGATCCTGGATCGCCGCAGCCGAGACGGTTGTCAAGCGAGGCAATGCTAAGAAGGTCTATTGCATGGCCACACATGGCGTCTTCGGAGCCGACTGCCTGGAGCAACTTCAAGCCTGTGACTGCATCGACCAGATCATTGTGACCAATAGCTTCCCTATTCCGGATCAGCGAGCCAAGAATGCAAGTAAGTTGGTGATCCTAGATCTTTCCTACTTGCTATCTGAGGCCATTCGGCGCAATCATTACGGCGAATCCATCTCGCCTTTATTCCAGCATATGCTAGATTAAAACAGGCACGACGGCATTCTCCTTGATAAGAATGACCGCTGTGTTGCCTAGATGCAGTTTTTGTCACTGTACGTTACGAGATACGAGAACCAGGGCCTCTTGTGGTTACCGATTAGCATGGCGTTTTGGTAGTGGTCTGGCCAAGCTTCACAGCTTCGATATATTCCAGGGCAATGGCTTTTTTAGAGACAGGCAGGGATCAACATGGAGGGAATTAGTGATGGATGTGCCAAGGTATGTTATTTGAATGGCCGACCTACTTTCTCTGATTCTTAGTCGCGATACTGTGAATGTTGCTATGTGCCTACCGACTTTGTCTAAATGACTGCTCCGTCATACACAACGAACCCAATGGTGCTGTCTTCGGACAGCCAGGGCTAGCATCTCTCTAGGATCAGCCCTGAACGGAACATTGGTAGAGAAGATGGTCCTTCGGGGCTCAACGATTATAGAAGGCCAGATATCCAGATCGGCGTTTGTACGATCATGTCCTCCGAGATGGGTGGGTGTTTGGCAAGAGAAATTTTCGGACATGAATGCGAGCATGACTGCTCGCCTCCTGAAGCCCCAATTGAAACCCTCGCAACAGTCAGGCTCCGGAGTCATCTAGATCAAAACAACGTCATCAGAATTATTTATTTTTACAACCGCTCTGGATTCATTGTCTCTGCACGTGATCTGATACCCTGCGACGTATCTACCGGTTCACTAGACTCTGACTTTCTTCTCCGCACCTAGCTAATGATGGGGCTGCTGGTTCAGAATACATGGAGCAGAGGCATCGCGACAGCGCGCCAGGTCCATGAAGTAATACACCCCGGCCCTTCTATTCATTTCTCGCGTGAGTATCCATGAACTACCGAATCCGCCCTTCTCCGAACAGCAATCGTAGAGACAAGGCTATTATCGTCCTTCACAGTGTTACACCTGACTTGACATTGTGTATAGAAAACCTGACAGATCCACTCACAGCGCACCACTACGCCAAAAGATTCTTTGTATACCTACCCCCGCGGAACACACATGAAATTTCTCAGCTGAAACAGGTCACAGCCGTGGATAGTCGGCACAGGGGCCGGGACCTCCTTGGTCCGGTCGTTGCGCCAGGGGTGCTGGAGCGGCGTCGCAGCCTTGCGCGAGTTAGCTTGGGATGCGTTAGGGAAACGCGCCGTGTTCGCCACCGTCACGCGTGAGTACCTGGATTCCTAGCTTAGGTACTCGTTGACAGCTGGCGGCTGGTAATAATTGTCGTTGTCAAAAAGCATGAAGACGTGGTAGCGATTGTACGTGCTGTGGACACTGACCTCGGTACAGGCGTACCCGTCGGGGATATTGTGGCATGCGAATGTGACAAGGTGGATGTCGTGCAGATCGGCACTGATCTGCTTGCTGCATCACGCCCGGCGTCCACGAATGCGGCATATGCAAGAGCTGCCAGAGATTGGTTGTGAACTCCGCGCTTGCAGCGAACGGGAACAGCCTCCGCTCCGACACCACCGCCGGATTGAGGCGTGGCGCCCGGCTGTCGAAGAACTACGCGTTCACCTTGCTGTCTAACTCGTAACGCGGATGGCTCTCGTCGCTTAGCACGCGGTGCACATGTACGAGATGCGTGGCCTTGATCATGTTCCAACGGGTCGGGACGCCGTGCAAAGCAAACGACAAAGAACGCCAGTAGCAGTCGCCATTGATATCGCAATTGTTCTTAATTGTGGCGAAGACGCCGTTTTCAACGAGCGGAAAGCCCTTGAGCAAGGACACATTGCTATACGCTTTCCAGCGGCGCAGTGCCTGTTCCTCGTCCTAGGTCTCGGTAGTGTAAAACGTCTGGTTTAAGACACCTTGGATGGCTTGTTCCATACCTCTGGTATCGCTGACTCCGATGCCCTGGACGTACTTGTTAAGATGGGCCACACTACCGAGGTAGACTGGGCATGTGTTTGCAACTACACGGGACACGCTTCTATATAGTTCATTTGGCGCCCTATTTTCTACCGAATTTAAGTGTGCGTCTTGTTAAACCCGGAATACTGAAGAGTACTATTAAGTCGTGTGATATATTTAACTTACTTCGTACTCCTTACTGACCTGGAACGGACTGTAGTGTTGTTAATAGTTGTAGGTGTATCACGTAATCAGTTAGATGGAATGAAAAAGGACCGAAGCTTGCATTCGTAACTCCGTTTCTTTTATTATTTTCACCTTATAATTAACATACGTTACTGGAATGCGTTGTATTACAGCGCTACAGAACGCGCCCGCCGACTTGCAACATTATAATACTTTCGTGATTACACCTTTGTTTAATCGAATCCGGGATTATCAGTTTGATGGATGGCCTGGCATGGAAGGCTTCTTCCTGCGACGCATCATTAATACTGTCATTTGAGATTATGGCTGCAAATCCGCCGACAGTCGACGAAGTAGACGAAGTAGACGAAGTAGACGAAGTAGACGAAGTAGACGAAGTAGACGAAACAGGCGGAGCCGATTCCGATGATGAGGGATAGGTTTTCTTGCGAGGGATCTCTGCTCTGACGAGGCGGCGCGCAGCGTGAGCAGTAAAGTACTTCCCCTTTCGGCACCTTTGGGGGGGTAAATTGAGCAGCCGTTCCTCGCTTTATTGTAAACCTTCGTCAACTCTCCGCTGGTCTTTATTTGAATCCCGTTCTAGCCCCTTCGTGACTCTGACCTCGTACGCGTCCGAATAATATCGAACTTCACGGGCGTCGCCGCCAACCCCCAAGCATGTTCGACCTGCGATACCCAGGCGAGCGAGCGAAAACGGGCTCGATCGGGAGCAGCAGGACGCTCGAACGAGCCTCTGGCACCTCTGGCAGTCGAGTCCTCAACCACATTGTCCATGTTGAAAGCATAAGCTTGTTCCGGGTTCGCCATCATGAGATCTGCGGGATTCACGGGCTCAGTCTCAGGCGGATATAAGCAGTTGGAAGGTGGTTCATCCAGCCAACGCCGCAGGCTATCCTCCGTAAGCGCAAGGAGTTCTGGATCCATAGCTAGATACGCATCCATGAACGAATTCATGTCGCTCAGGACGACGAGCGCAGAAATCCTGTCATCATAGTCGAAACAACCCGTGATGCGGGAATCGCGTGAACTGCTGGCACTGTTGCTAGGTCAGTATATGAAATTGGTAGTAGGCTTTTCGTGAATTCTGACGTATACAAATCAGGCATACCGATTTCGTCGAGTTCCTCAAGGATTCTCGCCAGCACTGTGCGTGAAGATATCGCCGCCGACATTGCCTACATCGTACGCAACAATACCCCCGCTAGGCTATCTGCCATACAGCCATCTTCCTCCCAATGCTTTCCCCTCCCATGCCCCCCATCCATCATCCACTAGTCGAACAACGTAGTCTATTCGCCAAAGATGTACTCATCAATAATGGCCTCGTTCATCGTCAACTCCATGAGGTATTCACTAGCCTCAAAGAGCTGATCGCGAATGTCGTTGAGCGACGTTTCCGTGATCCGCTGGGCTAGGCTCGCCAGCATTGTGTGTGTTGTTTACGACGAGGTTCTCGCCGGTTTTGCTTGTGTTATTCGCCGGGACACACTGGTCGACATGTTTCTGCTGCGAGCCTGCTGATTCATCTTTACCCCCGTGCGAAACCGGGACGGAATAATTCTCACGCACCGCCCCAGACTAGGACCTACCGGTAGCCTTTCTATAGTGTTCTTCCGAGTTGACTTCCGTCTTGGGCTCTGAAGTATCGGGGACACGGCGTGGGGTAGGGTTTGGCGCCGGCTTTGCGTTGGTAGTCTCGTGACGATCACCTTCGGTCTGAGCTATTGCGTCTTTGGACTCCCGCTGAGTAGTGATTAGTGCGACGTATCTACCGGTTCACTACGGTAGACTCTGACTTTCTTCTCCGCACCTGGCTAATGATGGGGCTGCTGGTTCAGAATACATGGAGCAGAGGTATCGCGACAGCGCGCTAGGTCCATTGAGTAAAGAGCGATGTTAGCTGGGCACCCCCTATTTTTTGTTAACCGGGCACCATGCGGGCCGTTTCGGCCTGGTCCAGCTGGCCACCAAATCTTCCCCCATCTGTTGCCCTCCCACTTGTTATTGCAGATTCGAAGGAATTGGGCACTTTGGAGCTGTTTGAAGCTATTTAAAGCAATTGAAGCTATTGCACTACTATTAAAGCTAATTGGGCTATTACAGCGGCTGTTTCAGCGTGGCACAGCTGGCAACCCGATTGTAGAGAGCTGTGCCCGTCGACTTTTCATTGCAGAATTGAAAGTGTTGATCCTTTTGGAGCCGTTTGAAGGTGTTCAATAGTAGCAATGAATTGAAGCAATAGTAATGCTATTGATGTTGCGATTTCGGAGGCTCCATCTCCTTGACGGCATCTGACCTAGTCTTCAGACTTCAATTGTTCAATATTGCCGCTATCGCCAACACGCTCTTGGCACCGGCGGTAGCTTGTGATGCCCTCGATCGAGAAAGCTTGGATCGAGAAATCTTGGATCGAGAAATCTTGGATCGAGAAAGCTTGGGTCGAGAAAGCTTGGGTCGAGAAAGCTTGGATGGACCCCGGCCCTTCTGTTCATTTCCCGCGCGAGTACTTCGTATCCACGAACCGCCACTCCAAACAGAGATATCATTTGGCCCCTTTTTTTCCTTGTGGCCAAGCAACACGAAGCCATCTGCGTCAATACTATCCGTAGGAGGGCTAGAATCTCCATGGTGGTCTTTACCCGCAGCCGAGCCCCCAACCGCATCGCCCATGCCGAAAGCATAAGCCTGCCCCGGGTCCGCCACCAGGAGACCCGCGGGATCCACGGGCCCAGCTTCTGGCGGATACAAGCAGCTGGAAGGTGGTTGATCCAGCCAACGCCGCAGGCTATTCTCCCTAGGGTCAGGGAGTTGTCGATCCATAGCTCGATGCGCCTCCATGAACAAATCCAGAGCCATTGCGTCCCCAGACTCCTCCCACTGAGCAGAAGATGACGATTGGTTCACGGATCCGGGCCCTTCGGCTGCCTGTCCGTGAAAATTCATCTTGTCGAGTGCTTTAATGCGACTGCAGAGGATGCGTTGTCCGAGCTCTTGGCTAAAGGACCCCTGAGCAAAGAAGGATTCACGCTTAACAAGATCGTCAATCTCGGTCGGGGTGAATCCAGCGGCCCGAGCAGTATCTTGCATCCACTCCGAGTGAGCTGGACTGTTAACAATTTGCGACAATGGCGAGTCAGCCTTGTAGGCCTGAATCCTCGTCGGCAAGAAGAACGAGCAGGCCTGAGTACTCCTAGACAAGAAGGCCTCGGTCTCGTAAACTGACGCCGGGGGTTTCGCGTCTTCGCTGTGCTATTTCTCTAGGGCGCCTCTCATAACTGTTCGAAGTGTTCAGGACGACTAAGGACCTAGGTGACGACTGAGGACCTAGGTGTGGCTTGACTGAACGTCTGAGATACGAAAGGCGCGACTTAATTTGATGTGTGAGAGATGATTAATCTTGGACTGGCAGATGTACGAGGTGCCCGTACCAGATGTATGAGGTGACAGGTGTAGGAGCGTATAGATGCGGGAGAAGTGTCAACATAAAGAGGCATCCAGTGCGCCGCCTACTTAAGCAGTGATTAGTAGAGAGCAGCTGAGCGAGTCGGGACACGCGGCGGTGATCTCGCTGATGATCTCGCCGGTGACAAGGGGGGCGGTAGGGTGAGCTTTGCCGACGCAGGCGGGGGAACAAGCTGCGAGATTGAGAAGCGTAGACAGTAATGTGAAGGATGGATGGGTGAGAGAATCAGAGATGGCGGAGATGAGAAAGTGTTGTGTTGATGACGATGGTGGGTGGCAGGTAGGGAGGGAGGCACAGATCAAGGCAATATCAGCCTAGCCAACAGCAGCGGGGGAACAAGCTTCGGGATCAAGAAGCATATACTCACCTTCTGGAGGGTGTGAAGGATGATTGAAAGAGAGTATCGGAGATGGAGGTGAGAAAGCGTTGTGGTGACGATGAAGTTGGGTGGGTGGCTGGGAGAGAAGAAGACGGAGATGAGGGTTGTAGAAAGGAGAGAGCAGAGGGCCCAAGGTCTAGAGTGGTGAAAATCTAGAAGGCCAAAGTCGCCAGCCAGAGTAGAGGACAGTTGATGCAAAGATTGTTTACAAGGAACTGTACCTCTCTCATTAGGTACCTACTGTACCTAGGTAGTTGATATTGATAGATATATATATGAAAGTAGTTAACATTGATAGATATATATATAAAGGTAGTTAACATTGATAGATATATATATGAAGGTAGTTGACATGATGGATATATATATATGAGTACTTTCCTACTTACTGCCGGCCTCCTTTCCTGCTGACGACGTATTACATGAAGCTCTCGGCGACCTAGTTACTGACCTTCCTACCCTTATATATATCTAGTTAGCTGGGTAGGTAGTAGTAAACATACCTGAATAAGTTTGCGAATGCGGGTAGGTAAATAAGTAGGTAGGTATATAGGTAGGCCAGGGAGATGTATATCAAGGCGCACACACACATACACAAATATACACAAATCTCAAAATATACACAAATATAGATACACACATCTACACACACACACACACACATACATGAGAGTAATACGATAGATTCCCCTAATTCCCCTACGTATCTCTGATAGACTGAATCCCTCCCTGCGTACCTAGCCTAGAACCCTAGAAGAATATAACCAAACCAGCCCCTATAAACTCAACAACTGAACTATGGCTCCCACCACCAGTACCTAACATATCAGGCAACAACAGCTTTACCTAGTACCTACTGCATTTGAATCCGTGTTCGTGATCTTGACTATTTACCAGGCCCTCAGTGATGGCATCAGATACCTACCCACCCGCTCTAAAACTACCTATCTACACATATATATATCTCACGCTGTCCAGGTGTATGTTACCTACTACGCAACAACATCTAGCCGCCGCTTAAACACTCTGCTCAGCACCTCCCTACTAGATAGCCGCTACACAAGGGAGCTCACAATAGTAGGAATGGACAGGATACACAAGGAAGGTGCATAGGTACGCGGGTGCCTAAGTCACTGGCAGTCGGAAAAATTGAAGTCGATAAAGTCACATGCTCGCCATGCTCGTCTCTGATTGGTCCATCTATCTATAACAATAGTAGCAACGCAGCCGCTACTTCCCTGCTCCTGCTGTTTAATGTGCAGGCGGACTACCTATGTACTTATGTACAGAATCTAATGGAACAGAACTTGAATAGAATTGAATCAACCGCGATGCAGTCCCAAATACCTTATCCCGCACATCTCATGTTGTTGTTCCCAAACGCCTGGCTCCGATGAAGGGATATTAGTAGTCAGTGGCATCTGCGTGCCACTGATCCATCCCTCTTCATTATGCATTGAATCCCATCTTCATGATCGTGATCATGATCATGTAGTATGTTGCTAGAAAACGCAAATTGAAAAGCAAAACTTCGAGCAGTTCATGAGCAATGCTCTGTCACATCAACATCAACCATCGCTCCTTCCGTTCATGTTGTTAAGGTACATAAATTCGACTGAAGCTGATGACCTCGCGCCGACAGCAGACGCACTTATCGAAATTGTTCATGGCGAGAGATACACGGCATTCATCACACAAACTTAGACACCGACACGGCCAGACGATGATCGTGCGGGGCGCCGCATGGCAGACAACACAGAGCGGGCCACCTTCGGCTGCTCGCTCGTCGCCGCCGCCGTGTGCACCAGTCCCTTGGGCCTCCGCCCGCCGCGAGAGAATGACTTGCTCTAGTAAATCGGCCTGTTCTTCATCTGTCATACGAACATGATGAAGGTACTTTCTGTCGGAATTACTAGATAGGAGAAGTCTTGCTCTTTGGTTGCGCTGCATACGGGCGTATTGAGAACGCGTGACGATTCGGTCGCTGCTCAGGTGGGCAGCAAGAGCATGGGCTTCGTATCTCTCCTCAGGGCTTCGAGGATGCAGAAGCCGCGCTAGATCGGGCATGCTTATAAGCTGGTCGAAAGGCGTCGATTCCCTAGAGAGGTTGAAGCTACTCTGTGTGGGTGTCCTTTGGCCGTCAGCCTCGGCCCCTGACTCGTCATCCTGATCTTCCCATTCATCGCCTGTAGACCTTTCATCGTCATCGAAGGCAGTAATGACGCTTGTGGTGTCCCAGTCATCCTCATCTTCGTCGGGATTCCAGTCTCCGCTAGTATCGACTGCACCCCAGAGCTCCCCGAATTTCCACGAGTCGTAAAGCCGGGAGTCAAGCTCGGCCTCGGGAAGGTTGGCAGTTTCTGGTGACCGTCGTAGGCGTCTGCGAACTTCGGCTTCAACATCGGCTGTTTCGTCGTTAAAGAGCAGACGATGCTGCTTGTTTTTAGCTAATTTGTATCGAGTTTTGGGTAGGCCAGCGGGCTGTTTCTCCTCCTTTTTCTTTTCTGTAGGCCATCGGGAAAAGTAAACTAGAATCCATGGTTGCCGAGTGACGCCGACGCGCACCAGCCCTCTCAGCATGATTAGAGCAAGCCATCTTAGTATAAGCCGATTAATACTCATAAGAAAGTCTAAGGCAAGAACCCATCGCGAACTCCGCTCGGCTGCCCCGACACCATCCCTGGAGCGCCGGTCTCCGACGCGAGATTTGGGCACACTTTGAGCTGCTCGTTCTCTCGCATACCCACTTGATGCTCCGGCTTGGCCGTCTTTGATTGGTACCAACCCGATAGTCCCGACAGAATCGTACTGCGAATCTCCGCCCATTCCAGTCCCTGCCCACTGCATTCGGATAGACTCGAGCTCCCTGAAGCGTTCTTCTTCGAGCCATGTTCTTTCTTTTAGACTAATGCTCCGGTCTTCACTGAGGTAGACCGCTTCACTTGCCATGGTGATGACCCCGAAGCCCGTACGTAACAGTGCTGTATAAAAGTCCATGGAGCGTGAAATGCGGATGTCCGCAAGCGAAATGTTGGCTTGCATATTTTCATGTGCACGACGGATGCGCTCACGAAATGTAAGAGGTTCATCATCCACTAGCGGTTCGGGTGGTTCTATGGCCGCCAGAAGTAGAGCAAAAGCATAAATGACAAAGCACATCAGGATGCCTGCGAATACCATGAGGTGGGGGACAAATCCAATGATGGAGACCGTTGGAAATCGGAAGATACTCATATTGGCGACATCATCCAGAGAAAAATGAGAGAGCTCGGCAAGCAAGCTACCCATGAAACACATAGCCCAGAAGCCGGTGCTAAGCAGTCGATACCTATTTTGAAGACCAAAGAGCCCTAATACGTGACTGGTGATGTGGCTCATGGACGATAGGAAGGCAATCAGGAGCACCTGGGGTGGGGTGTTCACTCTTTTCATGATCATTGATCTCGAGATAGCAATATTCGCACCGGAGGCCTGTTGGAAAGTGGCAGTCGACGTGTTTCCGCTCGAAAACAGACCCCAGCCCAGTTGGTTACTAATAGCAGCATCAGCTTCGGCGAAAGCAAGGGAGTGCTCGAACAAAGTCATGCCGGTCTCCACAGCCACAGGCCGCCCCTGCACGGCGCAAGACACAGTCTCTACGAAATGGCTGAGGCAAAGAGTTTGGAAGAGAGGCCATAACTGTGAGAGTGAGCCACGTAGCTCGTGGGAGAAATCGTGATTATGCTCGGGTATCATGTTGATCGCGCGGCAGCTGTCGTAGTCACTGGCACCCAATAGCAATACTGAACTTAACGTGTGCAAATACTCGCTCGGCTCGGCAAACATCAGCTCGGACGTCTTGTTGGAACTGCCCCATCGCATTTCAGCGAAGTCGGGGGAGGTCTGACATTGTATCGCCCTCAGCAACTGGCGGGACTCGTAGGCGAAAAGAAGGATGGGCGCAAAACGAAGAAAGAGTCGGAGGGGCCATGTTAACCGTAGCCGTCTTCTCGACGCAGCGAATATGTGGGTTCGATTCAGGATGATAGCCTATCAGCAGTTAGTGTCAGTGTTCCGGAAGAGGAAGGGCCAAATAGGAGAGGGCATAATTATCTACATACCATGGCGATGCAGCAAAGCGCCCACTTGCTCGTGGCATAGCTGAAGACACTCCCCAGACCCTTGGCGCTACCCTCCATTGTGAAGCGGGAGACTAGAGCGGCCGGGTCTTGGTCGTCTTCGAGGACATTGGCAGTGTTAGCGACGGCCTCGGAAATGCCGGCGGCCATCTCGGTAGCGGTAGTGGTGACGAAGTAATTGGAGCCGGTGGGATCGGGGATAACGTGCTGGCCGAAGCTGTCGATTGCTTCGGGGAAGGAGATGATTGAGCCGATACGCGTGAGCATCCTAGGGCCGGCCAGGAGCAAGTCTTCGAGCGACGGAGCGTAGCGCGTCCATGTAGACGTGAAGTTGGCCCAGGCGCTGGTGTTGGTGAACGTGACAGTCGGGACAGGGGCCACGGCCGCGCCGGGCAATGCCATACTCAAGACTTTCTCTCTTTGTATTCCCTCCTAATCCTCCCTTATGCCTTAAACTTCGAATCCACAGCAGAAAGTTAAGTGTAGAGGTAACAAATTCACAGCATCAAACCCCTCGAGTTCACAGCATCCGGTCCAGCAGTCCAGGAGAAGCAATGACGGAAGTGGCGGGATATCGGCGAGCCGGACGCGGTCTCAGAGTGGGCAGCACATACTTGTCGGTGAGGTACTGGCCGGGTACACGTTGTTTGCGATTGTGCCTGACCATGCCCAAACCTCCGGTGGGCTGAGGATGATGAGTCGGGCAGCTTATAAACGAGACGTGGTGGACGTCCACATGGACGTGGTTAGGTAGGTAGGTACGGTATTCTAAGTAGAGCGGTGCCGAGCCAGGCAGACAGGAACGTCCCCAGTCGCGTGCAAAGTACGGAGTACTTACCTATCCTATTTGAATCCCAGCCTACGGCACAGTACCTACAGCTACCTAAACCTTACCTAGGCAGTTAAAGGTACCTATATTGACAAGAGTAAACACTAGACACGTGGGTCTTGCAGCAGAGCGCATGAGACAGGTAAGCAGGTGCTCATCTACTTATAGTCATAAGTCAGTATCTAAGTTCATTGTCAAAATCCAGTTACTTGTGCGTTACACTTAGATGGGCATAATCCGGACAGATTCTCGATTTCGGCTTCACGCTGCACAATCTTGGCATCCACATCATTGTGTAACTTCAAGTGGTCTTAGTTCTCCATTTGCTGTTGTACAATATACAATGCACATGCCAACCGTAGTATTTGGCAATCTAGGCTCGGTTACTATTTAATGTACTGTACTGTAAGTTGCCCGGCCACATTGAGGCCATCTTTGGTAGAGTGAAACTGGCCTGCCCAAGCAGGCTGTCCTCACCGCATCCGATTGCGGTCCTTAGATCAGTCGGTCTACTCCGTAATCTACGTAGCATCTCTCCATGGCTCATGGTGTCTTGCTACATAGTACTTGCCACCGCAGCTTCATTGGGCAGGTTTGGAATCGAAACCGCATGTCTAGTTCCATTTATACACCACCGTCCGTTCGGAAGCCAGACGTCAATGACGATAGCCGTCGACAAGCACCACATACACCTAATGTTGTATACCAATACTAGATGACTGCGCTGCAGGTATTCTGTGCTTCGCGATGTCGATAATACCGGCTGGCCTTCCGCCCGCGGTCCATATCTGTAGATTGTCTTAGCTTTGTCTCAGACTTGTTGGGCGCTGGCTGTGTATGCTTTATACCTGGTGAAACCAGAAAGTGCGCGTCTGCGGGGAGTTGAATAGTCATTCGCCAAAACGCGCCGTCTCACGATGCTTCGTGGTGGGCATTAGCAGCCTGTTTCAGAGCTGCGACAACGACATGGTTAGCATTGCGACATGCAACCAGACACCGCTCGACCATATTATTATACAGCATAACATCGGCGCCGGGCAGTTGGCCCTTAAACCAGATATTTGTGACCTCCTCTCGTGTCGGTAAGTAAGCAATGCAGCAGGCCGCATAGATAGTATGGTAGTCAGCGACAGCCGGATCGAGGACAATGGTTGGTGGGCTTGTTGCGTCTCTGGCGACCAGCGCTGCGACACCGCCGGCGACAGTGTCAACGCAATCGATGCCCGCGTCGGCAATGGCAGCCGAGGCCACCGTAATGCAACCGCTCAGCACATTCATCGTATCCCAGCCGCCGTCGCGTTGGTTTTCAGGCGCATGGCGGTCTTGATCTCCCTCTATGATCGTTACTATGATGTCAACACCACTCTTAGGCCACCGGTCCGCAATGATGGCACCCCGCAGTGCGGTCTCCAAGTGCACACCAAGATCTCTCTCGCTCGAATCACGTAGGTAGCCGCGTCGCTGTTTCGTCGCAAACGGTGCATATTTGACATGAGTGGCCAGAATGATGTGAGGCGAGAAGGGCGCAGATCGTGGGAGAGCTCGTGGGCCATGGACAGTGCACGTCAACTTGAGGCTCGTGTTGCTAGGACCAGTCGCATTGGGGTTTTCGAGCTCGAGATACGCAGAACCAGAAGCCGACGGAGTGACGCCAGTCTTCAGAACTATGCTCGGCAGTTTAGCGAAGGGAATGTCGCACAGGACAGTGCTGCTGGAGCTTGCTACGTACAGATTTTGCGAATGGCATTCTCAGGCTTCTCCGTGGCATGCCGAGGCGGAGGAGGGCTGTCATAAACAGGAGGCAGAGTCGCGCCAGCCGGACCGTTGATCCTTCTACGATCAGCCATGGCGGCCCGGATGTGAAGAATCGTGAATTGTAGAAGGAAGCAGCTGTTACTCAGAACTTTGAAGCTCTACGCATAATACATTAGAGCTAATCAAGGGATCTTATCGATTGCCCCCACTAAGGTAGGAACCTACCAGCGCCAATCCCCTAGCTCCACTCGTCGACCTCCCAATCTTTCCAGTTAAATTTGATCCAGCAGAATTTTGCAACCTCATCTTGCATCCCTCATTATCCTTCTGCCACCTGCTATGCATGCGCATCAAGCATCTGGGAGCAGCTATGGACGCCATTTCAACGGTATAGTTGATAGAAAGGCTAGGATTAGCTAGAGACCGATCTCATTGACTCTGCTATTCCGGATGACCGTGATGGCAGACGGTAAGAGTAAAGGTAAGCGAAGCTCACCGTCAACACCCGATTCGCACGATCACGCATCTTTACCCACGCCCTCTCCCTCGCTGTTGATGAAATTGTTTCCACAGTTCTCGCGATTTCCTGAGCGCACTGAACTAAACATGCACTACCATCTGAAGCACTGTCCTAGCTGCGTTTTGCTGAAGCCAATTTTCGAAGCCAGCAGCTGACCTTAAGTTTAGTAGTACCAGGAATTCACCAAGGATATCTCCCTGGCCTTTCATAACACTCCAACCAGCTGGTGAGTTGTAACCGATTCTTATACCCGTTCCATTTTGTTTTAATGATGAGACCTACATCATTCAGTTCTGCTTCTGAAACAGATGAAGATACCCATATACCAAAAACTTACTCTGACCCAACAATTCCAATCAAATCTGCTTGACCAAACATGCGATGGAATGATCCACTGACCTTTCCAGATCCCCTTAGATGCCATCATAACTATGTCTCCTTAGACATCTCCATACATAATCCCGAGATGGTAAGTCGCCTTCACTTCGTTTGTATTATTTGTTATCATGATGAAAACTGTTTATCCATTCAACTATCTCACTATTGGGTCGAGCCACCCTCCCGCACCGGAGTCGGTCCTTCTGGGCCGATGATGATCGGTTGTGGAGTTTTCTCTCAATTGCTCTAACCTCGGGTTGGGGTTATTGGAAGTGTCATGTTGGCTTCCGTGTTTCCCATCTTTGCGTCTCGTCTTGAGGTAAGAAGATGGGAAGCCGACACATGTGAATGAGTAACCTGGTTTGCTGAACTATAATGTGGCATGCTACTATATTTCCAATGCAGCAAGTAACGTAGCATCGCTAACCGTGGACTATAGAACTTCACGGCTCGCCCGCATCGATTCGCATCTAGCCGCCTTTCGTAAAGCGATACTCAGATACCGTAGAGATATACTGGTAAGTTGCGCTGTAATACTACGTAGATGGCTTGTCATATAATGCAATTCGAAGAGCATTACAGACATAAATTACCGATGCGGCTTCCAAATGCTGCAAACTTTGTTTATTTAATGTCTATAAGATGAATACAATAGCAAATTTATAGCCTCTCTATGACTTTCTGTGCATAACACCGGCAGCGGCCTGGTGATTGGGGAAGATGAGGGTATCGGCCACCACAACGTTCTCTCTCCTGCCGGCAACGAAGACAACAACCTCAGCAATGTCGTCAGGAGATAAAGGATCACAGCCGCTAGAATTTGGTCAGCGGTCATGTACAAGCCCAATTGCAGGAACAAATAGCAAAAACTTACGCATATACGGCATCAGCCTTGGACTTGTCACCATAGAATCGGACAACGGAGAATTCCTACGACACAATCAGCAGCTATCACCACCACCACCACCACCACAAAACGAGAGTTGGAGAGAAGAAAGAAACGTACAGTCTCGACCTGGCCGGGATCAATCTCCAAGATACGCACGCGCGAGGCGATGAGCTCCTGGCGGAGGGAGTCGGTGAAGCTGCGGACGGCGGCCTTGGTGGCGCAGTAGATGCTGCCGCCGGCGTAGGGCTCGCGGCCGGCGATGCTGCCGATGTTGATGATGTCGCCGCGCCCCCCGTCGGGGCGCCGCATATATATGGGTAGGATGGCCTGCGTCATGTTGATCAGGCCGGTCACGTTGGTCCGGAACATCACCTCCATGTCCTCTTCCGCGATCGAGGGCGCGCGCGCGAGGCCTTTGACGAGACCGCTGTGGAGGTGAGAGGTTTCGTTAGCTTTCTGGTTTTTTTGCAGAAGCATGATGTAACTTGACTGGAAATATGGATAATCCCCCAGTCCCCCTCTCCTCTCTCTTTCTAGTTTTGACTGAAGGATCAAAATTGAAGCGTAGATAGACCAAAAGGCACAATGACGCAGGAAAGCGAAAGGAGGAAAAGAAGCCAAGTCACTCACGCATTATTCACCAGCACATCGACCTCCCTGAACTCCTCCGGCAGGTTATCTACAAAACCCCTGACCTCATCCGGCTTGCTAACATCGAGCTGAACAGGAAGAACCTTCACACCCGAGTTCTCCCCAACCTCAGCAAGGATATCAGCAGCGATCTTCTTCAACGTATCGACGCGACGCGCAGTAAGCACGAGCTTGAGCCCGCCGGCGGGAGCCGCCGTGCGCGCGAACTCGAAGGCCGTGCTGCGCCCGATCCCCGACGACGCCCCCGTGATCACCACCGTCTTGCCCGCGAGGCGCTTGGCTACTGCTGAGGACATGGTGCGCGATATGAGTTGGAGGACGCTGTGTGTTGGAGATGAGGACAACGGCGTGTTAGGTCTTGTTGCAGAAGTTGGCCGAGGACGGCAGATGGAGACGAAGGTGCGAAGCGTGCGGTGGATGGAGGTTGAGCGTAGGCTGTGGTGAAGGTGGTGGTGGAGGGGCATGTATCTTGAATATAAGTAATTATAGCGACCTGCTTCGCCTTAGAAGTTAAACATCGACTCGTACATGCAGCTCACGATAAGAAGAAGTGAGGACTAAGTACTCTGAGTATCTATGTAAGTGGGCGACGTATCTCCGGTTCTGGTCAAAATAGAGTGGATTTTCTCCCTACCGCGAAAGCCAACGTTTCGATATCGGAGCAAAAAGACGTGTGATAATTACCCGTCTCTAGCGTACCTTCGTTTGCGTAGTACAGTACTGGATAGGTAAACTGGATGAATGCACGATGGCGCCATCGGCTGGCGCGGAGACGGTGTGCGCGAAGTCCTCCCACGCGTACCCCGCCAACACCTACCCTCTATTTTGCCCCCGATGGATTGCCCCGCCGGCGGTGGGAAAACGAGAACCGCCGACCGGGTGGGCTTGCGTCGTACCGTATTAGTTAGTGAAGGGAGGGCCCCGGGTGCGTCGGCAGGATTTGGGCACAAATATGTCCCGGTGTACTTACCAGCTGCAGGTCGTTTATTCGTTCTCTTTTTGCCTCATTTCGTTCGACCTTTGCGTTCGAGTTGTTGGGCCATGTTTGTTTAGGTGTAATCTGTTGATAATTATGTCCTATGGTAAGTAGTGGGGCGAGCTTCACAGTCGCCGGGACCCAGACCCAACCGGCGACTATGAGTCAAATTATCGGCGAGCTGATTCAACACGAAAAGAATGTTCACTCTAAGCTTTACAGGCTGAGGTAGTGTAGTGGTAAGCACGTGGGATTTTGACGAACCGTTGTTCAAACATCAAAATTTCCCGAGTCCCCGGTTCGAACCCGGGCCACAGCTCAATTTTTCGCAAACATTTTTGCTCTTTTCTTTATTACAGCGTAGCGGGGGCCGGATTGGCTTCGGCTCAGCGCTTCGCCACATATAAGTCCTACGGAGTATAGTGCTTAAGTGTTGGAAAAGTACGGGCCCATTCCAAACCACACCAATAACACGCATCCATACGGTATTATATTATAGGGTATCTTGTACGATTTAGACTATTGTTTCCTTTGTCGAACACAGGAATCCCATAAAACACAACAGGCAAAGTTATGTATGTACTATTGTGCTCATTTCTATGTCCGTTTCTGTCGAAAGCCTCCAGATATTGGATGTCTATACAGTACATGGTCTCTTCCTCATCTCTTTATTCATGGGCTTAGATTACCTAGTACGCTAACATAACGTAACTCATAGCTCGGGTTATTGCTGGGCTTACCCAATCCTTCTGTGAATACCGAATCATACATGATGTAAATATGAAAGAATCACAGAAGAACACGACTGGACCCCCTCCTATTAATAGAGGATAGCCAGAGTATATGCCCCTAGAGTGACTGCAAGTTCTCAAGGTAGGTAATGTGTCTCGTGCCCGAATCGTAGCTCCGAATGAGAGTATTATGTAGGTCGCCTGCGTTTATAGGTGCTCGCTCGCTCGCTCGCCAAGGATCTTCGAACTGCCTCACTCGGGGCGTTATACCAAAGAATGCCTAGAGCTTCAAGCCCAGAATATCCCATTCCAGTGGTGGTGGGGCTTGAGGTCATCGTATTCACTAGCCAGTGCTGTCGTATGCTGAAGGGGATGCGTCCGCTGTGACTTGATCTTCGTAGGGTCTTCGAGCCATTCTCAGCTGCGCCCGTCTCCATGCACCGTCATTCCATTTGCGTTTGCCGCCTCTGTGGAAAGAGTCTCGCCTCAGACTCCCTCGGGAGCAGGTAGGTTTTCTTGCGCCTCACCAAACCAGCTCTTAATAGCAGCTATCGCAATGTCATATTCGAACGAGACAGTGTTCTTCGGGCTCAAAGGTAGAGGCTTATCCCAAGCGTGCTTTTCATCCTCTACCACCCGGGTGCTGACCGTTTTCCCACGGTTTTCAAGCCTCTCGGCAAAGAGCTTGCCCTCGGCGAGGAGCATGTCGTATTCACAGAGACACAGGTGGACGGGCGGTAGTCGATCTATTAACTCATCGGACATCAGCCCCGGCGACAGCCGTATGTCCGTCCGTTCGCGCCGCGGAAGCGGAGGGTGCACATATGATGCATCGATCAGGTCCGTCAGGCCGCTCGGTAGCGTCAGATCTGGCCGTGCGCAAGCTTTCCGCTTTTGCGGCCTGTCTAGCGTCCAGTCGAGCGGAGGGTAGTAGAGCACGATGCCGGCAATCTTGGGTACGGACGTTGGTAATTCGTAGTCCCACCTCGTAGGGTCTTGTAAGACGATCCAGGAGCTTGTAGCCAGCGTCGCACCGGCGGAGAAACCAGATAGGATGATGCGCTCCGTGTCAATGTTATATCGGTCCGCGAGTTGGAAAATCTGCAGTATAGCGTCCACACAATCTTCTACTGGCGTAGGGAATGGATAGCTGGGAGCAAGACGGTAGTTAACCGAAAAGACTACGGCGCCTAAGTTGTTCACGAGTGATTCGGCCCACCGCGAGTCGTCTGTTCCATAGCCGAGGATGAAACCGCCGCCGTGGAAGTTGATGATGGCTGGCCTTTTCTCAGCACTTGATGGCTGCAGGCTGTCCAGCGGGCGCCATACGTTCGCGCTGATCGTCTGCTTGCCCTTCCACTTGCTCAGTGTGGTATCCAGCCATATTGTTTCTGTAGGAGATACGGTGGGAAGGCCTGACCGGTTGCCAATCTTGAAACCGATGCCAGCCAGAAAACGGAGGGTATATGCATGGGCGCCAAGAAGCCAGCGGGGAGTCTTTTCTGCCGGATTCACGTAGTCTGCCTCCACTGGCGGGGGGGCAACATCGTGGATAGAGAGGACCTCCGCGGCGTCAACTTTTGATGTGGTTTTCGTATCTTCGGACATTTCTGTCAAATTTGCTGTTGTTGGGTATTTTTGAGGTAGTTGGCAAGACTGCACTTGGAGAGGAATCCGCCCTGATTTTGATTTGGAAACAATGTGACAAGATCAAATGACGGCCGTCAGGGTTGCCAGCCAGAATTGATGGTGATGACGTCGTATCGATTTAGATCAGATCCCTGCAGCCCAGGACCCTGGATAAAACATGATTGCGCATCTACATCTGACAGGTACACAGCCAATCAAATCACTTGGCTACACTTAGAACCAGGTAAGAGTGACAAATGGAGAGTACTTATCTACGTGTATCATATAATCAGAATGATTTCGCCTCAGTTTAAATATTTACCGAACAGAGTATACCAGCCTGGAGAATCTGTTCGGTAGTTTGGTCGCGTTAACTTTAAGTGCTGACCAAATTTACGGGAGCTTCCCGCTCTGTGATGCTCCTGTGCCGCAGTGTTCTAAGTTTAACCCCACTTCATACGGTTTCTGGAGGAGGGTAAGCTGTCTAAGACGACACCATCGTGTCTCTCATTGCAATAGATTTTCACGCAAAGAATAGTGCCCATAAAGGCAATAGTTGATATCATTTAGCTTGTCGCTACATGCCTGCCCATTCTAGACAGAAGGTCCTGACTGGCGGTGCCACGGACTTGGTGCTGAGCCGAGGCTGTTCCACCTCTTCATCTCGTGATCTAACCTGGGCATTGCCATTTTCTTCAAGGCTCGATCCATCAGTTATAGCCCCACCGAAAAGGTATCCTTTCTTAACAGTAGTACCAAGCCGCCCACCTCCTACTAGGTCCATCATTGTGATTTCTTCATCCCAGCCAAAGTGAACAGCGACGAAGTGGCTGTGGAAGCGCAAAGGATCTCCCGGATATACATTGTAGTCGCAACCAAAACGGAGACCAGGCATCATATAATAACCTTTATCGTGCAGGTGCGCAAAAAGGGGATAAGATACGGGAACGTCCACCGGAACCGAGGGCTGTATCGCTGGGTTTGACGAAGACGGCAAGAGGAAGCTGCTAGTAGTTGGGGTGAGTATATACCCCTCAATATCTTCAGGTGATTTGGCTGGCTGCTGAGGTATGGGGGCCGGGTCAAATAGCCTTGTGCTACTATCCGCATCGTCATCGCCACCGCCGCCGTCGATATCAGTAGTGGATGAGCCTTCTGATCCTTTTTGCCTCTTATTTTTCTTTGACTTTCCTTGTGATTTGATAATATTGCGACTGTTGCTTTCAATAACAGCCATCTGCATCCTCTTACCCTGATTTTTGAGCGATTCCACGTACGCCCGTCGCGACGGCTCATCAAAAGCCGCTAAGCGAGCCGGATGGAATGTTGAATCGTCAGCAATGTAGGCTGCATTCTTTTCGACTAGAACTTGCGCTTCTTCAGGCATGAGTTCTAAGGGCAGGCCCATGAAAACATTCTGCTGAGGGTTTTGGGGGATGGTCCCTACGAAGACGGAACATATATTGTAATTCCTGCGCAGATACATCACATCATCTATGTCGAAGAGCAGGTACCTTCCGGCGACCCTAGAGATTCTCACCATAGGGTGTGCAGGAGATACAGCAGAAGCCATTATCACGTAAGCGGCTGATCTGTCGAGAATATTGTTAGTTCATCTCTTCGCGCAGTGATTGTGAAGCCACGACAGTGAGAGCAGAAATACAATCATAAACCAGATATAGATGTTATCAACAGAATGTTAATTCAGTGGATTGACAGATATTGATGAGATATAATCATTGTACCGAGAGGGCGAAGGGTATGTTGTTGACTCACCTGTTGTTATGCTATGGATGTTGCAAGAATTTAGAGACAAGCTCGACGCGAGATTGCAGTAAAATTTTTGGGCTTGTAATAGTGGAGACAAATTTTTAGTGTGCCTCGTTTCGCTTTATGCAATTATCGCATATAAAAACCTGCGCCCGTGAACCTTCTTGCACACCACCTAGAAATCCATACTGGGCTTGCTGGTATCATCCACTTTGGGTCCATTCTCATCATCATCAGCTGGTGGAAGGTAGAAAGGCTTGATAATCAGGCCTTTTGATCGGCTTAGGCTGAAGGACTGATCGTCTAGCGCTGAATGCGACCCTCCTCCTTTTTCATGGAAAATCGGTAGGCTGTGCACTTTGATCAAGCCCTGAACTTTCTCATCATCTTTTCCATCACCTTTGGAAGACGGCGGGGGTTTGTGAATTGTTGTAGACTGTAGTGGTATAAACTCCAGCACACCGTCGCACAGCAACTCTATCCACCGTGTGAGGCCCGTTGTCCGCGGATAGAGCGAAAGAGGTATCGTCAAAACGACGCTTAGGGTCCTGGGATATTGTCTCAACAAGGCTCTTAGGGCGTGCACAAATTGCAACACCTCCTGGGGAAGAGAAGACAAGCTCGAGTACATAGTCGGGGACAAAAGACTGGGAACTATGACACGATGAATCGATGACGGCGGAGAATTAACCAGCTTTATTGACAAATCTTTGATAAATTGCTTCAATGGTGACATCTGTTGAGTTCCAGGACGTGGAATAGCCATAGATTGGTAGAAGGCAATCTGCCCCTTCACATCCCCAGTCGATAGACGTTTTGTAAGATCAAATGAATGGCAGAAGATTGCAGTAGCGCCGGACTCAGACACACCTTTGCCTCGCTGCCCTTCCCTGTCTAATAGATGTGTAAGTTGACGGTCGATCAGCGCATGGACAAATCAAACGCGCATACCTCTCGCAACCCCCGCGGATCCTAAGCTCTCATATCGCCAAGCAATTTTCATCTTGTCCGTTGAAGATGCTTCCGACTTATGAGAAGAGCCGGATTCGGTCGAGAGCCCTGGCAATTCTGCACGCCAGCCTTCGTGTAGGCCGAGCACATGGATCTGATGGCCTTGTACTAGACCTTCAGCCACATAATAGCGAAGGAGTATCCCAGCAAAATCGGTGGTTCCATGCTCCCCAATAAGAATAGATGTTCCGAGAGGTAAACCCGAATGGCCAGCTAATAGGTTATCCAGCGATGCGGTCCCCGAGGAGGTTGTTGGTCGCCCGTCCAGAGGCGACGGCCGAACACCAGGGATGGGCGTATTATCCGTCTTAGCTTGAGCTGCCCCAGCCAAGCCAGAGGTACTGATTATGGAACTCCTTTTCCTAAAGGACATCGCTCGACACAGACTCGCACAGCCGCATTAGATGGGTGTCTGGATATATTTAGCGAAAGTTGAGATATAAAGCACAGTCGCCTGAAATGAAGCCGATGTATTGTAAATAGCGTTACAGTAAGTAAATCGCTACATAAAAAAACGATATTTCCAATAGGTAACTTTTTTTTTTTGAGAAACCCAGTACAACCCCACTACCCCGCTACCATGGTACATACAGTACTGGACGCGCCAATAGCTTGAATTACCCAATTTAGCTAACTTTAGCGGGGCCGGGCTTCAGACGCTCCATTAAATTTTCACTTTCGAACTTGACCGCTTGCAGGTGCTTTCTTCCCGATAAAGAGTCTCTCGAACCGAAACATCCGACAAGCGTTTCTCGACTGTAATCTCCATCTGCCCTGCACATCAGCCAAGATCTATCACGTCAATCACCCAAGATCCATAACAACGATCAGAATCCTTCAAGCAACCATGGCGACCGGAGACGCACAGCTTTTCGAAGACACGTTCACCGTGACGGACTATGACCAGTCGAAGTACGACCGCGTGGCGCGCATCACCGCCAATTCGACCGACAACCAGACGCAGATGATGCTCGACATCAACATCGAGCTGTTCCCCTGTCTCGTCGGCGAGAACCTGCAGGTCGTCCTCGCGACCACGCTGGCGCTTGACGGCAACCGTGACGGCGAAGAGAGAGGATGGCGCGATGTTCGCGGCGAGTCTACGCTAGCAGACATGTACGATTATGTGTGCCACGGCAAGATCTACAAATTTGAGGACGGCGTTGAGGGACAAACTCTGTAGGTCAAATCTCCCCCATTCATTCTTCTTCTGCGAGGAGCTTTTCTCGGCCTTTCGAACCACTACCCCGCTACTACACACTCTAGAAGAGCCCGACAACTAACGAAGTCGCACTAGTCGCGCGTACGTGTCGTTTGGCGGCCTACTCATGATGCTCGAGGGCCCCTACGCGAAGCTAACACCACTACGCGTCGATAACACATATCTCCTCGTCAAGAAATGATAGAGTCATCACCACACGATTGTCCGAGTTCATGGGTCACCTCAAGGTGCAATCAGTCACACGCTACTGGGGAAGAGATGGAAAATCACACTTGCTGAAATAGAGAGGTCGCCTGTGAAGAGCTGTTCTTGAACGAAAGGATTATCAGAGTGCCGCTGTTGCGCCATTCTAATGCAGGTTAAACTAGGCCTGAGACTAAGATTTGCATCTTCACTCCCAAACTACCACCGCAGTACCAGCATCGTCCCGAAATGTTCCTTTCAGCAAAGCGAATGGCAGGGACATCCGGAATTCAGGGGCCATCGAGAATCAGCTAGGAAGCTAGGGTAGCCGCCGCGTCCGCAGAAGCCGCTGCCGAAGCATTCAGGGAGGCGGCATAGGCCTGATGGGGACCTGGGAAAGGCAGTTTTCGGTGCAGACGTTGTAGAATCTCAGCATAGTCGGACTCGTTGTCGGCGGTGATGATGCCGTGGCGGATGAGGAAGTCGACGGCGATGAGGGCGCAGTTAGGTTTATAGAGGCCCTTGGCGAGCGCAGCGCACACCTCGTCGACGGTCCAGAGGTAGAACTCGGCCACCTCGCCATCTTTCGGCGTAGGGCGCTCGTCCGCCGGCAATTCGATGTCGTAGACCCACTGAGTCTCCGGATACATCTGTCCCGGGCCCCCGGCTCGCTCGTCCGTGATGTAGATGTACGTGACCATGCCGGTGAACGTAGCCCTGTCGCGCATCACCTTCTCCGACAGCGAGGCCTCCTCGTCCGCCTCGCGCACCAGGCACTCGAACGGGTCCTCGCCCGTCATCAACCCCCCGGCCACCGTATTATCCAACATCCCCGGGTACGTAGACTTGCTGGCCGCCCGCCGCGGCACCCATATGCGCATGCCGTGCGGCGCCGCCTCGTCACTGACGTACCCCGTCATGTGCACGCCGTAGCGCATGACGCCCAGCAAACCCGTACCGCTGCGCTCCGCGCTGTATAGTACCTCGCTATCGCTCCCGTACACGGGCCACAGCTCGTCGCGCCACCCGCGCAGCGTCTGGAAGCTGTCGTTGTCCCGCCAGTACCGCATCACGGCCGCGACGGCCGCCGTGCGCTCCCGCTCCGTGGCGTGCTCGAAGGCGTGGACTGTTCGCGCAGACTCGTCTACCACGACAGGACCGCGCATGGACTCCGGCACGTCGAGGAGCCGGTGGAGCGTCGAGGCGAGGATGTACCCCAGCAATGGTCCGTCTTTCTTCTTCCACACTAGCTTGTAGAGCGTGGTGAAAATATCTTTGTAGGCTCCTGGCTCTGTTTCTTCGTAGGGGAAACTGGAAATTTTTGTTAGTCGGTTTGTCTAGCTAAGGAAAGGGGGCTGAAAGATGGCATGTTGATGAGAAAGGAGATATCCACGGGTGCGTGTACCGCAGGATCATAACATACGCATCGGCCTCTCTGATTATGTCGAGGTAGCTCATATTCTTCTCCACCGGCTCGGCGCCTTGGCCGATAGAGGTTGCTGACATGGTTTCTTCGTGGTGTTTTAGCTGTGTTATGACTTGATACCCAGGTCAGAAGGTTGTCAATTTAAAGAAGGTTAGGTTTAGTGAGTCAGGCAGCTGTGGTATATCTGTTAAGTACTTGATTTTCTGATCGTGACACTTGTACTGAAGAGCAAGGCCAATTAGGAGGTGTTTGATGAAGGAGCTATCGTCAGACGAAGCTCCCTGCCCTCCCAGGCAGCTGTTTAGTCCAATGCTGTCCCAACGGAACTTCCCGGGCAAGAGGAGTCTTGTGATAGCGTCCGAGCACGACCGGAGCTTGGTCCGACTTTGGATTTCAGTATCGGCAGTACACAAAACTATCCAGGCCTTAGTCTTTCAAATATCTTCCAGGATACAACTCTCAGTAAAACGCCTCTCAGTACCGATGCAATGGTTTAACCAGTTAAATGTACCTGACATGGCTTGCATATGATCTGCTTGTGAACAACATACATAATCCAAGTGGCCGTTAGATGCTTGCCCCTTTAACGCAATCAAGAATAGTGGCTTTTCTGTGCCCCTCCTAAGTCGGTGACGTAGGCGCTCCTAACGCTCTACTGCAAGCTGCATAAAAATATTTCCGGCGTGACAGGCTAAGATCAAGCCGTCAGGCCAAATTTAGTTGAAAACTCCGAATCATGTCGGAGATATCAATTGATACACTATCAGTTACTATATGCGACAAGCGATGGTAGAAGCTATTCCTGGTGTGACTTGTCGCAGAATTAAGGGGCAGAGGGTTCAATGACGCTCTAAGTACAGAAAGACGCAAACGATACGGATTGAGTTTCTTCACTATGGCACCATGGAGAATTCATCTTTGCATATATTCTTTAACGTAAGTGGCTTAATTCGTGCTATGTTTAAGACTATAATCCCCAGTCTCCCAAAGCTATAATACTACGATCGCAAAATAGTTCGCGATGATATCGCCAAGTCAAGCTCCTGCGTTCTAGATTCGATAATAGCAGTAGTAGAAAACCGTCACGTTGTATGCCAGCGACCTATGCATGCGCCCAACTGCATAGTACTTATTCTGCCATCCAATCATACCATTTAGATCCCTGGCCATCGGTGTGAGATATATTGACGTAATAATCTTCTAAGATAGCCGCATGCTGCCTGTTTGGTCCCCCTCATGCATGGCTACGCCCAATGATGGTAGAAGCGATCGCCTCGGTGAGTAGCTTCAGATACCGGTACAATGGCAGAATTGACGGAGTAAAATTACCTACTTGAATAGAGACTAAAGACTTGGTGTACGGAGCTCTAACCAATGGATAAGACCCAGGTTTTAACACTTTTACCCTTCATAGCTTGGGGCAGCATTGCGGCAAGAGTATGAGAACTCAGTCAGCAGTCAATTGCATAGACGTACCTGTAACTTCATGCCTACTATCAGATTCAATTCCGTCATCTAAAAAGATAGATAAGATGATAAAAGGAAAAAAGAAAAAAGAAAAAAGAACCGAAGCCGGGCGCTCGACCATCTGATTGCTTGTACCATGGATGTCCGAGCCTGTTGAAAGCTTTGTTGGAAAGCTTTGCGTGCCCCGCTTCGACCGGAAAACCCCTTTGGGAGTTTGTGTTAGATAATTTAAAGAAAATACCTGTACTTTTAAGCTATTGCCACGCTAAACTACGGTAGGATATTCCCGATCCCCACTTAATTTATATAAAGTAGGAAAATTCTGCACTGTAATATTCTAAGGCCTTTGAAAGCTAGTTGTTAAATAATTTAAAATAAACGAAAATAATTAATCAATTATATTAATATAATATAACACGTATTTATTATTAGTTTTTTAATAATTAAAAGTTTTATTTATTTAAATAAAGTTATTTTAACTTATTATAATTAATTATAACGAAAAAAACTAGTTTAAATTATTAAAATAATTATATATAATAATATTTATATTATAAATAAGTTAAAAGACTTATATTAATATAAAAAGGATTTCGAATCGAAAATTAAAACATTTAATATTTAAAAGAATATACGAAAAATAAATCAGCAACTTTAATTATTAAAACTATTATTACTTAAAATAAAAAAAGTTGTATAAAGTTTTATTCGATTAATATAATTAAATTCGTTCGAAATTATTTAAAAATATAATAGTTTTATTAGTTTAAACTCCGAAGCCCGAGCGAATTAAACTGTTATAAATAATTAATATAATATTAATTTAAACTTATATAATAAATAAAACCGAGTAAAAAATACTTTTTATAATTTAAATAAAAGGTTTGATTTAATATTTCGATATTTTTATAAAAAATTTATCTCGGATAAATTATTAAACTTTTATAAAACCGGTAATTAAAATGTTTCGAGATTTTATTAAATAAGTTACGGATTAATAACTAACTTTTAATAAAATTATAAAACATAAAAACAACGAATATAAAAATTCCGTTATTATAATAAACGATTTAACGAGAACTTTAAAACTAGTTTTTAATAATTAAATAATTACTTTATAATATTACGTGATCAAGTTCGATTAATTTGTTTATTAAACTATAAAATAATATAATTATAAGTTATAAAACAGTATAATTATAAGTTATAAAACAATATAATTATAAGTTATAAAACGAATAATTCGTTAAGTTATAAAATAATAAATTTAAAGATTTAATATTACGGTTTAATTAAATTAAAAGTCGCGGAACAATTAAACTTATTAATTAAACTAGTTGATTAAACTATTAAACTAGTTAAATAAATTAAATTACGTAGTTAAATTAAATTAAACCGGTTAGTTAAACTAGTTTGCGTAATTAAATCGGACTAGTTAATTAAACTAGTAAAATAAATTATTTAAAAAGGATTGCGTAGTTATATTAATTAAAATAATAAAAATAATTATAATTAAACTAACTTATTTTTTATAATTATAATTTAACTAATTTACCCTTTGTTATTATAATTAAATTAACTTACCTTTTATAATTATAATCAATTAGATTTATTAAATTAATTAAAACGGTTAAATTAGTTAATTTTATTAAAACGGTTAAATTAGTTAATTTTATTAAAACGGTTAAATTAATTAAATTAATTAATTCTATTAAAACGGTTAAATTAATTAAATTAATTAATTCTATTAAAACGGTTAAATTAATTAAATTTACTAATTCCGTTAAAACGGTTAAATCAATTAAATCAACTAAATCCGTTAAAACAGTTAATTTAATTAAATTAACTAATTTTATTAAAACGGATAATTTAATTAAATCGGTTAATTTTAACAGAATAAATAATTTAATTAAATTAATTAATTCCGTTAAAACGGTTAATTTAATTAAATTAATTAATTTTATTAAAACGGATAATTTAATTAAATTAGTTAATTTTAATAAAATGAACAATTTAATTAAATCAGTTAATTTTAATAAAACAAACAATTTAATTAAATTAGTTAATTTTAATAAAATAAACAATTTAATTAAAATAATTAATTTAATTAAAACACTTAATTTAATTAAAACAGTTAATTTAATTAAATTAATTAATTTAATTAAAACAGTTAATTCCGTTAAAATAGTTAATTTTATTAAAACGGTTAAAACAGTTAAAACGATTAAAACAGTTAAAACAGTTATAATTAAATCAATCCAGCTTTTATAACTACTGTTTATAATTACTTTTCGTAATTAACCGAGAGTATAATAACTTTAATAACTTAATAACTTAATCTCGAGTAAATTAAACTATTATAAATATTTGTTTTAATTCCGACTTTTATTTAAAAAGTTGTTAACTTTTTAATTCGAGTTACGCAAGGCGTTTTTAAAGCTAGTCTTATAAAAAACGAACACTTAAAAAAACGAAACGAAAATCGTTAACTTAATTAAAAATTATCTCGAAAAAACCGCGAAATATTAATTTTATATTAGTAGGCTTTTTCGTTTTAACGTTTTATTAATAATTTAAAAAAGTAATTACTTTTTTAAAAAACTTAATTTTTAAACTTTATATTAGTTAACTTAAAAAACGCTTTATATATTAAAAATACGATTGTTTTTATTATTAATTATAAGAAAATCGATATAATAATATAATATTTAAAAAGTTCGGAAATAACGCTTTCGAAAATATAACTTATATTAAAAATATAGTTTTATTAAAAAACTAATTATTAAGTTAAGATTTAAAGACTATTTAAATAATAAGTTAAAAATATATTAAATAATTAAAAAAATAATATTAATAAGAACTCCGGTACGAATTATAAAGTTATTATTAATATTAATACGAATTATAAAGTTATTACTAATGTTAGTACGAATTATAAAATTATTACTAATATTAATACGAATTATAAAGTTATTACTAATATAATAAACGATGTAATAAACTTATTAACAAAAGAGGACGCGAGCATTTTTAAAATTAAAAGCTCGGATATATTAAATAAAAGCTTAACATATGCTTAAAAGGGAAATAATTATTTTATTTTAAAACAAATGATGTTAATATACTCGACGTTTTCGCTGGAAGTACTATAGCGAGCTGTATTTTACGCAGTTATTAAAAACTAAGTAAAAGTTAAATATTTAAAAAAATATAAACGAGTTATTTATAAAAAAACAAACCTTTTTTAATTATAAAGATTTCTTTTATATCGGAATAAACGTACGTATAAATTGTTAAAAGGCTACGTTTACGGACGCTTTTATAACACGGAAAAATAAAAACACGATAAATTAATAAATCGGAATAAACGTACGTATAAATTGTTAAAAAGCTACGTTTAATGTTGGACGCTTTTATAATACGGAACAAAAGTATAATAAGTTGATAAATAAAGTAAAAAAAGCCCGGTTGTTAAAATAACCGTATAAGTGTTCCGATATTAACGATTACGATCGCAGTAATTAATAATATTTAAAGCGAAAGTTAAAACAACGTATTTACGTAAGAAAACTGATATATTTCCGGAATTTTCCGCTATTACTTAAAACTTATTAAAAAATTAAAAATCACTTTTTAAAAAAAGCTTTTATCGAAATAAAAACAATATACCGTATTAGTTATAAAAAAAAAGGGGTAATAATAAAAAGTTAAGATTTTTATAACTCGTTGGAAATTATTATTAAAATATATTCCGGGAAAATTAATAACCCGGTTACGAGTAAGAAAATAATTATACTACCCCTTTAACCGATATATTAATTAAATCGTTAAAAAGAATAATTATTAAATTTAACCTCGAATTAAAACAGTATTACGTAGTTAACGCTTTTATTAACGTTGAATTAAAAAAAAATATATAAACGGATGTTTTTAAATTATAAAAAACCCGGGATAGTCTTTTAATTGTTTAAAGCTTTATATAAGCTTAAGGAATTATTTTTTTATAATAAAAAGAACTTATTAATAAGTTTTCCGAGTTAAAGTTCCGAACGATTTTTTACGAATTTTGTTATATTATTAAATACGGGAAAAAAGGGATTAAAGATTACACGATTAAAGAATTAATTAAAGAGTATAAAATAATTAAAAGAAAGGATTTTTAATAATTCTTCAAAAGTAAAAATTGTTTATAAATTGTTAACAAGAGTTAATTTAACTATCGCAAGTATTATATATAAAACAAATCGTAAAATTAATTAAACTTTTTATATTATACCTTATTATAAATAATAAAACATTAACCTTTTAAAAGGATCATAATTAAATAAAAAATTCATATATATTTAAAATAGATCGGATCTTTTACGCAGTTATAATCATTAAACCGGACGTGGCTTTTATATCATTTAAGCTATCATGTTTTAATTTAAACCCCGGTCCGGAATATTATAAGGCAGCAGATTATGTACTCAACTACCCTTATTAAACACGCTACTTGACTTTTTAATTTGGACATAGTGATAATTTTGTTGTGGCCAGCGACTCCTCTTTCTTAGACAACCCGATGGATCACAAAAGCTCGCAAGTATACGTGATGACCCCGTTCGGGGGTATGATTAAATGGAGAGCTCTGAACAAAATACTGTGACTACATTAATAACCGTGCCCTTGTTTAAGGGTGTGATTAAATGGAAAGCTTCGAAACAGGACACCGTGACTACATTAACAACTGTGTCCCTGTTTGGGAGTGTGACCTGTTACAAGCCTTAAAAGAAGTTATTGTTTACGAGTTACTTCTTTATATAACTAAGTTTTTAAAAAAGATTATAAACAAAGATATTGATAATTTAAACAACAACTTAAAAGAATTTAACTCTTATGCTTGGATCGAAGATTTTATTTTAATTATATAACTTATAATAGCTTTAAGCTTTAATTAATATATTTATAATATAATTATAAACTTAAAGGCTTTTATAATATAACAGTTGTATTATAAACCTTAATATTACAAGTTATAAGTTCGATCCTTGTTAAAGGTTTTTTAATAATTTAATATATTATTATAAGTAATATTTTAAATTATTATTTTTATTATATTAAATCTTACAACATTAAAATATTTAATTATTAAAGTTATTATATTTAAATTAAAGTTTTAACAAGGTTATAAATAATAAAGTCACGGGTAATAAAGTTATAACAACAGGGTTAAAACATATATTAAAGTGCGTACTTTAATAAAAATATATTAAATAATTTAAAAAAAATACTTGTACTTTTAAGTTATTATTACGTTAAGTTATAATAAGATATTCCCGATCTTTACTTAATTTATATAAAGTAAGAAAATTCTATATTATAATATTTTAAAGCCTTTAAAAGTTAATTGTTAAATAATTTAAAATAAACGAAAATAATTAATTAATTATATTAATATAATATAACACGTATTTATTATTAGTCTTTTAATAGTTTGTTTTATTAATTATTTCATTATTAAGTTATTAAGGATTAATTAAAAACATTTATTAAAAAAGGAGCTGCTTTTTTAAAAAATAAAACTATTAATATATTTTAATTTTAATTATCAATGTATTTTTTAACCCGTTTCAGCTTAACACAGCTAATTATTAAATTTTTTATAATATTAACTATTTTATTTTTTATTATAGATTTAAAAGAATTATAAGCTTTTCAACTTATTAACAAGCTTTTCGATTTATTAACAAGCTTTTTAAGCTTTCGAAACTATATTAATTAATTAAAATAACTACTTTAAATACTGTTAATAAAATATTATAAAAACAATAAAACTTTTATAATAATAACAATTAACAAAATTAATGATAACACGATAGCTTTGATTGCTTTAATAGCTTCGAAAAAGTTAACCCAATCCAGAAAGTACTATTCCTTTAAAACAGCTTTAAACAGGTCAATTGTTTCAAAACCAGGAATAAGACCTCGACCTGTCGGCTGCGTACAATAGCCCCAACAGCTCCCACAGCTCCTACAGCTCTAATAATAAGTAGTAAAATAGCTTCCAACAGTTTCAATAACTTCAATTGCTCCCAACAGCTCCAAAGGGCCCAATTCTTTCAAATCTGCAGTAAAAAGTAGGAGGGGCAACATTATAGAAATTTTGGTAGCCAGCTGTACCAGGCTGAAACGGGCCGAAAGGTGCACCGATAATCAAGACCAGGGTGCACCAATAGTCTTGTTCTTTTTAAAACTATGCCCGCCAGTTCGGCTCAGTATTGGGAAGTCGCGGTACCCGCCCGTGCTACGCCCCACTAAAGCTTCAGTTCGCGGGACTCACCTGCATAGCTCATTCGGGATAATTAACCCAATACGTTATTCCAAGGGACGTCATGCGCCCCACTTAGCGAAGACATACTAGAAACTCCTAGCTAATTCGAGTTCAACATCTAACAACAATATCATCCGGCACAGAGCCCGTGATGGCTTCAGCTTCAGCCTAGCCAACGGCTTTAATCATATAATGTAAACAAAAACGAGAACAATTCACGTCTCCTACAGACATCCTTGCAACTACATCGCCTCCAACCTCGCTCAGCATAATGACCTCCCAGCCACTCTTCGGCCTCCTACCCGCGGGGCAACCCCTCGTAACCATACCAACATCCCAACCCAACGCAACATCCTTCCTGTACCTGCTCCCGAGCACGACCCCCTCGAACCCAAAACCATTCGCCCACTTAGCCGTATTCCTGCTCCCCGGCATAACGCTACCCGAAAACAGCGCGGCAGCGATCTACCTGGCGCGGAACCCATCCGCGTTCGCGCAGGGCGGCGCCGGCTCAGCTGCGGCTGATTTCACGTTCCTCGGCGGCGTGGGCCCGGGGAAGGAGAGCGCTGTGTTCAAGCTCGGGCCCTCCTCTGCTGGTGCTGGGGACGGGGGGGTGGTGATTGGGATTGATATCGAAGGTGCTGCGGGGGTTGCTGAGCGTATACAGCAATTACAACTCCAGGCGCAATCAAATTCACAGTCACAATCACAGTCGACAGCACTAGTCCCCGTGAATCAGAAACAGCAGCAGCAGCCCAGTCCGCTACTGCTGGCCCAGCGCATCATCCAGAACGCGTTCAACTTCCTCTCCGGGTTCAGCGGGCAGGTCGGAAGCGGGCCTGACGGCGGCGTCGAGGTGGTGCCCCTCCGGGCCTTCCAGGAGTGGTGGCGCAAGTTCGAGACCAAGATCAAGAATGACCCGAGTTTTCTCGAGAGGCCACAGGACTGAACTGATCAGCCCACGGACTGACCGAACCACGCCTATGTCATGCTATGCCATGCTTAATGCTTCGTTACTAATGCTTCGTTGGTGTACGTGTTGTTGGTGTACACGTTATTCGAATCTATCGATCGATTGATTGATTGATTGATTGGACCTTATCAATAGTAGCATTATCGATCTACATGGCTGCTCCAGCGTGTTTTATTACGTATTAACTTCACGCACCTGCGCCATTGCTGGTCGGTGGGTATAGGGACCTGTACCATACTACCATGTTCCTATGGGGCCCGAAAGCCAGTCCCTACGAAAATACCACGGCAAATGAGTGAAGGAGGCGCGTCAGATACTTCCGCGACTAGTTCTTGCTCACTCGCACGAAGAAAACAAACTCGGCATATGGCTTGAGGGCTCAACGTCCGCGGATGGGATTATTGGAAAAATTGCCGCCTGTGTGAAGTTTACAAACACTTGCTGTAGCCTGTATTCCCGGCGCCATTCGCAATTCCAGTCGAAAATGGAAGAGGTTCATAGGTGGCTTGATGGCGGCTTGCACAAGAATAAAACTCATAGATACCCCCTCCTATGCTCATTGCCAGGCTCAGTCGACAATATTGGTGATTTTGGCGCAGGCTTCACAAATAAGGATTTGGTTACAAGAAGAGCTGGAAAGGTTCGTCTGCTTAGATATGTGTATATACTTGACTTGAAGGGGGTGAGGTAAAAGGCCCTCAAGTCCTACCGTAATCACATAGTCCCAAAGCAACAATCCAAATCAAACACCCAATCACTCAATTTCTCCAAAGCGAGCATGCTTTACATTCCTTATACATAGGCAGGTATTCTTCTAGCCACGCCAAACTCCAATCCGTGAGACCTCGTATTGCAAGACCAACAAAAGCCTCCCAATCAATACCATCTACCGAGAAAAACACACACAGTGTGCAGGGGATTAAAAAGTAGACTGATGACCCTTTGGTCAACAAACATATTTACAGAGAAAACTTTTCTTTACCATCCTCCATTACCCTTCCGCAAGCGGGCTCAGTTGCGGACTCTTCAATCTTGTGGGGCTACCCGCCCGACTCCTTCGGCCAGCGTGAAGTAGCTGAGGCACCAGTCTCTCGCGGCTCTCCGTCCGGACGACAAGACCACTCCTGTCCATGGCATGGCTTGGGACAGCCTTTTTGAGATCGTCAAAAGACCCCACGTTGAGCTTCGGTGTGGCTAGTCCGGATGTCCGGCCGAGTCGGGTCCCCACACTGCTCTCTGAGTGGTCGTCGTCCGATGAGGCATCGCCCAGTTCGAATTGGTCAATGTCGCCTTCTTCCAGCACTCTGTCGTAGTGGTGAGCTCTCTGACCAAAAAGTTTGCTCCTTAGTGCCGAAAGCCCGCCTCCTCCTTTTCGAGGACTCCCTGGCCGACGTGGCCGGCGAAGTACGTGATTGATCCGGCTGTATAGCCGCATACGGCGGTCTCTCTTCCTAAATATAAACGCAGCAACGGCGATGATAAAGAGGAAAATGAAAAATCCCGAGGCTGACTTCGATTTAGCGTGGTCGATCAGGTCCTCCGCCGTGTCAGACCACCCGTCTTCATCATCATACACTGAGCTGTGATTGTATGTCGAACCCGCATACTGGAAGTCTACAGGGATTCCTTTTGTGTTGCTTCCAAAACCAACTGGCAAGAGATCGTCATCCTGGGGTGGGACCTGACCAGCAGCGTACAGCAGCATCTTCCCCAATGTCCAGCTAACTTCCATGTCGTCGACCTCATCAGCAGCCTGAAAAGCGTTCAAGAAGCCCTTCTCTTTCGCAGCTTCGCCAATCGCCTTTGTGATGTTGATACCTGGTGTAGGTGTATGCTCAATTCCAACTCTCGGTATGCCGATGCCCTCGTGAAGGACGTTGATCAACCACGAAGCCTTGAAGCACGCTTCTTGTGCCTCTTTAAAAGGGTCGGTCTTCCTGGCGTCAATGCTTGACTCAATTTCCCTCCATGACTGGCTGCAAAATTCCATGACCTTCTTTTGATACGTGTTGAAGTCATACGCCTGATCATCCCCCTCGGTTCTGAAGACGCCATGAGTGGTATGCCAATACTCGGACACACCCACGAAATGATTCACGTCAAAATCGATCGGCGGCACATGCTGACCATTGAACAAGCAAGGGTCGTCGTTACATGGCATCTCCTTGCCCAAGAGAGGTTTGGTTGTTCGCATACATTCATCGAACTCGCCAGTGCCCACAAGTTGCAAGTGCTGCGATATTCCTTCAATCATTTCGCCCGTCTCAGTAGTACGTAAACCTTTTGGTAAGCAAGGGTCGGGCACTTCGTGTTCACCATCAACAAGAATGCTGTCAACCAATTGTTGAACGTAGCGTGATCGCGCTTGGTTGACACCGAAGCCAAGCCAGGTGGAAGAGAAGACTTTGTATTCGAGGGATGCGCCATCCATTGTCCGCAATCGTACCAGCTTGAGGTCGTTCCCATGCTCTTCCGCGACGGTGGTGTTCGGCGCAAAGGCAATCTGTGCCGAAGCGCCACCCATATCAAGAAAACCGTAGGTGTGATGGCCTTTGCCGTGCGCATGCCCTTCAGCGTTGTCAAAGCCTCCCAACAGATAATTGGCCGCTATCCACCCATATAGACCCTCCGTCTCGCCGGGTATGACCTGAATGTGAGCATTGCAGTCTGGGAGAGAGAAATCGCTTTCTTGGTGAAAGTACGTGCATATTTCGGAGAGGAGAGAGCGCTGTTGATCCGTGGGAAGTAATCGCACGCCAGCGGTGGCCATCAAGTAGATAGGAGTGTCAGTGTGACGATCTTTCGGTACCCACTTCTTCGCCTTCTTAATCAGCGTTTCGAGATGATCGGGTCCAACATCTTCGGGGTGATCACCCCAGGTCGAGACACCAGGCCGAATCTTCTTAGTGTAGTAATTTTTTATACTAGGCAGCTTGTTTGACTCTTCTATCGATGCATGCTTCATTATCTTGGACGGGTCTTGCCATCGATAGATGTGGAGGCGGGTTCCCGAAGAACCAGCATCCAAAATAATGCCATAGCGCCCTAATCATCCCGAATGTCAATCAGCGACGGGCAGCGATATCAGCGTGAAGGGGCGACAATGCACTCACACTTCTTCCCCATCGCAGGCAAGTGCGCTAAGGTAGAGACAACAGACCGTGATCGCGACTTCGAATACTTGTGCGTGATGAGGTCGGAGAGGCGAAGATATGTGGTTCGGAGGAGAGCGAGCGATCAAGCCGGCGACATATCTCGATCGTAGTCGGTTCAGCTATCGTATGTGGTACAGTTGCTACTGCTGACGAGAGATAGTGCACAGGAAAAATGGTCGACGCCCGAGATAGAGGCCAATGCCGCGGTTGTGTTGTCGCTGGACGAGGACAATGGAGATGGGCGAGAGCAAGGATTACGCGTCAGGTTTGAAAGTTATAGTATTGGTCAAAAAGGGGGCGACTGCGAGAGCGAGAGAAGCGAAGGTTTCGATAGGTAACGAACGATGGAGTCGAATGGATGACAAAGACTCGATAAGTCAGATCCGCAAGGGCAGCGTTTGCTGAATGTAATAAGGTGTTGTTGGAACGAGAGACACTTTGACGGATGAGAAGCTGGGAGTGGTGCCAGCGCTGGCCAGATTCCAGGACGGATGGGTTTGGGATGAGTCTTGTCTAGGTTTCCATCTGGTACCCACCTAACCGAGTAGATACCTGCTGTAGGTGGGTAGTGGGGCGGGGCGGGGGTCTGTTTTCAGAGGCTCAGAAGCTTGAATGTGCTAGAGGCATGCATTTGCGTCACGCTAGGTAACCTTCTTACACTGCGCATTGCCTTAGTTCCAGGTATAGTGCCTGGCGTCCAGTGGATTTAGGCTAGTGTGGTGGCTAAACTTCTTTTTTTGGACAACCCTGCCTCTCTGCTCGGTCCATGGCCAAAGTATACGTACCGTTTCTATGTTCATTTTTACTGTATGATATGCACCACCATACGTGACAATAGACAGTACCACCTTGGGCCATGCGTACGGTATACGAATAGAGATAGCGCCATCGGATGCCCCCCTGTCCCGTTTGGCCGTTCAGTTTGAGAGATAAAGACAATCTGACAAGTTGATTAATACCGCCTTGGCATGTGCAGGTCTTGCAATTCCCAGCACTAACAAACACCACCCACATACCTACGGAGTACGCGTAAGATGCATCCAGAACGAGTCGGTTCGTGCGCAGCAGCCATCAAACATAGCCCTCCCATTGCTCGGAATTTTCTGACCAACGATCTTACAATGATCGACCACGCGGGTACGGAACGAGACAACTAATAAATCAGGTAATGCTACGAAGTATCGCGCAGGAAAGTTCCGACCGTAGCGTTAGGTAGCAGCAGCTCTCTTTTCTCCATATCCATTTCTCTAGGTATTCCGTATGTGCTCCATTGTCTTATCTCAACTGCGCAAGCTTCCCCTCTTCTCTTTCTCGTATCTGGAGAGCGATGCTATGACACGGGCCGACTCGGCGCCATTGGGTCTCTGGAGGGCTGCGTCCAGCGCGACATGCAGCCCACTAATCCAGGCTTGCTGCAGCGTGGATTGGTAGGTACCGGTAGACAATGTCACCATCCTTCTCAAGCATACGTAATGGGTCCCATTTGTTCGTGCGATGCATCCTTGGTTGTGCATACCCACACAATTTGAACTGTTTACAGCCTGCCATACCTACGAAAGGCCTCTCTACCGAGACGTGCTCACAGCAGAAGCCCGCAGCAGAAAATCACGGGATGGAAGCTTGCCCATATCTGCTTCCGCTGTGTTTCACGATATGCGTAGACTGGAGAAACGTCCTGTCACCGTGAAACATCTCCCGCAGAAGAGACAACCAAAGTTTTAGATGCACTGTGAGCCTTAGTGTCTCACCCCGAAACGAGGTAACAAAAAATAGCATACCCACCATAGGCTTTCCGTCTTCAGCTAAAACGCGAATATCGATCCTGTAGGCATGTCAATTCAGCCACCTCTCTTACTCCTAATGACGTAAATCTCCAGCACACCAAAATAGGGGACTAACTTACGATTATGTCCGACTACGCAGCGAGCTAGGCAATATTATACCACTTACAAAACTAAATTCAATTGTTTTATCTAATAAAGAACAGTTTCGAAACATGCAAATATACCCTATTACCAATAGAGAAGCTACATAATAATGATGAATATCTTATTCTACAGCAGAATCGCCATCTCTGCCGGAGAACATTCAGTGACCGTACAATCACATACCTCGGACAAGATTTAAGACTTAGGCTCGGCGAACTCCAACCTCCACCAGTCCATGTTCGCAACAAGTCTCTTCTCGACAATTTCCGCTTCGGCGAAAAGTCCGAGATCGTCGAGGAGATCGACCACATCGTAGGAGCCATCTTCCCTGTCTGCTCTGTCACAATTCGTCAAGAGACCGATAAAGTCGCTCGGTGATGCGTTGAGAGCGAATTTGAGAAGACCACAACAGATCTTGGCCCATGTAGCAATCCATTGTCCGTCAAGTGAGGCTTCTGCGAGTCTAAATTCAACTGAGCACGAGCTTGGTCCAGACAAGTTAACACAATCATAGTGCCTAAAACTGATGGAAGGACAATACGGACACATTAGTTCACGAGCGATGTAGCAACTTGACGGCCGAGAAAATATTCTTTGCGTAGCCTCAAAAACTCCGGGGCCAGGGCCTCGCGTCTCGAGATCGTCCCAATACGTTGCAAGTTCCCCTAAAGCATAAGCTAAGGCTTGGAATCCGCCCGGCTCGTAATAATTGGGTAATCGGAACCGTGGGATGTTGCGCTTTCTCGGCCGCTCCGCTGGGTCGGTTAAGGGCAGTAATTTTCTGTTGACACCGGGGTCTGGCTCGTGCGGGAGGTCGTCGGGGCTCTCCTCTGTGTGCTCCGGCTCGCCTGTCGGGATAAATGGCTCGAAGTGGCCCGGCTCACGGGTCTTTAGAAACGCACTGATCTCATTTTGCGCTTCGTCACTATCTCTGCTCGACATCGGTGGCTCTCCGTGTCGCCTATCACGCCCAGGGTATCGGTGGCATAGCCAGGAATCCGACATTTCCGGGGGTGGAGAATGATACATTAAGTCTTCCGTCAGCTCAACTCTATTAGCGATCAGCGAGTGATCTCGGAGAGCCATGGAGTACTTGTTTAATCTTCGCACAGGATCGAATAATGTGAAGAGCAAGGGCTCGGCAGCGTAACTTATTGCGGCAAAGCGTCTTACCTGGTCGAGAGAGAGCCTGTCTGCCAATGTACCGACGTGAACGTGCAATCCGCATGTGTCATTGATTCGACACCGAAACTCATTGGTGATAGCTGAGACAAGAAAACGTATGGCCTCAAATGCCCCTGGAGTTGCGTATTGGACCGCACTGACAATCTCAACAGCACACCAAGAGCAGCTACGGTCACTCACCGCTTCAACAGATACATCAACCACAGCCTGCCATTTCTCATATCGAGACAACCCGGCACTTGGGTTGAGATTGATAAGGGCCTTACGCCGACTGGCAACGGACGTAAGAGGAGCTCCGAAGGGAGAATCTTGGAAGTATCTGTCTAAGAAGGCTTCCACTCTGTCCAAGGTGTAGCTTTCCCCCCTGTCATAATTGAAATCGTTGTCGGGAGCGCGTAAAATTGGTGGCAGACCTTCAACGTTAGCGTAAGGATCTTCAGAATTATCGCTTTCCGAACGTACAGCAATGAGAAGCTCTATCTCAACGCCGAATGTTGGCCGTGCTGGTTGAGGCAAGGTACTCGTGGACATGGTGGAGTGTAGTTGTTGGATTTTATCACTGCGCCAAAAAGATTCAATTGTTACAGACTAGAATTGAGTTTAATTTATAGACCAATCTGACAGTAGTATATGGCGAAGCCGGGTTTCGGTGATGATCTTTGTTCAGTGTTTCCGTGGAAGACAATGCTCTTATGTGTCGATCCTTTGAGTGGATGCTCTTCACTAAGTGATGTTAATTTCTCAGCCTACTTATGAATGTGAGATATGATACATACTACTTCTGGTTATGTATGTTAGAAAAGACAATGAGTTATGATTTCCTTCACAAGCGAGTGAATATTCTGTGTAAGTCTGTTCACTGGGCATGTATCAATCCTGTTTAAAGGATAAAGGCCATGTTGTAGGTGTGCAACGGAAGAAACATGTGTGTTTAGGAATCATGATCGATGTCATTCTAGGCGACAGATTTATAAATATATGACTATATTGCTGCTCAATGTCAACCGAATCTCTGCAACAGAACACAACACGCACACGCAGATTCTTCAGACAACAAATCAACGATACACATACTCCTAAACAATATCCAATCTCAAACAAGATGGAGGGTGATCACATCAACTCTAACTCTTCTCACGGGGGAAGAAGTAGCAATGATCGTTCTGACGGTAAGTCAACCGATGATAAACCCAAGCGATCTCTTTCTCAGAAAATCCTGGGGAAATTGGGACTTCGGAGCTCCGAACCAAACCCTTCAAAGCCCCAGAAGGTGCCATCAGAATTGCTTAAATATGCAGAGAATTTAGATAGACAACCCGGCACTCGGAGCTACATCGTCTCACCAGACGGCGGGGTCGAGCACTTCTCTCAAGTCGACCGCCCGATCAACCCGGACATTCACAGACAACGAGACCCTTCTCACGGGCCAGGGATTACAGTGGGATTTTATAACTGCTCAACCTTCGATGTTGGCAGTGAGCGCTTCGACGACCCCGACTATCTGACTCTTGAGCGAGGAGCGCACCAGTTCGCGATCGTTTCTAACCCTACTGATTTCCTCATTAATCCTGACCCTTATCAGCCGAATCCCTTGTACTTCGAGCACATGAGGAGTCTTGTGGCGCAAGGTGGTAATGCAAACTTCCAAATTCAATTTCCTGACATTGCTCAGGTTCTGGCGCGTGGTAATGCAAACTTCCACATTCATCTTCCCGACGTTGCTCAGGTTCTACCGCTCTCTGAGGGTAACATTGATGCCGATTGGCTAGCTGTCAAGGAGAGACACGCTCGTAGACGTCCTGATGAGGTCCTTTTTATCGGAGTCGGCGTGGGTCCTCCAGGCCATCAGTGCGCATGATCAAGATACCGATTGCTTGGATCTCTTAGATCCTAAGCTTTCCCAAGCTTCCTCTGCTCGCGAGTTGAAGATCAGTAGAGTAACCTATAACTCGTCTCTAAAAGACAAAGAAAACAAATACAAAAAGGGGTGAAACACCAAACCTACAACAACTTTCATAGGCATTCCTGCCACCTTTAGTCTACCATAGAAGAAAATTATTAAAGCCCAAAACACACTACTCTTTGATTATGCAGAGTGAAGAAGAAAATGTAGTCTTAAATGGTCGGCTCATTAGAAACCGACAATCAGTGTTCCCCGTAAATATGTCCCCATGTAAACGGGTCCTTGCCCTGAGTATAGGGGCCATCAATTTTTCGATCACGTATAACACATAACATATCTGCCTTCGGACTGGTACAATAGGTGAGCGTTATAACAGGGACAATTGCGCATATAATTAGTATCACGAGATACGTAATAGCCATCCTTACAATCTTAGCTGTCTAATATTAGACGCATGAACCACACTTTGTCGTTCCTTTGTTCTCTTTTTTGTTCTTTTCCCCCAACTCAACAAACCCCTTATTCACTACTGCTCAAGGCAGCGCGATGCACTCAATCTCCACATCAACATTCTTCGGGAGCGTCTTGACGGCAACACAGCTCCGGGCGGGCTTATGGGTGAGCCACTTCGCATATTCCTCGTTCATCTCGGCAAACGAGCCCATGTCGGCCAGGAAGATGTTCACCTTGACGACGCGGTCGAGGCTGGACCCGGCCTCGGTCAGGACGGCCTTCAGATTCTTGAAGACCTGCGTCGTCTGCTCGGTGATGGACCCGTTGATCAGGTTCCCTTGCGAGTCCATGGGGATCGACCCCGAGCAGTAGATCGCTGTGGGCGTCTTGATGGCGTGGGACTGTTTTTCGACATATACATGTTAGACAAAGAGGTGGGAGCACTGGAGGCACTAGGTATGCCAAAGAAAGGTTGGGTATTTGAAAACCATACATAAGGGCCCGCAGCTGTAGAGATTCGTTAATTAGCTTGTTTTTCTCTCTTTTCTTTATTTGAATAGCTAGAGCTAGGGGTTCAAATACTCACGCGGCGCGGCGTCTTTGCTGAAGACCGGAGTCATATCGGCCATGGTGCGAACTGAGATGGTTGTAGTGGAAGGAGATAGTTTTGGTGCTGGAAGGCGGTAGCTTGATCTAATGAGCCGCGAAGAGGTGATGAGAGCTCTACGAGAGATTGACATAGCACAATGGATTGTGGTGAAAGTATTAAGACGTGAAAGCCGGTGTGGATTAAGGACGTCACAACTTTAACAATGCACTTTGTCGATCTTTCGGGGTCCTTCCCGGCCGTTGTCGGACGCCCAGGAAATGTTAATGGGTGGATTGGGGGTCCGGTTTGGTTTTCGGTATCATACGTTAAAGTAATTATTCATCTACGTGTACTCACTCGCTACAAATCCATAAAACTTTTCCGGCTCTCGTGATCGTTTATGGAACCCTGCAGCAAGTATGTCCTTCTATGCTTCTTTTCTTGATTGTGAAATCTGGCAATCTCAAGTGAGAAAACTCCTGACTGCTCGTGAATGGAGGATAATTAGTACTTGAAATAAGTGCCTAAGAATAGCAAATATCAACAGCTAAGTGGCGGAATTTGGGCCAACAGACTTACCTTCTTGGGTTTAGCCCGACGCGTAACTGGGGGGTGAGTGGAACCTAGCCTTTTAGGTAATCAGGAGAGATGGGTCCCTGGATTCAATTTGGACAGCTGTGACATTTCAATATATTTCAGACCTTAAGAGCGACACTAATTCTCCATCCCCAAAACTCGGGTGACGACAGCCAACCAGGGTAATCCGCGACCGCGTTGAGGTCTCTGGATTAACTGTACACCTTCATTTTCTATTTTCTGTAAGTGCCACCATCTCGATATGCTAAACTGTGCGAACCATCCCGCGACTCTGGACCTAGAAAAGGGACTAGGGGGAGCAAGCGCTGGAGGTGCCCGGAATCGTAGCCTAGGGCGGCCACGCGATCTCGAGGTCTCTTTGTTCTGCTCGTTCCACATGTTACCAGACGAAAAATGTGGGCAAACGACTGACTAGTATTTTTACGATCAGTTCTTCCCCTTTCTCTCGGCGCGGCTCTTGTCCACGCCTGGGACGTTTCGTAGCCATGTCGTCGCCTCCGCCGCGAGGTCTGCGCCAGCGCAACGTCGCCAGCTCAACGAAGAAGGCCGGTCCAGCTGTTGACTTCGACACGGACCCCAGAGGCCTCTCGAAGTCAGCTACCAAATCAAATGGATCCAATTCCGAGCTGAGCTATCGGATTGCCTTCTCCGTCATCACTGCCCTGGCCTTCATAACTCGGTTCTGGGGCATCAGTCACCCTAACGAGGTCGTGTTCGACGAGGTGCACTTCGGCAAGGTGAGTCCCCAAGATTTACTACCCCTATACTGCTTGCCTCTAGTTAGTGGTGGTAGTATGAATCGCAAAAGGACGCCCGACTAATCCACGCCGCCCAATCTATAGTTTGCCTCGTACTATCTCGAAAATACCTACTTCTTCGATGTCCACCCTCCTTTTGGAAAGCTTCTGTTCGCCCTGATGGGCTGGCTCGTGGGCTACGATGGCCACTTCCACTTCGAGAACATCGGCGACTCCTATGTCTCGAACAAAGTCCCCTACGTGGCTTTTCGCGCCATGCCTGCCCTCCTTGGCGCCCTGACCGTCTCCGTCGTCTTCTTGATCATGTGGGAGTCTGCCTACAGTCTCCCCGCTTGTATCGTAGCCGCTGGTCTTGTCCTCCTCGACAACGCACATATCGGTCAGACGCGACTGATTCTGCTCGATGCCACCCTGGTGCTGGCTATGGCCTGCAGTCTTCTGTGCTATATCAAGTTTTATAAACTAAGACACGAGGCGTTTAGTCGCAAGTGGTGGAAATGGCTAATCCTCACCGGATTTGCCCTGTCGTGCGACATCTCCACGAAATATGTTGGCCTGTTTGCTTTCGTCACAATTGGCTCCGCCGTGATTATTGATCTCTGGGAGCTGTTGGACGTCAAGCGACCCGGCGGCGCCTTGAATCTCCAGCAGTTTGGATACCATTTCGCAGCCAGAGCGGTAGGGCTGATCATTCTACCCTTCCTATTCTATCTCTTCTGGTTCCAGGTCCATTTCGCTATTCTTACACGCTCTGGGCCCGGCGACGACTTCATGACGCCAGAGTTCCAAGAGACGCTTTCAAATAACGTATTGACTGCCAATGCCATGACTATCGACTATTATGATACTATTATAATTCGTCATAAGGAGACCAAAGCCTTTCTTCACAGTCATGATGCGAAGTATCCTCTACGATATGACGATGGACGCGTCTCCAGTCAAGGTCAACAAGTCACTGGTTACCCTTACAACGACACAAACAACCACTGGCAGATTCTGCCGGTCGAGGATGACAACGTCATGGGCCATCATGTGAAGAACCACGAGCTCGTTAGGCTTCGTCACATTGTGACAGACACCATTCTCCTATCCCATGACGTGGCATCGCCTTACTACCCCACCAACCAAGAATTCACTACCGTCTCCCTAACCGATGCCTATGGAACCCGTGCGGCCGATACTCTATTCGAAGTCCGAATCGAAGGGGGCAAACAGAACCAAGAATTCAAGAGCGTTGCGAGCCACTTCAAATTTATCCATAACCCAAGCAAAGTCGCCATGTGGACTCACACGAAGCCACTACCTGACTGGGGACACAAGCAACAGGAAGTCAACGGAAATAAGCAGATCACACCCAGCTCGAATGTTTGGCTCGTTGAGGACGTCCCTTCAGTCCCCGCGGATTCCCCGCGACGCGTTAAGGAAGAGCGCAAGGTCAAGACATTACCTTTCCTCAGGAAATGGTTCGAGCTACAACGCTCCATGTTCTGGCACAACAGTCAACTGACCAGCAGCCATCCATATGCAAGCCAACCCTACCACTGGCCATTCCTCCTCCGAGGTGTGAGCTTCTGGACCCATAACGATACACGCCAGCAAATCTATTTCCTCGGCAACCCTCTTGGCTGGTGGATTGCTAGCAGCTTGATTGCCGTGTATGCTGGCATTATCGGCGCCGATCAGGTTTCCCTCCGCCGTGGCATTGATGCCCTGGACCATCGTACGTAGAACATATTCACTCCGCTTCGTAATTGATCCTAACAGCTATAACAGGTACGCGCTCAAGGCTCTACAACTCAACAGGCTTCTTCTTCCTCGCCTGGGCTACGCATTACTTCCCATTCTACCTCATGGGCCGCCAACTCTTCCTCCACCACTACCTCCCCGCGCATCTGGCCTCGTGCCTGATCGTCGGCGCCCTGTTAGAATTCGTATTCAACGCCGAGCCCTCGGCCGAGGAGCCATCGCCGTCCGGTCCCCAGGACCCGAAGACCGGCAAGAAAACCGGCGCTGGGCCGCAGCATCACGTCACCGCGCGCGAGCGCTTCGCCGGCCAGAGCATGATCCCCTCGTGGATCGCGTGCACGGTCATCCTGGGTATCGCCCTCGCCGGCTGGTACTTCTTCCTGCCCCTGACCTACGGCTACCCCGGCCTGAGCGCCGAACAGGTCCTCCGGCGGAAGTGGCTGGGCTACGATCTACACTTCGCGAAATAAAAAAGTCGCTTCGTGGTGTTAGATTCTATGTCGGCGTATGTTGCTACACGATAAGATATATCTGTGTGAGAGGGAAGTATTAGGTATGTGTAGGTGTAGGGATTGATATGTAAACACACATATCATGTACACCTACGAAATCATGTACGAGTTCAGGGTGATTTTCAAGGGCTGTGGCTGATAAAATGGAATGGATGGATAAGGAGGTTGGTTCGGTGTAAATCTGATCACAGGCGTCATGTCAAAGTCGTTGTCACGGCAAAAGTTTCAATTTTATTTATCCTAGACCTAATCAAAATACTAGTACTTCGGATGACCTCTCCACTATTAGTTGTTCAAGATGTTGACGGCTCACACAATGAGCTTGATCTCAATATATCAACATCTACTTGTAAGTATCGCCGTGAATGTCGCCATATTCCCTCTGTAAAATGATTTGGGATACGGCAATTCTCACTCAATCTTCCAGTACCTCCCTAATCAAATCCCTTGCTACGATCTTTCCAGCCAGCCAATTCAGATCGACACTCGTCGCCGCGCGCTGGATGACAGACGTCCACCAGAGGCCCTTGGCCCACGGCAATCGAAAAGACGGGAAGCTGTGCACCGGGAGCGATATAGGGTATGCTGAGTCAATCTATATAAGGCGTCCAATCGAGTTAGTATACCGATCTTCTCCCGTCTTAGCCTTCGACTCATCGCCAGCGCATACTGCGCCGCAAGCTACATATAAATAAGTAACTGGTAAATGTAGATATCAACATACCTTAGCCTCATAACTCCACGTCATCTCAATTCTTCGCTTTAAATCCTCAAGCACAGGACGCCGCGAGAGTGCGCGGTACAAGTACTCGACTCTTGGGTACCAGCCGCGAGCATCGGTGATTTCGCGCACGAAGGCGAGTTCTTGCATGCCAGACCCCCGACCTCCTTCTCCTTCTCCTGACTCCTCTACCGGCTCAACGAATAACATCTGGTTGTCGTCGTGGTACCAAGAAGATAGCTTTTCGCGGGTTGTGAAAAATGTTATATATACGGGTATATATGGAGACTCTGCTCGCTTCACGGTCTCGGTAGTGGTGGTGGTGGTGGTGTCTGCTGCATCGGCGTTGTAATGAGCTAGCAGAGCGAGGCTTGGTGCTTCGCTATTCTCAAACTCGATAGAGAAATCCGCCGCGGCCATTATAACCTTGTCGAAACTCTCGATAGATTCGTTCCTATTGCTATCATCGGTGCCCTCCTCATACCGAACAAGCCACGCAGTATGATTTTCACTAATCTCAGCCTGTCTTATACCAACGACGCGTGTAGACGTGCGCACATCTACATCATCCATCTCGCTCACGATACGGCGCAGCCGTTCAAGTAGATCTCCGCCCTGATACGTATTCGCAGAATCTTCCTCGCTGGCCGCCATCATTGCCGTGAGGCCCGTGACTTGGTTGAGACTCTGACCGCAAGCGCGTTGGACTTGCGGCTCGAGGATATCGGCTGCATATTGGTCGCTTATGCCACGGTCTTTGAGCGTGGTTTTCGCCTGCTGCCTGAGAGGCTTGAGGACTCCGAGGGAGGAGAAGATTTTGTCTATATCGGATACTAATGGTACTTTGAATATGGCCTTTCGTAGGTTCCCGGCTTGGGCTAGATTGTCTCCCCGCCACTATGATCAAAGCGTTAATAACATTATGGTCTAGCATAGTCTTAGGGGTGTTCAAAGAAAGGGGTTTGTCGTCGAGATAATGAATAGATAGTGCCTCCACTCCCTAGAAAATAGCATATATGGGAGAAAGGCCGTTCTGAAGCTACTTACAACAGAACTTCCGTAATTCCATACCATCCAAAGCCAGGTGTTGAGGGGGGTTTCCCGATATGGGCGCGTAGCTGATACTATTTTGACTGCATTTTTGTAACTAGCACAGAAGTCATTTGTTAGTTAAACAGTGTAGGCGAATACTGATCGAACCACGTCCACTCGGCTGTTACTCCATATTACATCACCGCCTCTTCAGTAACCCGGGCCAAATAGATGTTGGACGTACTATCCAATATTCTCAGGTCCAAGCTCGACAACATTGACATTGTCTTTCAAGAAATGCTGCGAATCGCGAGTAAAGAGAGCATTACTCCACGTCAGAGCGTTGCCTGCGATATCTTCGGCCGCAATAGGGCTCTGCATCGGATCGTCCTTGGGAAACACAGAAGACCCATTCACATCGTGTAGCGCAAGAACACCCCCAACGACAGGTTTGGATTCGTAGATGGTGATGCGGAAACGCACGTTCTGGTTCCTGGAGGCGTCGTGGAGATACTGGGCTGCTGCGATGCCCGTGGGACCGGCCCCTTCAAAAAGGTTAGGACAGGATATCTCATCACAGTGGCGAGAAGTAATGGAAGCGAAAGAAGGTAGATGGTGAATTAAGTACCAATGACAGCAACATTGTAAGTGTTGAGAGGCGGGATCGAGCGCCAGTGGTCGGTCAAGTACCGGAAGACGTAGTATCCCGCGATCAAATGCAAGCCCACGACAGCGATGACGACGGGCCAAACGGTCGGATTTCTGTTTCTAAATCTTATTGAGATATGAATGCGGGGACTGGAATGAGGAGAGCGGGAGGACAGCAGCGGTGATTGCTCGGTATTAGCGCCCGCTGTGGTTGCGGTTGCTTGCGCATACGAGGGCAGCATGATCACAGGGACAGAGCTACTGTCCCCGGAGAACTTGAACACCGAGTGGTATTTCTCGTGAGTCTATGGCTATCCCATTACAAACTTGAAAAACCTAGTAAAGAATATGCTTCCAGCTTCTGTACGACTTGATCAATCTGAAGGACAACCGACAAACTGAAGTCAGTTACCTGCAGCTGCAACAGATCCAATCCGTGTTCCGGCTGTCGATCCTTTCCGGTGGCCTGCTGCTGCCTGAAGTGCTATAAGTTCTTGGCTTGAGGCGTACAGAAAGCGACCGCCCAATCATAATGGCATATTATCATGACCTGCCACATTTGATTATGTCAGGCGTAATCAACATCAATAAATTCATTTGGTAAACTCAGTAGTCAATCAATTCGGTAAGTCAGATGGGCAGATGGATTTCCTATGAGGCACATAAATATCGCAAAGCGTAGACGTAGAGGTCGATAGTTGATTACAAGACACTCCAATAGTTGGCTCTGGTGATTTCACAGTGGACAGCCTACGATGACAGATGTGCAATGCGAATCTCGCGGTCAATTCTCGTCGTCTTTCCTCGTTTCTCTGAAGTAATTCGAACCATGCTGCCGCGTGCAAGATGACACGGGATTCATCATTCCTGTATGTAAACCTCGGCTCGTTTCCAGTCACCACGAGCTACCATGCCGTGGTCAGTACTCACGATAGCATCTCGTGGTTTGATAATATAGACACAGAAACAACTGCTGCATCAGAGGATCGGATACCCTCCTCGGAGCACAAAATAGCCCCCTTTCCTTTAACGCCCCTCGGGGTTTAGAACAGATCTCCCCAGCTTTTGCAAATCCCACAACCCAAGTAGTAAAGAACCGGGCTGAATGACAGGCTTCCCAGCCTCCTAAAGAACGCCACCCAATGCATGCGTAAAAACCGTCATTAATCAATATCCATGCCCGCATCCTTGAACGCGACCGATTTTCCCTTCGTATTCGTAGCAGCCGATTTTCTCGCCGACGATGTTCCCGCTACAGCGGGTTTCTTCGCCCCATCCTCCTCTTTGACCACGAGGGTATCATCGTCGGTCTTCTGTTGGCTGCCCTCGGGACCATTCTTCATAGAGCTAATCGCCTTCAGAAAATCGTCGCCGTCCCACCGCGTCTGCAGCTGTTCGGAATCGCTGCTACTACTGCTGTCGATTTGGATAACGTCGACCTCCTTCTCCTTCTCCTTGCCCTTGCCCTTGTCTTTTTCTTGGGCCTTTTCTTTCTCGGCAGTCTTCTTGGCATCGCGATAGATGAGGTTGTTGTTGAACACGTGCCACGACTTGGCGCTCTCGTCGTCCTCGTAGTGGAGTTTGCTCCACGCCTCCGTCTGCACGGTGCGCAGTCGGTCCGCCATCGTCTCGGTCGTCAGCTCGCCGCCGCCGGAATCCGCGCTCTTGATCGACATGTGGATGGCGCGGGCGCCTGCGCTCGATGTAGTTGCGGGGACGCCGTCTTTCGCTGCCACTCCGCTTGCGCCTTCGCGGCGGCTCGCCCGGTCTTGTTCGGCCATAGCATCGAGATGGTGAAGTTGTGGTCGGAGCTGGATGAGCGCGGAGGCAGGCGTAAGATGGAGGTGCTCTAATCGTGCAAACAAATATTCGTCGTTAGTTTTTAAGCTCGACTGAAGAAAGAAACAAAGTCATGAATAAGCAGCAGTAATCTTCACTCACTTCCTTTAAAAACGCCAACCATCCATTGGCACTCGGTCTCGGACTGGGCAGGGAGCTGTCCGCCGAGCGTCTTGGTCCGCAGCACCTTGTCCTGGCGCACAGCCTCGCTCCAATCCATCATGTCGATGTCTCTCTCGAGCTCATCCCGGCGCTTGTTGGGCCGCAGCGCGGAGACGCCAACGCCGAAACCACCGGCTAATCCGTGGGTGCCGCCGTTCTTGGCCGCCAGGCTCTTCGCCAGCGCACCGCCCCAGCGCTGGCCCTTATCACGGTCGTAGTCGGCGAGGCCGTGACTAATGGGCACGTCGACCTCGACCATGCCAGACCGATTCTTGATGCGCACGTCGCTAACCTGCGCATACGGGTAATTGATGGGCCCTTGCTGGTTCGGGTGCTGCATGATCAGCAGCTTATGACTCGCTGCGAGTGCTGGATTCGCATATACTTTGTAGCTTGCGATGATGGGATCCGGGTCTGCCGACGCATCCGTAACGTTTTCGACTTCCATTGTCACCGAGATATTGGGCGATGAACGAGGTGACAGAAGGGTGTAGTGATATCACTGAGACGCGTGAACATGTTGGATGGTCGCATTGTATGAAGCTTGAATTTTTAGCGGCATGCTCTAGGCTTATCATACCGCGGGGCTTATCGGGTACCTGTCGCTAGCCCCTAGTGCCTAATGCAGATAAGACCCACACAATAAGGCTTGCAGGGTTCTGTCTACTACGCGCATATCTTGGTAGACAGGGGATCTCGGTCCGTTGTAGGAATCCTTGTCTTAACCTCCTTCTAGCGACAATACTTGAACCCTCGTGTCTGTCTACTGTATTTCTACGAACAAGATGGCCGGCAGCAGAGAAAGGATAAATGTAACCATGCAAGCACTCATAATACTCCGGACACATTTGTTCAATGTTCACCAATTCTCACATCAATACATAAACGAATTGGAATGATAATAAGCCAGCCGTTGATTTTGATACGAGTGGAGCAGGTCAAATACTCCGAAGTATATACAATAAGGATAGTAGTAATGTAATACGCTAAATCCAACATATGCAATGCAAATCCGTGATAAAAGGAGTGACAATCCAATTCAAGACCCTCCAGGTATTGAATGGTTTTCCCACGTTGATCCGATCCTTGCGCTCAATCCATGAGCGCAACCTCTGATCTGTGGTGCTGTTGCTGATCGTGGCGGACGATCTACTCGCATTGTGACCAGTAGGCACCTGTCGCTACGCAGGTGTAGGGAGACTGGCACTTGGTCGGTCCCGTGTAGCCGATGCCACCGCACTATTGTATCACGCCGTTAGTCTAAACATTCATAAGCATAGTAAAATCGATGTTCTTACCTGGCCCCACTGGGGAACGGTACCCGTCGCAGTTGAAGTGGGAGAGGAGGTGGTAGTAGTGGGCTTCGTCGTAGTAGTAGTCTTGGTGGTGGTGGTAGTCGTGCCACCGCCACCGCCGCTGCCGCCACCACAGGGAGATCCAGTCTTCAGAATGGAGTCTGCTTGCTGAGCATAGTTGCAGCCACCATTGACGTTGGAGTCAGAGAAGCCCGCACTCCACATCATGATACCACCGAAGCGAGACTCGCTCTTGATGTCCGAGACGATGGTTGCCAGTTGAGCAGGGGTGGCGTAGTATGTCGCTCCTCCGGGACCACCGTTAGCTGCGAGGGGAGCCGCCGGGACGCCGATGAAAATCTTGGCGTTCGCTGATGGCGTACCGGCCGTGTAGGTCAGCCACTGGTCGTAGTTGAACGGCGCATTTCCGTTGATCGGGAGCGCACACGGGTACGTGTAGTTGTTATTGTTGTAGAACTGCGGCCAGAGATAGTCAAATTGAGCATTGTCAATGATAACGCCCATGTTGGGCTCGGGAATCGGGCATTGAGGAGCGCCCGTGATGTAGTACGTGTTGGCCGTGTCCTTCTTGAACAAGGTCCGTAACGTGGAGATCATATCCGGATAGTACTGGCTGCCCCGGTTTGTCTCTAGATCGAAGTCGAAGCCATTGACGAAAACGTCGCCGAATGGGCGTTGAACCGACGTACTGCCGGAATTGCCGTATGAATTCCACAGGTATGTGCCGATGGTTTGGGCTTCGGCTGTGGAAGCCAACTGATACGATCCAGAAGCACCACCAAGAGACAGAATGATCTTGACGCCGTTGCTCTGGCACGTCTTGATGGCTGATGCGAGGGCATCGCATTGCTGGCCCTGTCCTGAGGTGCTGATATAGCAGGACTGGCCGATCGTGCCCGAAGGAATGGTGTTACCACCGCCCCATGAGTAAAGGAAGGCGAGCACGATAATGTCGATACCAGAATCAGATGTGCAGTAGGTCGAGAGATCGTTGTTCTCGACGGTACCGCCGCCATTCTGGCCCCAGTAGACAACGTTCTGGGCACCGGTAGCACGAGTCTTCAGAGTAGAGGCAGGCAGGGCCGAGACGGCACCGGCCATGAGGCCGAGCCCAGCGGATACCTTGCTGAAATGCATGATAAGGAGCGATGCTGTCTAAGCTAAGGAATGTATTTGCCAACCGATGGGCTATGTGGAAAAGGATAGGATAGACTGCCGCTAGTCCGGAATGCCCAGTTCGAAGCGTGGTGAAGCGAGTGAGCAGGAAAGCCATGGCCGTGGCATCGCGGCGTATTTGTAGCCCGTCAGAGGAAGACAATAGGATCCCATGACAGTCTCAACGGAGCCGCACTCGCGTCTCTAGAGGCAGAGACGGCGGCGGTGCAAAGCCTCATGGGAGCCAAGGCACGTTACATGTCGACGCAAGAGGCAAGTCAACATGCCTGCTCCAGGCGAAGGGGATGTGGAATGTGTGCAACACATCGGTATTAGTGGTAGCAGCCACTTGTAGTAGTAGTAGCTGGTGGTAGCTGGTATAGGTAGCTGACACCCGCTGGTAGAGGTGGTAGCGTGCGGGAGCGGGGCCGGGCAAGACATCTGACACGGTAGCGCAAACGGGAGTCAGGAGACATGGCTATTACTGGCGTGTGTGTTGAGGCGTGTTGAAGTGTGCCGAGGTGTGCTGAGGACCGTAAAGAAGCGTGCCGTGCTTTGCGCGAGTCTGCTGTCTAGTCTGCTGTCTAATCTTGCTGTCTCTCTCTCCTATTTGCGCTAGGTCGGATTAAGGTGGTCTGAAGACGGGCACATCGGCGCTATATCGGAAAAGGGGCCTGTCTCTGGATCCTCACGGCTCCCACTCCTTCGAGGCTGGCGGTAGTTGAGAGCTGGGGCGTAGACGTGGGCGTGGGACGCGGAGGATCAGGTACGGAGGAGCAAGCATGTCGTATTGTGTCGCATCGCATCGTATCAAATCATCTTACAGTCCAGTCCAGTCCAGTCCCGCCTGAGGCGAGGCGACGAACGCAAACTGAACCGAACCGAGCCGAACTCAATCAATCCAACTCAAATCCAACTCACCTCGACTCACCTTATTTTCACCTCAATCGGACTGGACTTTGGTTTGCACTTACATCTTGCGAGATCGGGTATCAAATGGTCGTGGGATGTCATGCTAACCATGGCCCGTCCACCCGTTCGCCCGTCCGTCCCCAAGAGCGGGTAACGTGGTACGTAGTGCCAGAAGATAGATGTCAGGAGGTGCCAGGACATGTCATGATGCCATCCACCCTCCCACGTATCTACCGGCCGATTGCCCATGGGTCAAATACCTAATGGCTATCTTCCTAGCTCGGAGAGGGTATCCTCTCCGTCCCGTCCTCCTACACCAGATTCTCAAAAAGGCTGTTGTGAAATCTGGGTGGAGGTGATAAGATGGCGAGGGGTTCGACACAGGCGCCACTATGTGTCCTCGCTTGTTATTAATAAGAATGCATTGGTTTCAAGTTTCATGCTGAGCGCGGTTGTTCGGTGCTTGAACACTCCCCATTATGTCAAGTTGGGAAGGTGGTAAAAGCGTACCTGCACTACTTTCCCCAGCACTAGCGGCCTAGCAGCACTAGATAGGCTACCCGGTGCATTTTACCTACCTAGGCAATAGCAGGTAGTAAGCTGTAAGTCCACTAATCTCCTAACTAGGAGATAGTGCCTGTCAGTGATACTTATCTCCACGGCCAAATTCGGCTAGCGGCACAATAAAGGACCATAACGTAATCTGTCCGCCGGCGAGACAGGTAGGTACCTAAGGCACAAGACTACCTACACGTGTGTAAATCAACTTGTTTGATTCCGGTTCAAATATTCATCAGCACCTTGGTTCAGACACAGCGGTATATACGCGAAACAAGGTGATAATAATGTTGTTAAGTAATAATAGACAACGCAACTTGGTAATTATGAGGCCCTAACAATGTGTCCAATAATACGCCGATGCGACGGTTGTCTTTAATATTGGTATGTGAACAACTCCTTTCACAAATATGGAAGGTGAGAAAGTAAGATCACTATCTAGAAGCAGACGCGTAATCATACTGAGAAGCTCTGAGACAACCAATAATATGGTGCTCAGGAGCCCAACATTGCACACTCCCCCCTTAAAGTTCCACCTCGTTGGCTCATGCCGCCTGGCTCCAAGATGTAAATGCCAACGAGTTCTTGATCCGATGTTTATGAGATGACCACTCAGCTGCCACTGGACGTACAACGTCGCATGCAGAAAAGGAGAATATCATCAACTCGGAAGCCCGGCACCCTACAAGTGCTTATACCACTGAGAAACTTATCACAGGAGGTCTGCTCTTGGCCTGATGATTTTGACCAACGCCACGCTGGCAATATGGAATTATCAACGAGAGCTTCGCATTGTTGCCACGATGGAGTTTTGCCTCTCATTAACATACTATGAATAGGTAGCAGTATCATCCATGTTCACTCGATTTTTGAAACGAACGTATAACGATTCTATAGCCGAGAACAGAGAATTCGGCACTACGATCGAATTCAAGTCAAGATAAACCCATCAGCCAATTCACCACAATGCCAGATCTTATGGGTATCCTGGGGAGTCCTCATACGGTGAACAGATGTTGTTTTATTAGACCATGTTTTTTTTTTACCGAGACTAACGGCACCTCTTAGGGCGCCGAGACGTTGCTGTTGGACCGTAATTCACTAGCACACGGCTCTATTTGAATCTTGTGAGGGATTTGGCACGAGTTTCGGACTACGGCTGTTTTTGCACTTCAAGGAAATCACGGATCATTGAGGATGGACTAGTGATGCATTCACAACCCTCTGATCGGACCAAACAATGAACCCGCATCACACGATTGTGCAATAATTATTATCCCAACCACCAACTCAGTACTCGTCAGTTTATTGGGGGGCGGGGATCGGACGGGATCCCAAGTTCTCCGATGGTTACGGCCGTATGTGACGATACTGTCAATCACGAGGCGTTAAATAGAAATCAACTAGTATGCGGATGATCGACGCCGAGGGAGATGACCAGATTCGTTACCCAATGGCTGATCACCAGGTAGTTGAGCCTCCTTTTCGCCTCATTTCTCGGTTCTTCAAATTACCCATTAGTGAGTTATAACCGAACACTGTTAGTTACAGATACATCCGCTACGCGCAACAAGGAGGCGGCGTGCTGTGGTAATCACAACCGACAACCCATACGTATCAACGGAAAATTAGACAGTGAGGAGCCAAACGTACCCACTGATCCGGCTAACTATTCTCGCTGCTGCCTTCAGCCCATACCAGAGATTCACTAGGAATTTGAGTGGGATATCACGGTTTCCTCTTATCCTGTTTCTAAGAGGTGCCTGGCGGAAAGATTTTGCGAAGTGTCCATACAGGCCCTTTGGGGCTCCTTTTGACATTAGGAAGTGTAGGAATCAATTGACTACTCTATTGAGCCTTAGATATCACCTCTAGCAGCCAAATCCCGGGTTACGAGTTGGTTGTCCGTACACTTTGTAACCCCCTTAACACACCAAGTGGCTATAGGCAGGACCGAGAATCGGCTAATGTACGCAGTCTACATCTTCCCAGGCCGTAGAACATGTCGCGACGCCGCCGACGTCTTCAAGTCCTTCTCTATGCCTTCCTTCTCTATCATGTCGTTAAACTTCGCACGATCGCCAAGTCTCTGCTCATTGGCCTCATCAGCATCAGCCGAGTCTAAGATGACATGAGGTTCGGTCCAAGACGATCCGAAATCAACGATGCGGCCATCTATGAAGTTCTCCGCACATATGCCGCGATTGTATATCTTCAGGCTGTTCAGCAAGTTCACGCTTCTCGACGCCCGGCCGACATTATCGTCGTTCACGCCCACGTCGGCGGTTTCGAGGTCTTTCACGATCGCCCGTACTCTTGTCTCCCCTCCCAGGGCCCGCAGTAGATCGTCGTCAATGATGTTCGTGCACAGATCGATCCCCGAGTCTTTCTCTAGTCGCATCGCGTCCTTCTTGCTTAAGTAGATGTATCCGTGACACCGCGTTGCGATGTCCACCCTGAGCTCCTTTGCTTCTATGGCATCGTTTATCTTGCCGTACGCTCGGCATTCTGCGTAGAACGGGTCCGTGTAGAAAATTACGTCTTCTAGGGGATACGAGTCCCCGAGGTAGCCTTCCCAGTAGTGCTTCTCGCTGGCTGGGTGGTAGAACTTGAACTATCGCGACTGCTGTTAATTTCAAATAATGTAGAAATAGGGTAGCAATACTTACGACTTTGATAGCATACGGCCGCGATGCGATCTCTACTTCGAAGACGTAGCCATGGTTCTTGTTGTCGCTTGGTTTATCGAGTCTTTGACCCCACTTGATCGAGGCGTTCTGAGGTTCGAACGGGTGTAACTTTGGGCCTGCGCATGGCGGTAGCAGCGCCGGTGCTAATGACGAACATAGAGCTTTGCCTTTCTGTTTGGCCTTTTGCCTGGCTATATGCTTTGACGTTTTTTCTTCCATCACGAATGTGTGTTCGGTTTGTAAATTCGGGATGAGTCCTCTCTGAACAGTGAGTTTGCCAGAATATGGATTCCGCAGGTAAGAGGGTTCCGCGTTTTGTAATAAAATACCGGAAGGTATTTATAATTCTCGTGATCTCATGGGTTTCAAGTACAAACAACGTCCCATGCATCCAATCATTTGCTTTGCTGACTGGCGACTTAGGGAGCGAATATAAAACCGATGTAGTACTAGGACAAGTGTCCCGAAACAGAAGCCGCCGCCTAATGACGTTTCCTGGTTTCCCGCGGGGCACAAAACTTTCTCAGAGAGAGCTGTGACCCTAAATTAGAATTTCCGTCCATCATGCGTAGAATAGGCATTGACGCAAAGTAACGGTGGCGTGTAGCACGAGTGCAGTGAGGTATGGAATATAGGCTATGTTTTATCAAGAGAAGACAACATCCACGGGCTTGTGGTTTAGTGGTATAATACTCCCTTAGCATGGGAGTGGTCCGGGGTTCGATTCCCCGCGAGTCCAACATTAGGGGGTTCAATTCCCTCTGTACCCAAATTTTTGTAAAATTTTTGGGTTGGTATTCACTCCCTCCTATCCAGTACGAAACACACGTTCGCGGTCCCATATTCGGATGTCTTTTTTCCTTCTTCTTCATATTTCATTTACTCCTATTACGGGTAGTGCGGTCGAAGTAGTAGAAATGGTAGAACGCGTATATTTGGGGGGTGAGGGAAGGGCGTGAGCCCTACGGAGACCAGACAACCTATGTAAGTACAGTACCTAGGTAGGTAAATAGAACAACGCAAATGAAAAAAAAACAACTAACTTACTACCCAGAATGCAGTTCTCCCTTTCTTCTGTCCAACTCTATAGGCCTCCGCGCCCACAGAACAGAAACGGGACTGCGGGTGGGATCAAATCTCGCTGAGCAAGCTAAAACTACCCCCTTCGTGGGAGGTGGGAAAGTAAGAAGAGAGCCCAGTGTGCGCGAATACGCTGCGAAACAGCCCTTATACAGGGCTAAATGGTCCGCGCGAACAATCCAGCAAATGCTGCTTTACCGTGACCGTACAAGTCTTCTCTCACGCTTAAGTTATATACTACAAGCAACTGGCTACCATTCAGAAGTAAGCACATCTAATGAATCTTGTGTATTGCTAATGCTGAGTAGCTTAGCTCAAACCAGGAATAATAACTCAGAAAGTTACAGCGCCGAAGCTGTATTTAACAGAATAGACCAATGGGATCTTGCATTGCGCGATTCTAATTAGATTAGTTGAACATTATTCTTTGTCATTTTGTCCACTGTCCTACGCCCAAGTCGACACACAGCTAGACCCGTGCGGCGGAGCACCATTAGCCAAAGCTGCGACTGAAAACCATGACCCGGTTGAGGATATTTCAAGAATTTTCACGCTAAAGCGAGAGAATGAAGGTATTTAAGCGAAATTTTGGGTGTATTAATGCTCTCTCGCTACTTATATGATTTTCGTTGAGATTACCGTAACTCCTACCTCCGCGTCTATCTATGGGGAATCTTGTCGTCCCAAAAGCACTGTTGAAGACAACTTGAGTGTTCTCCAAGCAATCCCAGCGGGGGGTATTAATAGAACCACCTACATGAACACCGGATTCATGCATTTAGAATCAAAGTCTAGTCTTCAATGAACTCGATCATGACCGTACCCTGCTTCAAGCCGGCTTCACCAATAGTCTTATCGAGTTCGCTGAGTAGATCCGCCCCTGCCGGCATCGCCTTGAGCTCGAATAAGACGCCCTCCTTACCTTCAAATGGCTCTGCCTTTAACCATTCGTAAATGCGCTGGACGGTATCTCCCACTGCGAAGCGGCGAATGACGCGACCCCCGGAATGTCTAAATTGTATTCTCGTAGTCAGTGCCGGGTTGTTCTCCGGTTCTATATGCGGGTTTGTGGATGAAATTCGAGAAAAGGCGGCCTCAGCCGGGTCTTCGGAGCTTTCGGGAGGCGGCTGTGCCGAACTACCCGTGAGGTCTATGGCCTGATCTACTGCCTTGCCTTTCCCTTTCCCGCCATCGTCGTTTGGCTTTGTAAGCATATCCGGATCCTGTACATCGGATCCTGAAGGGCCATCATTGGCCTCTAAGCTGTTCTGCATAGCTAGCTGGAGCATCTCATCTTCTGTTAAGCGACCTACGTCGACGGGGCGACGCTTTGGCTTCGATTGGACAACGGGATTCTTGCTGTTGGCCGCAAGACTATAGCGATCAAGAAATTCGACCAAGTCCCCGTAGAATTCGTCCGCTGTAGGGAAAGATGTTCCTGACCAGACTTTAACCTGCTCTCCTGTTCTTGGATCGATAATAGAGACATGGGGGTAGTTGTCACCGTTCTCATGGGCCCCGTTTGTGAAGTACAACTGGATAAACGATTGAGCTCTTCTCTCGCGTTTTTCGTATTGCAAGAAGATGAAGTGTTCTTTGATTAAGGCCTTGAGCTTCGCGTCTTTCCACACGTCTCTGTTCAAAACTTGGCACTGAAATATATCAAGATCTTGAAGATTCACCATGATCCACTTTTTCTCCTCTTTCCCTTCGTCTCTAGCCTCGTCCCAAGTGGCGTCGCTCAGTAAGTCATGGGGTGGGCGAAAGAGATCACGTAGGTAAGCTGCCCGGGATGTTGGAGCGTTATCAGATCGCGTACTTGGCGCTGTGGGAGGTGTGGAAGCATCGTCCCATATGGAGGGGGGCTGGTCAAAGGGATTGGGAGGGTTCCGATCTATCAGTTTTATTAGTAACAGAAGCGGGGTGTGGGTTTAATTTATTTACTCTGCGTGCGCCGATGGCTTTGACGGGCTCTTATCTGTTCCAATACAGCAGCGTCTCGGTCTTCATCCAAGGGGGACCATGGCATGTCGGGGCCAGCCAGTGTTTCCGTCGTCTGTGCTATAGGAGCCCGCACACCTTCGGCCCCGGGTCCGGTACCTGATCCAGAGAGTTCTTCCTGTAGTCGCCGGGCCATAGCGGCGTCTTCATCTTCCTGGATCCCCCTAGCGATGGCAGCAACATCCTGGTTGTTGTCATCATCGTCGGCCATGGGAACATCATCGTCATCAGAATCGATGTATACAACTTCGCGAGAATCTTCGCGGCCCGTGGGACGCGCAGCTTGAGCACGAGATGAGAAGCCCTGTTGGTTGGAAGAGGCAGCCGGCGCCGCATGTGCAGCCTCAAAGCTGGATTGTAGTTCTGGGTGTTCGAAAAACGTCTGTATGGCTGTGCTAGGATCACCGCCCGAGATCTGAAGATATCCGCGCGCGATATCTTCCGAGTTCACCCCCGTCACCATCATAAATTGGTTGACCTCCTCCATACTGGCTACCGTTGGTAGTCAACAGAGCGATAGGTTACGTAGATATATGTTGACTTAGTTGATCGTTTCGTCATTCGTCGCTGGTCGAGGTGGAGGGGCGGAAGAGAAGCAGTCGTTCATAAGTCGACGAGTAAAAGAATGGATATAATGCTGACGGCCATGTACGTGCTTGGTCGTTTCGTTGGCTGTGTCGTATCCTGCTCGCCAGTGCTACTGCTGACGCGGTTGGTATTGGTGCGTACAAAGACGCCGGTGGACGAGATTGAGGTAGGCAAGGTTGGTAGCTCAGGATGTCGGTCTGCCTGTCTGCCTACCGACCTTCCTTAATTATGACTCACCGAGGCGCGGTAATGAATTAAACGGCAGCTATGATATTGAGCTTTAGGTGCCTACGAATCAGAGGCCGGCCACACAGACTGTGAGGCAGAAAATTGAGGGAGGCAAATGAAAGGTCTTAAACAGCATAGTTGGGCAAATAGAAGGAGCGAAGGTTTGGGATGTTGCATGTACCTGCGGTACAGTAGAAGCTTGGAGGGGTAGGTGAGAGTTAAGGTAGCACTGTGTTGACGCAATCATACCGCTGCTGTGAATTAAATTGTACTGCCGATGGTGGGGCAAGGCGCTGACTAGCATACCCACTGTACTGTACAGTACCCACCTAAGGTTAAGTACCTCCTAATGAGTAGAGCAGAGGTTGCCTGAGCAGTTTCAACCCAAATTCCTGGGCTACCTCATCTACGATTAAGGAAGTAGGGAGTAGTGATAATTACAGAATACCTACATGCAGATTCAGCTAGTAATATGGTGGCTGGCTGGATTATCCTCAGGTTTACCTCTACTATGAGTTAGCACTACTCGAAATCGCAGCTTTCATACGACTCTGGTAAGACGAAAAGTCGCTTCCTACAAACCTGTATTCCTATGTACAGTTGAGTGCGACTCCGGGGTATGGGTAGGACATCTGTGACAGCAAGCGATGAATTGCGCGGCACATAGGCGTAGAATGTGATGTGTTCTCATGCACAGGCTTGTCAGCTTTTAAGTGGCACTCATGATGCATCCAGCTGAAACATCACCTGGGATGTTCGACTGTGATTCCAAGTAATTGAGCTTTGATTCTCTTTTTATAGTACTGACTGCAAATTCGAGGTCAAAGCACACCGTATGCCGTACAATGAATGCTCCTGGCGGCGATCAATCATGGGTCAAGCCCCTAGGCATTGCCGTGGACAGCGGTGGTCTGTCCAGAAAGAAAGAAACAGTAATGAATGCATGATGCTTCGGCAAATGCAGGTGGCACAACGGCACTCTCTACACGTGATGGATTTGTATTGCCCGATGGGAGCCGAGATGACATACAAATGTTTCGGAATGACTAGCGCTATAGCTACAGGTTCAAAGCATGCCGTCTTCTCTCGCAAAGCCTGAGAATTGAAGAAGGCGGGCTTCTCACGTCTGGCGCGCGTAACACTAAGCTTGTTGCTTGAGGCCGTAGTTTGCGATTATACCGCTCTTTCCAAATGTCGTTTGCCATGAACACCAAATCCGCCCTTTAACACAGACAACTATACGAAACAATAATCTTATCATCGTTTTCAAGAAAATTTTAGATACTACAAACCCTTATTACAAGAAGCTAGCTATATATTGGTCACCTCAAGTACTCTCTGCCTCTAAGTATTATCACTCGTGCGTACGGACTCGACGCACTTACAGAATGCAGGTGTAAAACCCGTTCGCATTGATGCAGGCATAGGGCATTAGCCTCTTATGTACCTACCTAGGCTACCCATATGCTGATGGCATCCAGAAGATATTGAATGTCGAGCGAAACAATGATAGGCAAACACTGAGTCAGACCGGCGGACTCGAATAGATTATAAACGAAGAAAAAGTGTAATGATTTCACAGTAAGTAACTCTACGGGAAATTGAAAACAGGCAATTGGGCGGGCCATTTCCAGTTCCAGACAACCTGGGGAGCATCTGGAAAAAAAATATTCTGATGTTTGTTAATAAGCAAATACGGCTTAGAATCGAGGTGAGGACATAACTACACTGTGACTGGTAGATACAAAAGGAGTATGGCATGCGCTAATCGATGTGATGTTGACTCAATACGCACTGAGTATCAACGCATAGTGTCTCTATCTTTGCTCATTGGCATTAGATCAAGTTTGATCCGCTTCTATTTTCGTTTTTGAGTCGTCAATAATTACCGTTGAACTCATTTACATCATGGATCTTGCACCACGGGGATGAAGCATGAGAACGAAGGGGCCCATTAATAGCCGCGGGTTGCGCGAGAGGCTGAGCATCCTTTTACAGACAAGATTCTCAGGTCAAATCTTATATTTCCGTTGAGTTGTGAATTGATCTCGCTACTAATTCGTAGAGCCGAGACTATTTCATCGCGGCTTCGGTACCCTCTCATATGGTCTTTGGGTAGACCTATTTACACATATGTCGCCATAGATTGTTCGCTATGCCATCATAGTACATAGGTACAGTCAAGTCTGCCCCTTTGATGCCGCCGCAGCCTTCGTTTATCCACTACAAACGACTGCACACGGCTCAAATTTAAGCTACTTCATGTCTCATCAGATTTCGGCTGTCCGAAGATTCATGGAAAATCGAAGAACGACCTCGTCGACAGTATGTCAGGGGGCTGTCCACGTAGATCCAAGCTGCCGGGCGCTATTGACTCAAGCCACTGGCTCAGTAATTCCTCGGGCATCATCTCCAGCCACGGGTCGAAGTGGTCGATGCCGTACGAAGGAGAGCTGTTTTCTGAAAAATCCATGGGAGCCGTCGTCGCGGCTGTGGAGTCGGAGTTGGCTTGGTTGAGCCTATGGAGCATGTGTGCTGTATCCGCTGCGTCCATACCGTCAAAGTCGAGCGATGCACGACACGTAGGTGTCTCGCGTATAATATGCTGTTCTGGCATCCTCATCTCGGCGGCACCCGGGTTTATTAACCGCTCTTGGGTCGGGTCGTGGGGCTGTTGTTGCTGTTGCTGTTGTTTTTGTCCCGCTCGCTGCGTCTCGCGCACACGCTGGGCTTTCGCAAATAGCTGGCCCACTACAGGAGTGATATTGTTAGAAACAATTTCAGTTGTTATAAACCGTATTGTTAGGGTGATAGGAGTTGAGGAAAATGTGAACATGGAAAAGAAAGAAGTTAAAGAAGTGGCATACTTGGTTTAGCAAATGCATCCCCCTGTTCTGTACTATCTCGATATTTCACCGCCAACCACTTGTTATAGATTGCTCTCGCATATTCCCACGCTTTATCACATTGCGGTGACGGTGGACGAATGCAAATCTCTGATAAGACGAAGGCTATTGTATGCCACTGAACGTATATGTTTGCTGTAGATTTGTGATTAGTTATTGTCATATTGATTGTTTCGCACATGTTCTGGGGGTATGAGACTCGTCTACGGTATATGTTTGGCTTGGAAATAGTCTTCCCACCATGACTGGCCCTAATATGAGGTTAGGATGAATTTGGGGGTCACTCACAGTGCCAAGCCCAGCGGTCGAGGCGAGGATCTAACATTATCTTGCATGTGCTTTTGAGGGTATTGATGGAATTGGTGAAAAGATGCTCGCGCAGGGTCTTGATATCCGGCTCAAACTTAGGCGGACTTTCAACAGAGCTTCCCCCACTCCCATCACCACGGCTGGCATCGATTTCTAGTTTCCGTTTTTGAGTCATCAGCTCAGTGAAGTATACCATTGCCCGAATACGCGCTGCGGCTAGGTAGCAAATTTGCATTGCAAGACAATGCAGTGGTTGAGCGGGATCGCAGCGTTCGGCATACTTTGCAACCCACTTGTCATGCTCGTCAACGAGCCGTAAACGGGTGGAAAACGACGAGCGGCTTATACTAGAGATATGATTAGCCTCAAGGTACTTGGATAACGTTATAAACCGGCTCAAAAGATATGAACTGCACAGAAGATAATGGCGTTAAAGGGTTGCAAGAGCAGACTGAATTTTCTTACCGGCTCACGTCCTGGCCGATGCGTAGTGCATGACACCGAACATGGACAATTATCATATCGGTAGCACCATCACTATCGGTGGGTGGTTCGGTCATGTCGATAGAAAGATCGCAATCGTTCACGTTGACAGGCCACCGAGTGTCAAAAACTGACTCGTCAGTGACGGTAGGTTCATAACCATGGTATTCGGTAGAGCGGTGATCAAGCAGACAAATATGCTGCCATATGCGACGTCGCATCTCCGTTTCGAAGGGTGGGAGATTGAATACCGTCCCGTCTCGATGGAAGCCCATCGAGCGAGCAACATGAACTGCCAGTGCAATAAGTGACCACACCGTGCGTGTCCCATCTTCAGACCGCAATGCCGAGAAGTATAGCACAGCTGCCTGCAAAAGCAATGTGCTGTTCGTATTCAGAAAATTGGCACGCGCAAGTGCTTGTTCTGCTGCAAACTTGTATCTCTCGACTACGGTGGTTCGTGGTGCTCCTACAATATTAGCACATTGGGCCGGGTCTATACTAACGAGGGCCGAGTAATAGATGGCAAATAAAAGCGCTTCTGTCTCTTTATCAAGGCAGTCCAATGACACTACAGCACTCCAGAATAGTCGCACTAGGGAGGGCGTATGGAAGATGTGTGCCATTGGTAAAACATTGTCGGCGAAAAGTTGGAAAAGTTTTATAGCTAAATCGAGGGATGGGTGAAATTCCCGCAGAGAATGGGCAAGCGATCGAAATCCTAATATGGCCGCATTTGGACCCAAAGATGCCGTATTTTGGGAGTCAGCCTCATGAAAAGGTGGGCTATCAGAAAGTTGGCTAGGATCCTCGTCCTTTGAATTGGTTTCGAGAAACATGCCACGCAATTGATCAATCTTCACGATATCAGCTTGAATCCCCTATTAATAGCGGCAATATCTGGAGTACTGACCGACTCGGTCAATCCGGCCCACATCACGTTGCTCACATAACGGCTCTGAGACTCGTCAACGACAAGCCGGCCCAATTCCAGGGCCGTCAAATCGGCGTCTTGGGCCGCATCGTCGACTGGGCCACTGCTCTCCTGGAGTGCTGCCGACTCGGGAGTTTGGGGCTCGCCAGTTTCACGGCCTTTCGCTTGTTTCTGTAGACGAGTGATTGTCGATTCCAACTGTGAAAGCCTGTCGAGCACTTTGGCGTCCACGGCTTGACGTGGCCGCTTGGCTGCTCTGCCCGTGCCGGGCGGGTGGACGCATTTTGCTCGAGCCCGTACGCAATTGGAGCACGGTTGGCGGCGATCACACTTGACTTTGCGCTGCCTACACAGAATACAGCTCCTGAGATGCGCGGGTTGTGGGGGCTGCGAGGAGCTGCTGGAATTGGTTGCAGGCGTGTTGTTGTTGTCCGCCCTCACTGTCGATGTGTGCTCTCTGGCCGAGTCTTCCATATCCAGGTTGTACACATATAAATGCCCTGTTTAAGGTGGTCGCCAGAGTATCAAAAGTCATTAGAATCTCGTTCAACATCGGCCATCCTATGCGAGATTCTGAAGAACGCGTCCGGGTAACAGGTAATTAATTGACAACCAAACTTGTACTGCTTCAATAGGCATACGCTGACTCACCAAATGGTTAACAACGTCATATGGATCCCTCATTTACCTACCTAGGTAGGTTAGTAGCTCACTGGCGGGTATTTATACGAGGTTCACACTAGGTATGATGGACAGCTCAGAAGTTGATGAATTCAGAAATGGAGACAAGTTGTTTACACATTTTCTCATTTTTATTCCGCTTTATTAGTTTCTTTGGTTAAGCCCCTTAAGCTATATCCTAGTCTTCTTAAAGCGCATGGCAAATCAGGGGGGCTCGATAGAAAACAGTCCTAACTGCAGTGGGTAATTAAGTCACCTACATTATATGGTTTGATAGGGATACGGTAAGTGAGATCCTCGGAGATACCTCAATCTATTCAAGGCTGGAACGAATACGGTAGGCTGATGACGCTATACAATCAAGTAATCGAGTGAAAATCGATACCTGCACACAATACTTCTGAATTGGTGAGATTTTAGGAGTTCGGTCGTGAAGTTCTGAAAATGTGCCTATGTCCGAGCCTTCGCTTTTACTCCGTACAGACTATTAAAGTGCTGACCCAGCTGTAAGGCTAGATATGTCGGTAATTAGCGCCGTCACAAAGCAGGTCACCCAGTTTCTTTCTCATGTGCGGAATATTCCGTACTCCTTCGGAATTCACCGAATCGTTTATACATCTTTCATGCGTATACAATGCTGGTATTATCAACATCTCGTATATAGGTCCATACAAATGTCAATCGCGATGTATGCGCAGCAAAAGGCATTGTGTTTACTTAATATAGCTGCCTGATTACCAAGCTGTCACCCTGTTTTTAGCACGCTTTTATTAACTCTTACTGGAGATGACAAGCGAATGCGACGACCCAGCCAATCAAAACTTGTAATTCATATGCACAATCGAACTTACAGTGACACTTACTCCGTACTCCGTAGTAGGTACCTTCCCTGCTTTATGCGTACAGGCTTACCTGAAGCTGTATAATGAGATATCATTTGAAACTTAGATCTTACCAACCTCACAAAGCGCATCATGAAAACAACAATACGACCACGAGCAGGCCCAATATTATCCCGTCTCACATCAACCAAGCTTAGAACACGGCATCCACTCACAATACAGAACGTTCACTTCCGGCGCAGCATAATGAGCGTGAAGCAGCAAGGAGCGGCGATCTACTTCGGCCCCTTCGAAGTGACGTCCCAAGTCTTCCTGCTCACACCTCTGTCCTTCGCGCTCGTGAACCTCAAACCCTTACTCCCGGGGCACGTCCTCGTGTGTCCGCGCGCGCGCCACGCCAGGCTGACCGAGCTCTCGCCGGCCGAGCTGACGGACCTCTTCGCCGCCGTGCAGCGCGTGCAGCACATGCTGGCGCGGTACTATTTCACGTTCTCCAAGCAGACAGGCACACCGGCAGGTTCAGAAGCTGGCCCAGAAGCGGAGACGGCAGCAGGGACGAAGGCAAAGACAGAGATAGAGACGAAAAGCATAGCAACCCCCACCTCCGGCTCCTTCAACATCGCCATCCAAGACGGCGCCGAGGCCGGGCAGACGGTGCCGCACGTGCACGTGCACGTGATCCCGCGCATCAGGGGGTCGACGGCGAAAGACGCCAGCACCGAGGGCGACGCGCTGTACGAGCTGATGGCGGCCGAGGCGGGGAACGTCGGCGGCGCGCTCTGGGATCGGGATGTCAAGGGGTCGTCAAGACCGCGGCCCGGGGGCGGGTTCCCGCGCATCGAGGACGCTGATCGCCTTGCGAGGCCCATGGGCGAGATGGAGGCTGAGGCGGAGGCTTATAGGGGGCTGTTGGTGAGGATGGGAGAGGGGGAGGGGGATGGGGATGGGGCAATACAGTAAAATAAAATAACGGAACTGCGTAGACGGAAAGCGAATGCAATAATAGAATGTAATGTAATATCACTAAGTAATAGAGCGCCGTTTCCATGCAACCTTTGCTAAACCGAGACCTACAACCATGCTATGAAAACGTCTGTCTACAAGCCCCTGAGCAATTCATCCAGCGTGATGGGCTTCCTGACGGCATTATTCATGCCCTCGTGATACGTCACCCAGATCTTCGACTCCGCCCGTCCCAGCGGTTTGCTAGTACCGGCCTTCCTCCCATTCAAGCTATTGCCATCTGACTCCGAGAGCGGGCGCGCCGCAGATTGGATGATACGGCCAAAGAAATCCTTCTTTACCGCTACGGCAGGCACGGTCCCCTTTTCCGGTGCCTTTATGTTCTCTTTATCGTCGAAGACGTAATCGTCCGAAGCGGTCGGGTTCCCGGCTTTATATCGTGCCTGTCGCGCCGCGTTCTCCCGTAGCAAGGTTGCTTTCTGGAGCTCCTGGTCTAGAACCTGGCGGACCGCGTACCGTGTTGGCGCTTGCGTCCCGTGAAGGACGGCAGCGGAGGTCTCATATGTAGCTAGGAGGTCGAGATCACTAACATCAAGTCAATACAACACTTAAAATCTGTATGGGCTTCCGGGGGGAGGCGGCATATGTGTAGAACTTACGGCTCCATGCGGTATACCCATTGTGGCCCTCTGCTGAACGGCGAATCATTCTCGATTTTCCCACGCTGAAGTTCAATCCCCACTTCCGCGAGGACTCTTGCGGCGCGTTGAACCATAACCTTCTCTGTCTCCTTTCTGACACTCGCCGTGCCGCGCGCGTCCCCGCTTCCGCCGACAACTACCGGCTTGACATCCGGCGATGCAATACGAACCAGGTACGGAAGGAATTCTGCAGAAACATCCTCGGCGCTTCGAAACGAGCGCATAAGAGTAGGCGGAAGCTGGGCCTGTAGTGCTTGAAGCATCGACCGATTTTCTTTCTCAGACTCGCGAGCAGCGAAGTCTGCCCTGGGGCCAGAGAATGGAAGGATAGGGGTCTCGTCATCACCATTGTCCCCCCATTTCTTGTCATAACCGGCATTGGCTCGCCGAATAGGAGACGCAAATAGATGGTGGCAAGCTAGGATCGGCTGGCTGACGTATGGTGCCAGCTCCCAGTCTTGACTTCCGAATAGCCGTGAAGAGCACAAGTCATGGAAATGCATCCATTCATATGCCTGATTAGGCTTGCTGAGGAATGAATCATCATTGAACTCTTGGTTGGGGTAGTCGGAAAAGACCTCAATGAGGACTCTGTCTACGTCGCCGCTCGTCTCGACCATCTCACGGAGTCGTTCCATCCCGTACTTCTTGTGCTGTTCCGAGAACCCAAGCTGCACCTTGGGTTGCTCGTGCTTATGCTTCGTCGCAGCTATCATAGGGATGCTGCTTTTAGGGAATCCAGCACCATCCTGGAAGACGCGTGTGACAATGTCCTTGACATTTCCTCTCCCAATACCTCTAGCGCCTCCTCCTCCGTGGGATAGATCACGAACAATATGCTGCTCTACCCACTGCCGGGTCAGACTCAGTGGACTGTTCAGTGACGACGACCTCAGACGGCCGGCCACCCATTCACCAACAACCATGACGCCTCGTAGATCACCTTCTGCCGCACTCTCAGCTCCGCGTTTCGCATCTATACCGCTGCTCATGCCCCAAGAAGCCTCGCACAGCTTTCGCACGGCGTCTTTTTCGCACGGAATGCCTTCCTTTTCGAAGACTGACTTCAGCCTAGTTACCACTGCGTCAATGGTAGGTTTTCCAACATGAATTATCTCTGCTAGACTTGACTGCCTCAAAGGTCGTAATGATGGGTGATAAACGTCATTACAAATAAGTATCAGAGGACGCATCTGACGAAAATCATCGCCCTTCTTTTTGCGTTTGTTTGATGGCTGCGATTTTGATTCCTGTCCCACTGCATTCTTTTCACCCGTTGAAATAAGGTCCATCAGCGCTTTAATGAAACCTCCCTCTCCAGATCCAGCAGATCCGGTAACCACACCATCGACTTCGTCAACCACGACGCAAACAGGGCGGGCAATATTTTGCTGCTTATCGCCTTGCCTTTTTGCGTGTTGAACAGTTTTGACGTTCTCCGTGCCAAGACTAGTTCGTATTCTGTTTTTCACCACGTCTCGACTGCGATCGTCGCTCGCATTGATCTCCATGACTTCGTAGCCGGCTTGTCGGGCACAAACGTGTGCCAGGGTCGTCTTACCGAGACCAGGAGGCCCCGTAAGCATCAGGATCTTCCTATGTGGCTTTTCCTCCTCGGCTTCGGTCTTTGCCCCTGGCCGTCTGACGGCTGGTCGGGATCTAGAGGCACCCGGAAACACGACTGGATCCCATCGCTTCAGCCATTTGAGCACCTGTCTATTGGTAAAGTCGTCTCCGACCAGATCCATGAAGCCATGAGCGCGGTATTTCTCAGTCCATAGGAGTGTCTTTCCTTGTTTCTTCGTAGTGTGGTGTTCAACGGAAGGTAGTGGCTCGTTCGGTATGGGTGCGGGTGTTTCGTCTTGCTGCGATAACTCTTTGGAGACGGTGTCGATCAACTCGTGAATATCAACGCCGTAGTAGCTTCGTTCGGCACGTCCCTTTTTCATCTTTGACCTTGCCGCCACCATACGCTCATAAGATATTTCATTGTTTACCTTCCTTTTCTTGATGTCGACCGTTTTACCCGAGCAAGTAGTGATTTTCAAGCTATTCTGAGGGAGTAGTGAAGCGAGTTTGTCAAAGATTGAGGTTGCATCCGCCGTGTACGAGGGTCCGCTGTCGGGCTCGTGATTGATCACAGTCGGCTGGAACAGTGTAGGCGGGGTGGGAAGTGTCTGGGTAGAATCGATGGGGTCCTCCTTGCTGGGGCTTTCGCGCATTTGGCGCTTCGGGGCAGGCTCTGAGGGTACGTCATCGTCGTCAGAATCGTCGAGCAGAAAGCCAGGCTTCGCGCGGACTCGAGCCTGGCTCTCTGTGTGCGGCGCCGGTCTCTTAGTTGCTGTCGAGGGAGAGCCCGTCGGGTATTGTATAGGAGACGAAGGCAGAGACATATTCAGGTTTCAATTCAGTTCTGTTGACATTGAAGACTTTCACTAGGAGAATATCTCTTGTGTTGCTACTTCTAAAGTTGTCCAACAATCGATAGTAAATGTCGTGTCTGTAAATGTAAGTGGGAACGCGGGTCGCGTCCTGGCGCGTCTTGCTCTGGAAATGGAAACATTATTGTGGGGTAAACCTGCCAATCCATTAAAGTCCCACCCTCATCCGCTGAAACCCCCGCATTTGTTCCTTCCTCTCCAATTTGCCTAACATCTAATTACATGGAAAGAGTATGAAAGTCCCGACTAAAAGTCTACCTGATGGTCAAAACATCCTTCATGAGCTTGTGCTCATATTCTAAATAAAATAGGGTAATTCGAATATGCGGTTCAGGTGCGACAGTCAGGAAATCTAGGTCTTTGACTTACACGCAATGTTACCGTCCAGTTAATCCCGTTCGGGCCAGCTCCTGAAATAGTTAGTGTCGCCCATCTACCTGCACAATTTAGCATAGGTAAGGTGATCGGAGTCCAGTATCTGAATTCCCCGAGTCGTCGCAAAGCTCGCGCCCGGACGCATGGCCAATCTCAAATCCCCTCGCATATGCATCCTTTCGTGTAACCGTATATGACTGCTAACCGAGCCGCGCCGCATGAAATGAGGGGAGAAGATGGAGCCAGCAACGAGTAATATGTCGTTGGTCTGCATCGTCTTGTCTATTGGCAGTATAAGCAGGTACTTGTATGTATATGTCCGGGTTTATATATATCTTGATATCAGGATGATGCTTGTCCGTGAATCTTTGAATTGCTAGGTGATCCATACTGTTCTATCATTCCATTTTCTCTATATCACTTGATATTCTCTTTTTGCTAGTCAGATTCCTCAGCCAATATGAGTGGTGTTGTTCTCGACTTTACGAAATATCCTATTCCTACACAGGCCTTCATTGGCGGAGATTATGTCGACTGTAAGGACAGCGCGAAGCATGAACTTCGCTCATCGGTCAATGATGAAGTCGTAACATCTGGTATGACCCTGAATGATGTCGCCGGCACGACAATATCTCGCTCTTCAATATACCTGACATATACTTTTTCCTAGAGCTGCAATGGGCCTCTGCTGAAGATGTCGATATCGCGGTTGCCGCTGCCGAACACGGCCTGGCTGCTTGGGCCAAACTGTCAAATGTACGCACTTATAACCCAGTCTGACGCGATGGCGGATGACACTAACGATACGGACGGGGATGGTAGACCCAAAAAAGAGACATCATGGTCAAGTTCTCGACTCTAGTTCGCGAGAACGCCCCCCAACTCACCTGGCTGGAAGCTGTCTTAGTGGGAAAAGACCACAGAATAGGCAATTTCGGCATCAACGAAGTTGCGGAACAATTCATCTGTACGTGTATCCTCGGAATTCATCCGTGCAACCAGACAGTGACTGATTATTGATTCCTAAGATTACGGTAACATCATTCATCAATTCCACGGCCAGGTGCAGACACCGCGAGACGATGGCTCGTTGGAGGTATGAAATATTCGTCCCTCATCGTGCAACCCCCGTGGTGCTATGTGTAGCGTATTATCGGATATTAACGAGACATAGTACGTGATCAAGCAACCCTTCGGGGTCGTCGCGGGAATCACGCCCTTCAACGAGCCCCTCTTGACATTTGCCATGAAAGTGGCGCCCGCCGTCGCGGCCGGGAACGCCATAGTCCTAAAGGCCAGCGAGCAGAATCCCCTATCTACACTCTTCCTCGCTCGCCTGACGAAGGAGGCCGGTTTCCCGGATGGCGTGATAAACGTTCTCACGGGTGGCGCAGAAGCGGGCGGCGCGCTGGCCTCGCACATGAAAATCAGGATGATCAGTTTCACCGGGAGTATACAGGTCGGCAAGCTCGTCCAGCAGGCGGCCGCCCGGTCAAACCTGAAGAAAGTCACGCTGGAGCTCGGCGGCAAGTCGCCGGTGATCGTGTTTCAGGATGCTGATCTCGAGAAGGCCGCGAAGATGTCTGCTGCTTTCTTGGCCTTGAATGGCCAGGGATGTCTCTTGGGGACACGGATGTATGTTCATGAAGATGTCGCTCAGGAGATGATCGGGCGCATGAAAGGCATCATCGAGTATATGGGATCAAGTCTAGGGTCAAACCCTCTCGATCCCTCGACGCTCACCTCTCCGCTCTTCAACCACCGCCAAAGGGATGTAGTCATGAAATTCATCGAGGAGGGGAAGAACGAGGCGACGCTCCTGACCGGTGGCTCAACGGTCGGAGAGAAAGGGTGCTATGTGCAACCAACGATCTTCATCAACCCGTCCAAATCAGCCAAAGTCTTACACGAGGAGGTCTTCGGCCCCGTGCTGACCATCGTCACCTTCAAAGACGAGCAAGAGGCTCTAGACATGGCCAACGACACGGAGTATGGGCTCGCAGCTTACGTGCACACGAAAGACCTGGGCAGGGCACTGCGGTTCACGAAGGACTTGCAGGCGGGCATGGTCTCGGTGAATTCCGCAATGGCGTACGATAGGACGCGGCCCTTCGGCGGCTGGAAGCGTTCGTGTTCCCACTCCTTCCCTCCCCTGTGTCCCCTAAACGAAACGAAATGAAGGAAACGGATACTAACGTAACGTCTCTCGCAGAAAGCGGCCAGGGCTATGAGAATGGCGTTGCTGGCCTGGAAGACTGGTCGCAGACCAAGAGTGTCCTGCTTTGCCTGTAGACCAACCACCGAGACGCCATGTATCACCTTAGCTGTTGCTTTACTGGTTGAAACATCACGTCTGACTTATTTGATCAGGCACTCTCTTCAGTGCGCATCATACGGCCGGTCTCCGAATTTATCAGCTGTTCCGGATTACGGTTAAAAAAAACAATTCGAGAACGGGGTCACACTGCTTGAGCTTAGGTAGCTAGGCAGATCGCCGTGATCGTTGCGCTAGTTATGAAACCGTTAAATAGTGCTGGACTCGCGCAAAGCGCGTTGTGACGCTAGGTATTATATATATATATATATATAGATATGTATGAGCGAATGCCTACTTTCCCCCTTTGGGTAACAAGTACGATTGCGCAACATCCTATGGTGCAACGTAGGTATGACGCCGCTGTGAATGAATATTGTCTTTCCTAGCCCGTCATTGAAACAGGCGAAAGTGCCAGCCCTCGGGCCACGCGAGCGCTAACACCCGAAACATCGTGAGCAAGGGGGGTCGGCCACGACGACTGGAATTCAAACTAGAGCGCAAATTACCTGCTTTGTAAACAATAACATTGAAGTCAGCTTCTAACGCCGACTCTACTTTTGATCGGGACTTATATCACGAGATCTGATTGATAATTTTTGTTCATTGCACTCTGGGCCACCACGCATGGAGCAAAATGTTCATATATACTAGAATAGCGTTCACACAGAGCTTGAAAAACCAGCTAGCTCGTATGACTTTGCTAAGATACACCCGAGGCAGACATCCCCAACCTCCGCCACTATCTACATCTCGTGGGTCGGTGTTCAAAATACAATGCAGTATTTCATTCCCAGGAGCATAAAGCCGCAAGACCCCGAGCCGCCACTCTCCCATCTAAAGCATGCATAGCAAAATATTGAATTGTCGAAAGACCTATGTCCTTTGTCCGGACATCATAATGTAGTAACCACACCGGTGCCATATCGGTGGTAGAGACTGTCACATTGGTCGCCAAATCTCCACCGAGAACGCCGTGATATTTTGTCGAAAAGGAAATGAATCCATGACGCTGTCCTTAAGCTGTTGTGAAGTAGAATCGGTAACAAAATCAAAGACAAGAACAAAACAAATATGCCCTCCTAGATTGGAGGACGACCGCACAGACGGTTATCGCCTGCCATTCCGACGCTTTTCTGGCTGCTCTGGACCGGCTACTCCGGGTCCTGACATGAACAGCCCTGGACCGTTCGAAATAGTACTATCCCGTGCGTCGGAGCCGACAAGATGTCCTTGTGTGTTGACAGCCACGGTACTGGGTAAGCCTTTTCCAAGTTCGTATAATCGATCTTTCTTCTTGAGATACTTGCGACGCCAGATGCAGGCTCCAGTCCAGATGCCGATAATTGCTACCACCACTACGACAATAAAGACAATCCAATTGACATGCGTCGAAGCCCTGCAAAATATGTATTAGAACGTGTAAGCCGAAATCATCAGGCACAATGACTTACCAACCGCCCCCGCCCTGGCTACTTTTCCCAGAGTTACCACTACCCGGCGTGTTCGAGCCAGTCGCTGAAGTGACTGTGGTGGTTGCGGCTGCCTTGTTGTTGCAGAAACTAGTGAACCAACTTTGAATTCCAGGTAGACCTTGGGCATCGGCACTGCACATGCCGTTACAAACATCATTAGGCCCCGACTTGAGAGGTTGAAGTTTACTATAAGCACAAAAGCAGCTCTCCCAATTGCTCTGATCAGTCGATGGGTTTACGGGAGGGACGCAGGCGCCGTTGGCATCGTAAAGCGGGCCGCAGTTTTTCGCGCACGCGGGCAGCGATGCAAAGGGAACTATTGTCGTAGTAGGAGGAGTAGCTAAAACATTTCGTTAGTCAAAGCACTACTACTATGACGACCGCGCGCGAGGTTTTCGCCTGGATGGAAATTCGAAATGCATACCCATGACGGAATCAAGCCAAAGGCGAATAACAATTGTAGGAGGACCAATTCGGTCGACAAGTCGTGGTTGGGATCGAAGATGTTGTGTGAATTTTTAAGAGAGTCGCGTTGTCCAATGCGAACACCGAAGACACGATGGGTGCCTAGAGAGCGACGGTACTAGCCACCCGGATCAGCGATGCCGACAACTCGTCTGGCGCAGGCCGAGAATCGTTGGATCTTCTCGAGATCGCTTATGTACGAGGCATATGAGCCGAGTGATGATTGATTAAATCGGTCGGACGGTTTCGTGGTGCGTTGGTGGTCGTAGGTAGTGAGGCCAAAAGCGTAGAATCCGAGGCGCTAGGGTCTTCGTTTTCGGTTTATTTGTCGCAGACGGCGGTCGTCCTCGTCTCCCGTCAATACAGCGCGACAGCCGCAGTGCGGTAAGATACAACTTGTTCTTTCGTTTGGTGAGAATGTGGCGTTAAACGAGTGTGGTTTGATGAGAGAAGGAAAATGGAAGGCCTGGAACTACAATTGGTGTGTGGAGGTACGGTACGCCTGTGCGAAAGTTGTAGGAGGGAGAAGAGAGGACTAGGGAGGACGACGAGGTGTGACTGGTGGATGATGTATTGGATGTGGACACAATTGAGGATGACATGCTGGCTCCCCTAGTCCTTTCACGACATAGCGTATGGACGCTATAGCCTACAGTGAGTAAATTCAGATGCGCTAGGTCAAATACGGCCACAATACGAGAAGCTGATTTGACGGAGAGCAGTTCGGCAAGGTCGGCTGCAAGGTACACTAGTGTATTTCAGTTAGGCTGGGACAAACCATTCCGGAACAGGCTGGTGAACTCAGCGGGAAAGAACCCAAGACCCAACACGCGCGAAAACAAGGGACTGGTGACCTCTCTGGGGAGAACTGGGCAGACCTATTTTCTGCAAGCACTCACGTGGCATCCAAGATACTCCGTAAAGCATCAAGATACCTATCAGCAGAGCATTGGGTCAAGACCAGCTACGAAGTAGATTGCTTCCATATTTCTGTACCGGTAGGGTGGAAGTGGGAACTCATAGGCCTGCCTATCTACTCCGTAGCAAATGCACAAATCATCCTCCATCATCTCCAGTAGCAAATAGAAAGTGGAGCGGACCTGCATAGAGTCTAGCAGGTCCTAGTATTTCAGCTAGGTATTCCATACTTCGTAATTACTTCGTACGAAGTACTGGTATAGCTCTGAGTAAGCTTGGTAGAATCAGCCCTCTGCTGACAATCGCAAAATTACATATTTAATTGTGCACGATTCCGTACATACGGAGTACTACTAGTGCACGGTCACTTCATTATGATCAATTTCGGTTGGGCCACTAGTTCTTACGAGTGCGCAGTATCCATGTCAGCTACTCCGTCGGTACCTAAAATATACCTATTTTACACTAGTCTCGGCGGGTATATATGCATACAGGAAGATCTCCCCTACATGTATCTAGTAACCGTAGGTACCCATGGGTGCACATGGCATCATTTTTCGTGAGAAAAGGGCGTCCAGTTCAATATCTTTTGGCGCAGTCATAAATTTGCGACAATTTTCATATATGTCGTATGCAAGGGCCATATCAATACGATACTCTGTACACTGCTCTGTACTGCCACCCTCAATTGCCGCAGATACCGATACCACAGAACAAGTTTGCCTGAGCGTTCTAGGGATCAGGATGTTAGCACACAGCAAAGATTCCGGTATCACTGCCATACGTGAACCAAATGTGCAGTCGAGTCTAGACTGCCGCGAGTATCAGCACACTTTGTGTGCGTCGTGAATTGCGCGTCTCGTGTGCGCCTTGAGACGAAAGAAAAACACAAACAAAACATCGCCTGCCACCATGCGAACACTTCCACATGTCCTCCACCATCGACTTGCGAGAGCGCCAGTTGAACGCTGGCAAGAAACCCGTTTACCCAGTCAAACCGCCGCCCGCTTTTTGGGACAATCTGTCCGAGATACCTTTGACTAGAAATGCGTTGCGAGAGCTGGACGGGAGGAACAAGGCTGATTCTATACGCACGCAAGACCGCCCTCCCCGTCGGCCCATTACACGACGCGCAATCTTCTCGAGGAAGCGTTCCCGCATATCTTTAGAACCCGCTGCGCAGTATCTCGCTCATTCTAATTTCGCCAGGTTAAAGCAAATTAGACGTTCAGCGAGAAATGGTGGTCCCGACTTGTCAGACCTGCGAGGTGTAAGTTGCTTTTTCTGCTGCTCATCTTCTACCATCACCCTAACATGATGCCAGTACGAGTGTGAATGCGACACCATAGATGAAGCCAGTATGTATACTAAGAGGCAGAGACCTGGCGGTCAAAAGCGCTTCTCCGGATCCCCTCCGGATGGCAGCCCTGCATCCGATTCGAAGAGAACCCGAGGCGACTCAACTGCAAAAACTAAAAGCACTGGACCTTACGACCGTGCCTTTCAGCAGCATCTCATCAATCACAGCATTTATCCTCAGGGGTACAAGTATCCTGACGGACAAAAGCCACCCGTGCCGGGAAACTTGACGGAGATCAAGCAGGAAATTAGGAAGCGGCGAGCTTCTCTGTCTCCTACGCGATTTACAGAAGAAGACTTTGAGGTCTTCGTACAAGCAAACGAGGATGCTGTCCAAGAGTGGAAGGTAATATCGACCGTAGTACCTATCATCGAAGGAGAAATCAAAGATGCAAAATGTGTTTCTGGACAGGTTCCGTTCACCAATCTATACCATCTAACCGATGGGAACCTTGTAGCCGGAAATCCAGATCATTATCACGGGGCGCGTCCCGAACAATTAGCTTGGGAACTCCAAGAGGAGCTAAGTCACGACGTTATCCCTTCCACGCAAAGGGACCTCCCTATTGCACCGAATTTTCTCCTTGCCGCAAAAGGAAAGAAAGGCCATCTATCAGTGGCTGAAGTTCAAGCATGCTACGACGGCGCTCTGGGGGCGCGAGCAATGCACAGCCTTCAAACGTATAACCAGGAACCAGTGGTCGATAACAACGCATATACCATAACTTCAACGTATCATGGAGCCACTTTAAAAATGTACACTACCCATTTATTGCCACCGGCTCAGAAAGGACGACGTCAGGAATATGCAACGACGAGAATTAGTAGTTGTGCCCTCGACGGTGGCCCCGATGCATTCAGGGCGGGAGCAACCGCCTATCGAAACGCAAGGGACTGGGCCAAAAAGAAGAGAGATGAAGCAATCGAGAAAGCAAACGCAGAATTCGCAAAGAAAGCGCCGCTACAGGGAGATATAGCCGCCGCCTTGTCTCCTAACTCGGATGTCACAAATACAGGCGGTGCAGATCAACCAGGGCCAGATACACTACCGAGCAACGAGTTAGCATCCTGACCCAGTTCTACAACGAAGCCAATGTAACAGGCTTCATATCTGACCACTGTAGTCTAAGGTAGGAGAGAGCAGTATGCAGGTTCTTAAATGATGTATAGCAATGTGGTCTGGCACTGGAAGAAGATGGATATCGTAGGCACTATCACTGACGCGTGCTCGTCTCTTCAACTCTTGTTGGCACAATCTTAGTCATCATTGAAGGATTTCAATATTAATGAGAAACCAAGTTGTTCCAGGCACACATATCAGACAGCGTATTGTTTGTGGCATATAAGTGATCGATGTGAACAGGCTGCTGACACTATGTAGTTCTACCAATGCCCGAAGACCACGATTACAGGTCAATCAGTGTGTGAGGTGTGCGAGACGAGTTTGGGTCGAAGCAGCTGGTGCTGTAACGCTTGCCGCAGCGATGTGGGGAAAAAAAACACCTCTTGAACAGCACAGTGTATCCTATCTGCATGGTATTTATAACTAAGAATGAGAAAAAAAAGAAAAAAAGAATCGAGGTTTTACATAGGACGTCAGGCGCTTTAGGACAGAGCGAGTCAAATGCCTTAGGACAGAGCGAGTTAAATGCCCCTAGGACAGAGCGAGTCAAATGCCCCAGCTGCAAAGCAAAGTTTTTGCTGTTACCTGGCCTCGACCGGAAAACCCTCAGTAAACTTCGAGTAGTTTATCCTGCCGACTACTTTACCACTAGACCATTGAGGCCTACTGGGAACGTCTGTTAAAGGTAAGCAGCACTCTGATGGTTTATATGCCTGGCAAACAGGTAGGCACGTGGGGCAGATACAGTACAGGACCCACTTACTCCGTACTAAGGTGGCATTTAAACCGCAGCAAATACGGAAACGCTAACCAGAATCAAACATCACGGTTCTTCATTTTAGATTGTTACAAAGCATAATGCCTGAATAATGTCAGCACCTCTCCATACTAACAACCGATCTGTGTAAGCCAAAATAAACTAATACGATCTACATATCAGCATTAGTCCCATATATATATTACGGTAGTTCCTGGACGGCAGCTAATCTACTTCGTAGGTACTAGGTGGGTAGCTAAAGGAGCCAAGATCTTCTCGATAAGATGACTTCACAACCACAAGAGACAAATTCTTTGGTTTTCAATTAGCCGATTCGAAGGTATCATGTCGCAACAAGCGACGAAAAGAAATCGCTATGTTATTCGGAAAGGAGAACAGAAAGCCATGAATAAGTGATTTCTGATCTAAGAGCGAAGAGCTAGGGCCCTATGCGAACTTAAGCCGACCCTGCCTGCAGATGCCCTGCGCCAAGACTTCTTATCTGATCCGTCCAACCCCCGATCGTCGCTATGCTCCACCCAGCCGGCGTCGGCGTACAGATCCCGGAGATGATCTGATCTGATCTGATCCTGGGTATTTATTCCTTCATTCCTTCCAGCTACATACGTCATGAGATGAAAAAATAGGCGGTCAGAAAGATAAGTTTAGGTTAGAAATACACTATCGTATGCCTATCGTACAATCTATCAACCCAAAACATCTTACACTGCCTAGCCAGCTAGTAGTAGTCGAAGATCTGCTAACAACACTGCGGAGCAGGTAAATATACATACAATATACCTACCCAATGGCCTCAGCGCCAAAAAGCAGGAGGACGCTGCGCATCGGCGTGGACGTAGGCGGGACGAACACGGATGGCGTGATCCTCGACCCGTCGCGGGCGTCGGACCCGGAGACCAGGGGCATCGTGGCCTGGCACAAGACGCCGACGACGGCGGACCCGAGCGACGGCATCGGCGAGGCCATCACGGCCATGTTCCAGAGCGCTGGCGTCGACCCCGAGGATATCGCTAGCGTGACCATCGGCACTACGCACTTCGTCAACGCTGTCGTCGAGCGCGATGCTAATCGTTTGGCTAAGGTCGCTGTGCTCAGGCTGTGCGGGCCTTATTCCCAGCAGTACGCGCCCCTGATTATTTATGTTGTTGTTATTTTTATTATTCTCGGTGTTATTGTCGTTGTTGAAATGAGTATTTCCGCGCTGGCAACCCCTATATAACACCTCTTTACTCTCATGTACTCCTAACCATTTGTACTGTCTTATCGTTGAAACACATATACTTCACATCTTTATTATCAACAGACAATACCTAACCAATAGGCTCCTCTAGTGCACCCCCCTGCATCGACTGGCCCCCAGAAATGCGCTCCCTCGTACTAGGGCACTACGCCCTCCTTAAAGGCGGTCTCGAAGTCGACGGCCAGCTCATTGCCGCGATCTCCGAACCCGAGATCCGCGCAGAATGCGCCGCGATCCGCGCCAAGGGGATCAGAGCCGTGGTGGTCAACGGCATCTTCAGCCCCATCGACACCGTGGCCTTACAAGAAGAGCGCGCGGCGGCGCTCGTGCGCGACGAGATCCCGGGCTGCAGCGTCGTGTGCTCGAAGGAGGTCGCGAACCTGGGTTTCCTCGAGCGCGAGAACGCCGCTATCCTCAACGCCTCGGTGTTGGCCTTCGCGCAGAAGACTATACGCTCTTTCCGCGCGCCTGTGGCCAGGCTCGGCCTGCGCTGTCCGGTCTTCGTCACCCAGAACGACGGTACTATATTGTCGGGCGAGATGGCTGCGAAACTTCCTATACGGACATTTTCTAGCGGTCCGACGAACAGCATGCGCGGCGCGGCGTTCCTCGTGAGGGATGAGGAGGTCCATGAAGATGTCATGGTCGTGGACATTGGCGGGACGACCACCGATGTGGGCTTGTTACTCGCGAACGGATTCCCGCGGCAGCAGGCCGCGTATAGCGAGCTCGCCGGCGTGCGTTTGAATTTCTCGTGTCCGGATATCAAGAGCATCGGGCTAGGCGGTGGGTCGATTGTCCGAGAGGGCGAGCAGGCGCTCACCGTCGGCCCTGATAGCGTCGGATACAAGATCACGAAGGAAGCGGTGGTATTTGGCGGGAAGACGTTGACTGCGACGGACTGCACGGTACTAGGGGACGAAACTCTGGGTATCGGAACCCCGGAACTTGCCAAGGGGGCACTGAGCGATAGCTCCCTTGTCAAATTCAAAGCCGTCATAAAGCACAAGCTAGAGAAGATCATCGACACGATGAAGACTTCCCCTGAAGACCTTCCCGTGCTCCTGGTCGGCGGCGGCGCTGTCATTGCGCCGGACACTCTAAAGGGGGCGAGTCGCGTCCTCAAGCCCAAGTGGTCTGGGGTGGCCAACGCAATTGGTGCTGCGATGGCGGGTGTGAGCGCCGTCATTGACACGGTCGAATCAACAGAGTCAAAGACGACAAAGCAGGTTCTCGACAAGATTTGCGAGAGTGCCATTGAGAAGGCTGTGGAAGCGGGTGCTTCGAGATCGAGCGTTAAGATCGTAGAAATGGATACACTTCCTCTGCCTGTGAGCTCCATCTTTTGCGTATTCATTGAATCTGATAGGTAATGGCTCGGCTTACATCCACGCTCTTTCTAGTACATCGCGAACAAATCCCGGTTTACCGTACGCGCGGCCGGCGATTTCGACTACTCACGAACAGATCTATCAGACGCCCTCAGCGACACATCCGAGCCCCAAGAAGATATTGAGGATACGAATGAACCCGACAAAGCCCCCAGCGAGTCTAACAAAAAGCTATCAGACAGCACAGCCCCCACAGAAGACGTAGACATCGGCACCTACCGCCCCAAAGTGCGAAACCGCATCTGGTACATCAGCGAGACAGACCTGGCCTGGATATCCACGGGATGCTACATCCTAGGCACCGGCGGCGGAGGCAGCCCATACTCATCGATGGTCCGGATCCGCACGATGCTGCGTCTTGGGGCCGTAATCCGAGTCGTCTCTCCGCGCGACATCCCCGACGACGCGGCGGTCGGATGCGGCGGCGGGGCCGGGTCGCCGACGGTGGGCATCGAGAAGCTCGCGGGCGATGAAATGGTACAGGCACAGGAGGCCTTGTTCGCTTTCCACGGCCGTCGCGCCACGCATATGATTTCCGTCGAGATCGGCGGGCATAACGGTCTGCAGAGCATGTTACTGGGCGCCAGCACTAATCTGGATATTCCTGCGGTCGATGGCGACTGGATGGGCCGCGCGTACCCGACCAAGTGGCAGACGACCCCCGTCGTTTTTGCTGAGCGCTCGCCTATATTTGCGCCTATGGCTATGGCGGATGGGAATGGGAATGTCGTTATCATGCCGACGGCGGCGAGTGATTTCCAGTATGTGGTTCTCGGTTACCCCTTTCCCACTTTCCCCCCTGTTCTTTCTCGTATATGTTCCAGCAAACTCGTGAAATAGATACATTTCAAAATCATAGCCCTATTCAAGAGGACTCTTTCGCAATACTTCGACAAACCCATCACTTTCAAAGCAAGTATAGTAGCTAACTCCCAAACCCCCCCAGCGTCGAGCGCATCTGCCGCGCCGCCCTCAGCGAGATGGGGTCGCACGTCGGGACGGCGGACGCGCCGGTGTCAGGGGCCGAGTGCAAGCGGTGGGCGGTCGAGAACACCCTCTCGCAATCATGGCGTATCGGGCGCGCAGTGGCGCGGGCGCGGCGCGCGAACCAAGTCGACGGCGTCGCCGAGACCATCATCGCCGAGTGTGGCGGCGCAGCCGCCGGGAGGGTGCTCTGGAAGGGCAAGATCGTCGGCGTCGAGCGCACGTTGCGCTTGGGGCATGTTTATGGCGAGTGTATTATCGAGGGCGCGGACCTCGTTGACGACGACGATAAACCCTCCAGAAAGGACAGTGCCTCGAATTCCGATTCGCAGTTCCGCGGCCTAGTGAAAATCCCCTTCAAGAACGAGAACATCGCCGCGATCAAGATCTCGCGGACAACAACCGTCGAGGGAAAAATGCGCGAGACAGAGGACGAAGTCATGGGCCTGGTGCCGGATCTTATCACCATCATAGACGCGCAGAACGGCGAGGCCATAGGCACGCCGGAGTATCGATACGGGCTGCTCGTCATCGTGCTGGGGCTCGCGGCGAGTGATCGCTGGACGTCGGAAAGGGGGCTCGAGATTGGTGGCCCGAAGAGCTTCGGTATGGATCATTTGACTTATAAGCCCCTGGGCAGGTTTGTTAAGCCGAGGAGCGTGATTGATGAGTTTGATGTTGTGGGATAGAATGGATGGGAGAGGACAAATGGTGTGGTTTGGGGTTGTAGCGTTTATGTCTGTCTCAGTCACTTGACTTGCTCAGCTGGTGAAGAATTCATAAGCAATGTATTGCTATTGCCGTGTGTTCAGACATATTTTTATTTTCTAGCAGCTATGGAAGCCAGTACAGAGGATAGGGGCCATGCGTATAACGTTCAAGTGTCTTTCTGTCGGATTCCTGAGCCCGTCTCTCGCCCCCAACGACCCTATCATCAGCAATCTTCCGTGACACTCATGAACCACGAGTGATCAAACGTCATTGTAGCCTAAACAGATCTTGGGTAGCTTCTTATCCGCCACAGCCCAGCACCAAGCTCGCCCTGCCTCTCCAGTATAAAGACCAGCTTCATCATTGTCACGAGACGAGTCCTGAGTTAAGTTCTCGACGTTGTCGCTCCGCAAAAAGGACAAGAAGTGCAGAAATTGGTCGTCGTCATCAAATGCCACTACAAGGTCGAGAGTTAGTAATTCGTCATAAGAAATAGGGACTAAGATATAGTGGAGGTTTGAGAGGAAAAAATCTCAAGTATGATTGCCATAAAATGAAAATTAATCGTGTCCCTGATGTGGATCTATAGAAAAAGAAGAAAGACTGATGGATCTGCTTACATGCATTCCCGGTTATGCCATGACGTAGACACGGCTCCTTGGTAAGCAAGCCCCTCTGCCAGATATCAGATTGAGCCTGCCCCATTGCCTTCTGGATTTGTTCCGCTATCTCTGGAAAATACGGCAGGAGCGTGCGCAGAGAGATCACAAAACTAGGCCCGCCGTGGCAGAACTGTACCAGCCGATCCGAGCCCACAGGAAGGGAAGGAGGGAAATTCCCGCTAGGGAACTGCAGGTGGTGGTCTAGCAATGCAAGAAGAAGCGGCTGAAGTCGAGTAGCCATCGACGGCACAGACAAGACGACCTGGGTGATGATACCGATAAATCCGTCGGCTGCGCCAAGATACTTGTTCCCATGCCAGGTCCACGGCTGGCGAACTAGCAAGATTCGGTTGGCTGTTGACTTGATTGCCCGTTCTATGCGTGCGGCAGTCCGAGGGTGTTTATCGTGAGTAAAGACCCCTTGACAGAGTCGAAGGAGATACAGGTAGCCGGCACGGCCATAAAGCCATTCATTAGATACGTCGTCCGTTGGCGAATTGATCACCTCCGCGTACGAGCAGACTTGGTTCGCGAGAGTAGATTCCTCCGACATAACGGCCTCCAAGGCAAGGTGAACCAGGGTCTCGTCGCCAATACCGCAATCATTCACCGTAGGTGTTCGATTCTGAACCCGTGCCCCAAGCTCAAGGTAAGCCTCGGCCCACTGGCGGAGCGATTGATGACCGAACTCCAGATCCGGATATATCAGAGATAGCTTATAGAACAAGAAGGCGATTGACGAGGGCCCTGAATATAAGCCGCTGAAGGACCAGCCGGTCGAGCACGTGTGGACGGGTGGGTATAGCTTCGTGATCTTGTCCAGGCTGGCCAGGAGTTCCGCGTGAGCATCAATCCCAGTATCTTGCGAAGACGAAGATGTTGCTGGATTTCGGAAATATCGGCCAGGAGTCGCCATCTTGCATTCACTTCCAATAGATGATCGTGCGATTTTCAGAAATCAATTGAGTGCCGTACCAAATCTTGCTGGGTGCGGTGAACTGTTGAGCTACAGTTCACGAGATTTCAAACATTGGAAGTTTCGCCAACGTTTAACTAACGCTTGATAAACGATTTAAAAATCGATAAACGGTTGATTAACGATTGATCTATTATCGATTAACTTATTGTTAGTCGTTGTTTCCCTGTTTAAAAATTGTCGAACGTTTGGAAGGCGCAAACTGGTGAGCTACTGTTTACAAGAATTGGCAGGGGATGGTACCTAACGGACCTCGTCTTTCAGGTTGTCACCATACCACTTGCAGATACAGCATCTACGTCACAAGGTACCTAAGTATCAGGCATATAGTCATCAACAGCAGAGCTCCCCTACAACAGACGTTCCCCTCTATGCTGCCATCGTTGGATGGCCGAGTGGTAAAATAGTCGGCAGGAAAACGTTGGACGGACGGCTTTCCGGTCGAGGGAGAGTGAGCCTGCCTTACGCCCTCGATTCTTTTTGGAAATTTTGAGGCGGGGTGTTCGAGTCCCATGCACTGCTTCTTTTTTATCAAGTCCCTATTATCTGGTATTTGATGTATAGCTTTTGGTCTCATTCATACCCCGCACATTTACATATACAAGCTACCTAGTTAGATACAACATTGATATCCCTTTTGGTCATCTCCTAGGCCCTCGATGACTTGGCCGGTCGGGGCAAAGCCGGCGTTCCCAAGCCATTCATTCTCTTTGCTCACGCTTCCTTAATTGATGCACAGTCGTATTAGAGACCACCAGCGTTGATGCGCAATACTTGCGAATTCGATGACGCATATCAACTCTGATTTGAACGAGAACAATACTAGACTTGAGTCAGGAGAGACCTGCGACTGTGTGCCTTACATCCTACGAAGTAAGCCTCGGTTCACGCATACCACGTAACAACGGGTTTCATTCTACTTGGGATGTCTTAGTACAGAGCAGATATATTAACCATTACGGGTGGAAATTGCCATCTTTAGTAAAGATTCCATTCTAGAGTACAGACAAATTAGTTAGAGAGAATAGAAGCCCCTTTATAGCTTCGCGATCGGCCCCTCCCAGTTTTCGCAAGCAAATAGAGGTCTTCTACCACCTATCTGTCAAAAAATCCAACATGTCAACTCCGTAGAAATTATTTCCCCCCTTTTCCACCAGACCATGCTCAGGTAGATGCTGAAGCCTCGTTAGTGACTTCTATCGCTTCCTCGAGCTCAGCGCGCCTTCGCGCCCAGTCTTTAAAATTCCGGTTGTTTTTACTGAACGATCTCCTCTCTATCATCTTCGCATGGTGAGCACTCTCCTGGAATATCTTCCCTAGTTGAACGCAATTGCTATCGAAAGCGGATACGACATGGGAAAACTCAGTAGCTTGGCGGTCAAGAAGTGTATTGATCATTGCTTGACCATTTCGCCGATACGACCCTATTATATCATCTATCGCAGACTCCTTCGATTGCAAATGTTGGACTACAGCCTAGCTTGATTTAGCGATGCGAGATCAGAATGTAGGTGCAGGAATAACTTACTGTGGTTATCTCATGCAACGATTCGAAAATAGCATCACGCCGACCCTCCAATGCAGCTTCACGCTTTGAGATGGAATGTTTGTGAGGGTCTTGCATCATCGTAGGCGTTCGGCCTAGGGGCTCGGCTTCTTCGGTCGGTTTTGAGGGCATTGAGACTAAGCTCTTTTGGCGTGATTTCTCCGTTACCCCTTGTGCCCATACTCGAGAGGTTGGGTGTAATGATTCCTCTCTACTCGAGGGATATATTACTGTTTTCTCCGGGGAGACAAGCTTTGACCTTCCCTTTTTCTCACGATCTTCCCTCACACTATCAGACTCCGCCACCCGAGACTTACTTGTATTGCCATGAACTCCAGGCGATCTCAAGAGCTTGTGTATACTGTCGCTGAATGTCACTAAGTTTATGGGCTCTTCGGGATGGAGTTTATGCGAAAATGACCTAATCTCAACATGATCTGTCTGGGTTTCCTTGTTCTTGGTCTCTATCACATTGTCATAAGACACAGGGCTGGAGCTCAAGGGGGCCAAATCAGTCTGCGTACAGACATCGGTTTTGTTGGGAACTTTTTCGAGGATAATCTCTGTCTCAGGTGTCGTGACACGCGGCTTGCTGGCCTCTGGAATATATATGTCGCTATGATGAGGAGATGAAAATTGTAGAGGTATGTGGCCATCCTCCACATCGCTGAATGAGATGTTCTCTTCCGAAAATGGAGTGTCAGAAGATATTGTGACTTTTTCAGGGACTGTATTTTTCTGATTATGACCAGTAGAACGATCACTCTCATTACTAGCCACAGGAGCTGCGGCCTTGGTGGCCTTATGACGTTTCGTCTGTGTTTGGGGTATGCCAACAGCGGTACGCTTTTTCGGAGCTGTCGTTTGAACTGGCTTACACTCCTGTTGCTTTGTGTCGTCGGGGCAATCGGAACCCTTCTTTCTTTGTTTCTGCCTAGGCTGCCGATCGGCATGACTGCTCACGGCAGATGCTGCCGTTGAGGCTTTTCCAGTAGAATCATCGGTGTAAAAAGGCTTCTTTGGCCGCCTAATCGTGGAACTGCCTGATGCCACAGTAGCATGCTTACCCTTTGGCTTAGAGGCAGGCGTAGAACTTGAGACGTTCTTCTTTGCTGTCTTTTTGGGAGGACATCTGATCTCTCTGATGATCGACTCTTCGGAATCATTCTCAGTCTCGGAAACTGGTAGCTCGTATTCGTCGTCATTTTGATCGGGTTTAGAAGTGCCAACCTCGGGCCCTGTACCGGTCGAAACGCTGTCGCCAGCAGGACTCTGTCCTTCAGCTGAGCCGTCAAATCCATTGATATAGTTCGGTCGCGCTTGCTCTCCTGGTCTGCTGGCAGGTGAATCATGGAGAATCAGAGGTACTTGGTGTCGGCTTTCCTTCCCCCTTGTCTCAGAATTGGAATCTTTGATTTCATGGCTCGAGCCTACTGGGTTCTCATTTTCAATTTGGCTGTGAGTTACAAGCGCCCGTGCCCTGGCCCTGGCTCTGGCTCTGGTGACGGGAACATCCAAATGGATACAAGACGAGGGAGAGGATGCGAAATCGCCAAGGGGATCAAAATCTACAGGAATAGGTTCGGTCGACTGCTGATCATCTATCCCATCGTCACCTTCGAATATCGGGTTAGGGATGTGATCATTTTGGTTGCTGGGCCCTGGAGTCCTTGCTTGAATGCTCATTGGTCTACTGCTTGAGCGGATCTCACTGGCGTTTGAAGTACGATGGGACGATACTGGTATCGAAGAATCTCTATACACAAGGTCTTCTTCTTCGCGGTGATAGAAGACTCGTCGGTTCATCTGTGAGGGCGACTTGAGAATGGTGCTGGTCTCGCCTCGTGTAGCCATTCTACTGCTGAGGATTTCTCCCGGAGGCTGAGAGAGCAGCTCGTTTCTATCGCGAACAGTGGATTGAGTATTATGTCTGTGGTTATGCTTCGGAGGCTAGGGCTCTTATTAGCATTATCTACCTATGTCTGCAATCTACCGAGAAGCGTGGGAGGCCTGGGAGGCCTGGGAGGTGGACTACTTAGAGCTAAACACTCTTACCATGCTTATGCAATTGAATTGTACCGATCTTCTTGAACTCGACCGAGGGATAAAATCGGCAATAATTGAATATAGGAGTTTTTTACTCTAGGGCCACAGCATGTCCACCAGAGGACAACGTTGGATCTTGACGTCCACGATGCTTAGAAACGTAGATTATACGAGAATTTCTGGGCTGGCGCTGTGCATACAATCATAGAGACCAGATATCGAACAAGGGAATAGGACACAGGATCGAGAATTGAGCTAGGATTGCACCGAGAGCGCCTTTGCGAATGCAAATGGTCTTGAGTCAGATCATCTAGTGGGAGATATTGTCGCAGCGATAAGAATCAACGGAACATACCCGACATTGACATGATTGTCAGAGACAGAAGTGAAAAGAAATTCTTGATGGTTCATCTTGGTGGACATACATTTAGGGGAAAGAGCTTCGGGGAATGGTATGCAGTAGTCTCGCGTTACTTCTACTTCCCACTCGAGATGTATCAGATAGCCAAATGCAGTTGCCTGCTAAGTACACCCATCCAGCTGCTCTGGACGCTGAGGTACCTACTGTACAGACGGTTCTCTTCAAGTTATCAGCCATAATTAGCTCCTAGGAGCCTGAGGTATCGAAGGTGACGGTATAATCAGTGCTCACTGCATTGCTTTACGGCCGTGTACAGCAGACACATTTGTTGCTCGACATCAGATATTCCGATACGTATAGTTCAAATAACATGTGTAGTATATTCTTCCTACTACTCATTATCTGCCTTGATTAGAGCAATGCTAGATAATACAATTAACAAACCCCTGGTATGATGCAACCCTGAAGAGCGCGATGGGAAGCAGACTTCTTCATTTTATTTCATACTAGAGATGCACGGAAGCACCTGGCTATAGCGGCATATCTTGTCTGTTCAACGCTTGCACACACGATCCTGCGGCATTGAGCAGTGCACATAATGACTCGCAAGTCGGTAATTATTACAGAAGGGTGGATAGATGAACATCGCGTTCAGCGCTTCTTGGTTGATACGGTGGGCGAAGTCCTTCGCTAACAGCAAAGGGTTGGAGAATATCAAAGTTGTCTCGTCGCCTATTAGTTAGATACAATATAACCGAATCATAATATATCGGCTATATGTAATAATCATACGCAGTATGGTGTATCGCATAACAGAGTCACTGTTTATCACCATCCCGTTCTACATACCCTTACATAAGTTTCACGACTGCTTTGCTGTCTTGATGAGCATGGGGTAGTCACTGTTGATTAAGACGTGGCGTTGGAAGCCGGCAGGGCGCCGGTCGGTCTCTGAGGCCGTAGCTGACTTGATTGTCAAGTCGAGCTTGAGTATTCTGACGGTTATTCGCCAGAATTCAATAGGTACAGATCCATGAAAACTAATGTCCTAGACCTGCCAGACCAATGCAACCCCCAAACGCCTTGCCATTTTGTCCTTTCATCTGCATGCCGTGACCCATAAATTATCGGACAATTCCGTCGAAGCGCTGCTTGAACCATTTGACGGTCTCTCCGCGGTCGATGCGGTGGCTAGCACCGATCTTGCTCTTGCAGCGGTGGCGGCGGCTGACACGCTCGCCGGGGCGGGTCATGCAGCAGAAGAAGTCCATACCGTAAATACCGATCGACGGGTCGTACTTGATGCCGAGATCGATGTGCTCGTTGATACCGAAGCCGAAGTTGCCGGTCTTGCTGAAGTTGCGGTTGCGGAGCTCGTACTCCTTGACCTTGAGGCCACGCTCGAGAATCTCCTCGGCCTTGGGGCCTCGGATGGTAACGTGGACAGCGATCTTTTCGTTACGGCGGATACCGAATGTTCGGACAGTGTAGCGGGCCTTGCCTATTGTAGCGAATACCGTTAGGACTGCGACGTAGCGATCGATGGGATTTGACTTGTTACGTACTGTAGACGGGTGTCTGACCGCTCAGCTGCTCGAGCACCTTAGCAGCACGGGTCAATCTGTCACCAGATTCGCCGACTGAGATGTTCAGGACGAGCTTCTGGATGCGGAGCTCCCGCATGGGGTTCTGGGCTTTCTCAGACTGTGAAGCGAGCGCATTGTCAGAAATTGTTCGCTTTGATCATGCAAAGCCGCAATTGAACATACCATGATGGCTGGTGCTGGTTAGTATCCTGGATCAAGGAGTTGACTTTGGGCGATGTTCCGTGATGCTGGTAACGGAATTCTCGTTGGCGAATGAAGCTTGGCTAGGATAATTTTGGGCTTGCACAGAGGGTTTTTCTGCCCTAGCGCAAAAAGTGTGGCTTGTGTAGCGATTGTGGCGTGTTAAGGAGGGGCGGAAACTCGGGTGGGGTCCGAAGCTAAGCTAGAATGTAAGGCTGAGCCATTCCCAGTGTTACTTAAGGCACCAGTGTGGAGCTCCCCACTAAGAACTCGGCAGCCTTGTCTGTGTTTTAGCTATCCCAATTTCATTCCCTATCGATCCCAAGCCGCGATCCACGACGCCGCCTACCAACAAGATCCCGCCGGCACCCTCAACACTTGAATACCCCAAAGAAGAAAACCCTGAACCACGCCTGAAAAGCTCCATTGGAGCTCTAAGTGGCAAAGATGTCGAACAAACAAGGCAAAATGGTGAGTGTACTCAATAGACCGCTTCCGCGACGTTGTTGTTGACGCTCTCGGCTAACAAGTCGAATATTTCTAGGCCGGTTATGTACGTCGATCCCAACGCGATGCTCGAAATTTGATCGAGATTGAGAAGCCTTTTTGTTCATCTCGTACAGTCACTAACGCTTTGTCCAGATCAACTACCGGATGAGGGTCACGTAAGGATCTCGTCAAGAGCTCGCAGATATTTAGCGCTGACTTGCTGTAGATTGACAGATGGTCGCCAAATGACGGGGCAACTTCTCGCCTTCGATAAGGTAGGAAGCACTTGCATCGACAAGTTACGACTTGCTGACGAGTTTATAGCATATGAATTTAGTCCTAGGCGATACGGACGAGTTCCGACGCATAAAGCGAAAACAAGCGAAGGCCGCGGCCCCCGGCGTATCGAGCTCGGGTTCGAATCAGACCGTCGAGACGGAAGAGAAGCGGACGCTGGGCTTAATTATACTCCGTGGTGCGCAAATCGTCTCGCTGTCCGTTGAGTCTGCTCCCCCGGCCGATCCCAGTACGCGACTGGGCAAGGGCACTTCCAGCGGTCTCCCGACAGGCTTGACTTCTGGTCCTGGAGTCTCACGCCCTGCTGGTCGTGGCGCTGCACCGACATCGCTTGCTGTATGCATAGGCCCCCGAACATTGTTGTTTTCGTCGCTAATATTATCTATAGGGTCCGGCTGCTGGAGTTGGTGGCGGTGCCCCCCCTCCTTTCCCCCAGTTCGGTGGTGCACCTGGTTTTGGACCCGGAAGGGGTGGCCGTAAGTCTGCCTTCGTTAACTTTTACGATGTATCCATTACTAACCCATTAACAGCACCGGCTCCTGGATTTCCCCCTGGAAACTTTGCTCCTCCTGGTTTCCCTCAGGGTGGGCAGTTCCCAGCTCCTGGCTTCAACCCCGGTGGCGGGCCACCAGGCTTTAACCCTCCTCCCCGGAGATAATCGACTACTTTGACGCTTCATGTCACGATGCGAAGCCCGAATCATCGCGGGGCTAATAGGTATACCATTTGGCGTTAGGGAATGCGACACGTAGATAGCTTGACATTCATGGAAAACCTTGGCATTGTACTCTACCTAGTATTCGGAGGGCTATGGCGAACAGTTCCATCAAAAATGCCATAAATGACATTCGCAACTGTTAACACAATTATTATTTCAACGATCTGTGAACTTTCCTGCTAATTGTTGTTGTGTCGCGTGCGCGATTGACTCACTTGCGGTGGCTAACATGAAATTTGATTGGCTGGTAACATCCAACTTGTATGAAAATATAGTGGTACGGTGGTACCTGCCTACAGGCCATCAGACCCGCATGGCGACCATCGGCCTTCCCCATCGCAAAATTTCCGTATGAACGCTTCCCATTTCCGATATCCCCCGAATCTTACGGCGCAACGACTCTTCTCCGAACCTACACGACAACGTCGAACCAATTCCTCTCTCCAATTGCCCGCATTCCGTTTCGTCGCATTCCTCTCTCCAAGATGGCCGCCTTCGTCAAAGCGATAAATGCCAAGATCCGGTCAAACCCGACCGTGAGCTACTTCTGCTCGACGCGTACGTGACAGCTTTCTCTCCAAAGCATATAATATTGCCCTTCCGATCTGCGGACCTTTCCCACCCCGGTCAGCCCGACCTCCGATCGCCCGTGATATTCTATCGTAATGCCTGTTGGCTACGGAAGAGCAACGAGCTACGAGGGGGACTCAATACAAAGAGAGACAGCGATACGAATGGAGAAGCCACGGAACTTGCTTCGTGTCACTGCGATACTGTCGCATCTGTTCTCTGTGATCCTGTGACCAATTCTTGAAGGCGCAATTTCGGACCAAATCACTTACCGCATTTTTATGATTTCATGTGAAGGCATGTCTTGCTAATATCCGTGATGTACAGATTTCTGGGGTCCGGTATCGAACTTCGGTATTCCGGTAGCAGCAGTGGTAGATGCACAGAAGTCGCCTGAGCTGTAAGTATATCGTCCCTATCCAGCATGCATCCGTCCGACTCCCATGCCCCGCACGAGCAGATAGAGTCTGGACTGCCGTGGCGTTGCGTGCTCTTACCTGATGTATTCGTTTCTTATGCGTCTTGGGCCTTCGGAACTGCAGCTGACATTGTGGCGCCAATCTCACAGTATTTCGGGCCACATGACCCTCGCGCTCTGCATTTACTCGGCCACATTCATGCGATATTCCCTTGCTGTCACGCCTAAGAACTACCTCCTCTTCCTATGCCACTTCATCAACGAGGGCTCCCAGCTCACGCAAGGATACCGATACCTGAACTGGCATCATTGGGGTGGGAAAGAGAAGGCTTCTGTGGCCAGCAGTATTACAGCAGCCGCCGCCGCTGCCGCCAAGAAATAGTCGAGAGATCGGTGCCATGTCGAAATGAGAAAGAGACCCGTAGCTGGATGCTGGATCTTGGAGGGAAAAGAGATACCCATGAGCCGAAAGGCTGGAGAAAGTGGGAGCGAGAAGACACCGTTGGAAAGCGGATGAGCCGGAGAACGACCATTTTGTTCAAACGGTGTTTCAGTCGAGGTTCAAAAGAGGAGTGCCGTATTGTCGCGGCTGGTCAGGTTCGAACCTTGGGGAAAAGGAGAGGGAACAGGACTGGGTGTTCTCCCTAGATGATCGTGGTAAGCGCACTGTACTTCTATCATACAGGATCGTTTTCTGCAAAGAGTAAACCATCGAATAGACTTATCAACAAATCAGTCCTCGCCCAAGAGGAAATTGAAATTTGATCTCTTGGCCTGATGCAGCCTATCCTTTTGCCCTTTTCTCATGTGTGCTTATGCAGAGACATATCAGGGCACCACTGCTTTGGGTACACCATTGTAAGCACGCAGATTCGGTTTGCCTCCGTGCCGAGAGATGCTAATACCGCAGCGCGTATATACTTCGTTGACCGCACATCCTACGTCGGCTCGGCGCGACATATGCCTCAGCGGCCAAGCCTGAACTAAGTGAATATCATATCCACACTACACTAGTGTAGTGTATCAAAGCCGTGAAGATGATCCAGCATAGATTACACAACGGTTACGGACGCAGCATGATTTGAGAAGAATGTTACTTTGCTGCTGATGTGTGGCGTTGCGGTACCGTGCAGGTCATACGCGCGCCGCGAGCTGATCTATATCTACGCATGCGTATTTCTTTCACGGCACGGCCATGCCCAAAATGGAATTTGACCTTTGCACTAGCATGGACATGTCGTATCAGTACTGCCATCTTGCCTAGACGCCGTGTATGATATGCCTATGCGGCAAATTTGCATCCGGCAAGGGCCCTTAGACTACGACGAACAGGGTGTCAGGGAATCTCCCCGCACGCCATCCCACGGGATAGGCAGCAGCTAGCCACGTTTCCTGGGGTTTCTCTGCAAGTGAGCACGTTGCGAGATATTAGGTTCTTTTGCCGAGTCGCAGAAAGAAGAATAGTGGTGTAGGAAGACAACCAGGACGAGGTATGGCGCAAGCCAGACCGTGGTGCGGTGTTATAGTAGATTCAGGATATGGTAGTGACGGTAGGATGTTCACTTCTAAATCCAACTACCGATGTGCGTGCTTCCCTCCTGGGGACCGCAAGGACCTTCCGAAGCCAGGGGGGAGGAGCCGAGAAGTGACAAGAGTGAGATTATGACTGAGATTGAAACATGCTGTGAGCAGGGAGGTTTGAAGATCAGATACTGTGAGACCCTTGCTATGGTCAGGTGACGAATCCGTCCCCATCTCACAAGATGTACTTAGACTAGCAGCGTCGATAGCTACTTTGCCAAGCACCGATGTCACGATACTTGGTTTGCAAAGCAAACCTTTTAATGCCTCTCTGTCTCTTTGGGTGGACTAAGGTAGATATTCCAGACGGGCGTGTTTGTCTCGGCCAAAGGGAGGCAAAGCGTCGTGCAAGAAAAAGTGCCATGCCACCAGAGGACACTGAAGAGGCTCGGCCAGCAGCCAAGCTTAGACGGAGCCCACGGCATGCGGCGGTTTGTGCAATAGATGCGGTACCAAGCCGGCTTGATGCATGAGATATATGCTTGGCAACAGGCACACAAAGGTCTCTGCGAGAAACGCCTTGCTGCTGACTCGCTGGAATATGAGTGGACGATTAATACCGCATTTCTTGGAATGCCCCGTTGATTGGATACGGTATGAGGACGGTCGCGCAGAGGATGGTGGATGGTGGCAGTTGTGCTAGGTAGCCCGAACTGTCCGTGGACATGGAAGCTGCCAGATAAGCAAGCATACAGCGGAACGAGGGGCTGGTAGTTAGCCGCTTGTCACTACAGCATGCATCTGGTTAGGTATGAGAGATCGAATCCTTAATTACATCACCCGGACAATGTATCGAGTGGGGGTGACGCTCCAGAGCGGTGGGAAAGGTGCACCCGTTTGGTCATCCGTCTCCCTTGATTAACACCAGAGGGAAGGAACAGCAGGAGCGCCAAAGTCTTCACCGGTTGGAGGAAGTGGTGGCCAGCCCTTTGCAGCATAGCGCTGAAAGAATTCGAACCTGAATCCATTTCACTGTGCGCCGGTTGTCACCCACCCATAACAGACTAAGCGCAGGCTGATGAACTTAAAATCTCGCAACTGGGATTTCTGCAAGCGTCTGCATGCTGATGCGGCACCTAGCCAGGATGTTGCAGACAATTAATCCGCGCAGAACATGACCGCACCGAGATGGGCGGCGGATGAGCTTCCCAGCCTGAGATTTGCACTGGGAGCAGCATTCTGATTGATAGAGTGATTGACGTCAACTACAGTATCACCACAGAACCCATGATCTCTATGTATTGTGCCTGTGCAACTACTACAATTATACAACTGCTTCTCATATTTAAGAACAGTACGTACGAAGTAGTTAGGAAAGCCAATATAGTGGGCGAAAATAAGACTCGACCTAGAGAAAAGATTGGCAATTATTCAGTTCAGCAAGCAGTGGATGGATGATATTTCCAAACCCTTGGATGTTGTCTATTGCCGCCTAGCTATGCGTAATTACTTTTTGAACATTTTGAAATTGGCTCTTCTGATTGGCTGAGATTGCTCTAGACCAATTTTGAACTCAGTCTTGACGCTACAATTCTTTTTTCCCCTCTGCTCCTATCGGTCTCCGGTCCGCGGTCTCTTTCATTTCAGAAACTCAGACAGTCCCCATCCCCTCATCAGCCCCCAACATCGACAGGGATAATCACACGCTACATATGTAGTGTAAGGGCACTATCCTCTCAACCAATTCCTACCTACACTGTAAATATACATTTGTAGATACTGCTCTCAGATCTCTAGCTCTAGCGCGGTCATCTTATGGCTCACTAAATTTTGGCTCTCGCAGACTCCCTTGACATATCAGCTGGGTACTTCTCACTGTGAGAATTAACGAAGTACATTGTGTCGTTCAACATGTGAATAGGTATCTAGGGAGCCTGTTAGCCGGATTTCGAGCAAACAGTATACTCTGTACACAGCTCGGACTCGGTTCACCAGGGTTACAGTGTTACACCACCTTACATACCACAATGCAGAAGGCGTGTACCTTTGGACAATCCAGTCCAACGCTAGTGTAGAATCATGCAGCCTACTGCGAATATGTTAGATGCACTACTTTAGATATACTACTAGCGTAAATAGAATACTTAAGACGTTCACACCTTTTGAGTAATTACGCATCGAGGGTTGTGAGGTTTTAGTCGAGCACGCAAACACCGCAGGCTTTACCCCGCCAACCCCCGCTAACGATGCTGACCTATAACAGCTGCAGCAATAGAGCTACCCTTGTAATTCTCAACGACAAAACCCCGCCCCGCCGGCCACGGACATTTCGCACGTGCTACTGCGACGGGGTTCGGGCGCGAAATGTCGAGAGCTTGAGACTTCTATTCATCGTCCAAAGCGGTGTGCCCTTCCTCTATTCGTCTGCTGATACTGGCTGCTCACTGCATAGTTCGGAGCTAGGGACATCAGCCAAGAAGCCTAGAGATGCGGCCGTGAGGTCAAGCTCGGTTCGGAGAAGATCCGTGTATGCTGTACGAGAGTGGATGGTTGAGCTCTCGGCTTGATCCAGCATCTCTCAGCCTGTGTACAAAGAAGGGAGATAGCATCCGCCCTTGCTAGATAAATTTGACATAAAAGATCATTCTAACTACCTTAATTGGGCAATCTCAGATGCTAGTGCTACAGGCGGCTTATCGAAGCTGGAGCTTTCCAACAGCAAATCTTAGCCAGATTATGTATTTGGTACTAGGTACATATGCCAATATCTGCACACAGAATATGTACACATATATTCACGTCCAGGCAATCTTGAGTTTCATAGTATATTGTGTCGCACCGAGTTTAATGAGATGATGTAGTTGTACTTGGTGTTGGTACCCAAGATACGGCACCCCGGGGAAGCTGTACAAGATCCGAAGTGCTTACACGGCTTACACAGCTTGCAACTTCTGTGCACCCTCGAGCCTGCCACCTCGGTATCGTCAGCCTTTCGATCGTCCTTGCCCTCCCGCACTCGGTCCTGACACTGGCTTGCTAGTTTGGGACACTAACATGAGTGGAAATAACGCCTAGGATGTGCAGGTACTGTATGTACTGTACCAGGCAAGCATGCAGGTTAGTATGGGTTTGTAGGAGGTAGGTAGGTACAAGAAATACCAAGCTGTGTAGCTAGCTGCATATTTGCCTTTGCATTTCCATCTGTTGATCTATTTGCGTAATGCCGCTCTCCAGAGACACCTTATAATCAGTATATTTTCCTCACATCCCTCCCCGTCCGTCCTGTTCTTCTCTCCTGGTAGTCCAGTTTTTTCACACGCCTTGTGAGTTTTCGCTAGGACTCTTCGCGTATCCTGAACCGGCCCCTTACCACCTAGGACCTATATACCTACGGCCTACACTGAGGTAATCCTCGGTCTTGGGACTTAGTCGAAGGCCCGAAACACTGATAGCAGGGGCTGATATCAGCAAGACAAAAAACCCCGCCGACCGCCAAAGACAAAACCAGGCCGGGCTTAGCGATCAGTGCTCCGTATTATACGTCACTGTGCCCGATTCCCCTAGGGTTCCCTGCTCCCGCTGGACCGTTTGGCCCACCAACTACACGAACTTCTCTCTTCAATAACCGATCAAACACACAATGGAAGACATCGAGGCTCTGCGGGCGGCACAGGCTGCTGCCAATGGCGCCGACGAGGATGTGTTCGAGGAAGAGATTGGGCCCAAGCCCGGCAAGACCACCCACCATATCCGTGCCAACAGCACCATCATGCATCTGAACAAGATTCTGGGTAAGCAGCTGGCGTCATACCCCTCGGACAGCTCCGATCAGTCTTGCTCCGAACATGGCTAACCAGTCTTTTCCTGCTACAGTTGCGAATCGAGGTGAAATTCGTAAGTACCGCTATTTTATGGGCAGCCTTGCTCTCCCAATATCGATGCACGGCTAATCTGGTACACAGCTATTCGTGTAAGACCCCGCCGCCAGCCTGAGGACTGAGGAAGCCAAGCGAGTGACGATCGTTAACAATTGGGCACACAATAGATTTTTAGAACTGTGAGTGCCTCCGATATCGTAGCTGAACCCCAGCATGACCCGGCATGACTAACCTGAGATGTAGGCACACGAATTGTCTCTACACACCGTTGCGGTATTCAGGTAAGTCGGCCACTGCCCTGGCAGGGCCCTGGCCCAGGCCCAGGCCTAAGAGGGGTTGGCTCAGTACGCAGAACATCCCGCTAACCCCCACTAGCTATGAAGACCGTCTTAGCATGCATCGGCAGAGTATGCGAAGCCCCCATTCCGCGAGTCATGGATCCACCGCTAACAATACTACACTACAGAGGCTGATGAGGCGTATGTTATCGGAAAACGCGGCCAATACACCCCAGTTGGGGCTTATCTCGCTGGCGACGAGATTATCAAGATCGCATTGGAGCATGGAGTGCAAATGATCCACCCAGGTATGTACTTGTCAGTTATTGCTACTATTTACAACTAGATTCTAATTTGTATAACTAGGTTATGGTTTCTTATCTGAGAACGCTGGATTCGCACGAAATGTTGAGAAGGCCGGTTTGATCGTAAGTAGCTTTGCCTAACATTTATTCCTACCTTTTCGGCTCTAATTGACTTGTGAATTGCGCAGTTTGTCGGACCCTCGCCCGATGTCATTGACTCTCTCGGCGACAAGGTCTCAGCCCGGAAGATTGCCATTGCTGCCAAGGTTCCGGTCGTCCCCGGTACCCCCGATGCCGTCGCCACGTTTGAAGAAGTGAAGACTTTCACAGACGAGTATGGCTTCCCTATCATCATCAAGGCTGCCTTTGGTGGCGGCGGCCGTGGCATGCGAGTGGTGCGTGAGCAGTCAGATCTGAAGGAGTCGTTCGAGCGAGCGACTTCCGAGGCTAAGACGGCTTTCGGAAACGGTACGGTCTTTGTTGAGCGTTTCCTCGATAAGCCCAAGCACATTGAAGTCCAACTTCTGGGAGACAACCATGGCAACATTGTCCACCTGTACGAGCGTGACTGCTCGGTTCAGCGGAGACACCAGAAGGTGGTTGAGATTGCACCGGCTAAGGATCTCCCCGCGGAGACCCGAGACGCCATTCTTGCCGATGCTGTGAAGCTGGCGAGATCCGTGAACTACCGAAATGCTGGCACTGCCGAGTTTCTCGTCGATCAGCAGAACCGGTACTATTTCATCGAGATCAACCCTCGTATCCAAGTCGAGCATACCATTACCGAGGAAATCACCGGCATCGACATTGTAGCCGCTCAGATCCAGATTGCCGCTGGCGCTACACTTCAACAACTCGGCCTAACACAGGATCGCATTTCTACGCGGGGTTTCGCGATTCAATGCCGAATTACCACCGAAGATCCCGCCAAGCAGTTCCAGCCCGACACCGGCAAGATTGAAGTGTACCGATCAGCCGGTGGCAACGGTGTGCGTCTCGATGGTGGCAATGGTTTTGCTGGTGCTGTCATTACACCCTACTACGATTCCATGTTGGTCAAGTGTACATGCCATGGTTCCACCTACGAGATTGCCCGCCGGAAGGTCCTTCGATCTCTGATCGAGTTCCGTGTCCGTGGTGTGAAAACCAATATTCCCTTCTTGGCATCCCTCATCACTCACCCAACCTTCATCGATGGTAACTGCTGGACTACCTTCATCGATGATACGCCCCAGCTCTTCGACTTGGTTGGCAGTCAGAACCGTGCCCAGAAGCTGCTTGCATACCTGGGTGACATTGCCGTGAATGGCAGCAGCATCAAGGGCCAGATTGGCGAGCCCAAGTTCAAGGGCGAGTTTATCCTTCCGGACCTCTTGAATGCTGACGGTTCGAAAGTTGATGTCTCTCAACCATCTACGAAGGGATGGCGACAAATTCTGCTTGAGCAGGGCCCCAAGGGCTTTGCTAAGGCTGTCCGCCAATACAAGGGTTGCTTGCTTATGGATACTACTTGGCGCGATGCCCATCAGTCCTTGCTTGCTACTCGTGTACGGACGGTTGATCTCCTGGGCATCGCCAAGGAGACAAGTCACGCGTTGAGCAACCTCTACAGTCTGGAATGCTGGGGTGGTGCCACCTTTGATGTCGCCTACCGTTTCCTCTATGAGGACCCCTGGGACCGCCTGCGGAAGATGCGTAAGGCAGTTCCGAACATTCCTTTCCAAATGCTTCTCCGTGGAGCTAACGGCGTTGCTTACGCTTCGCTCCCGGATAACGCGATTGAACACTTCGTCGAACATGCCAAGAAAAATGGTGTTGATATCTTCCGAGTATTTGATGCGTTGAACGATATCAACCAGCTCGAAGTCGGCATCAAGGCCGTGCAAAAAGCTGGTGGTGTGGCTGAGGGTACCGTGTGTATCTCCGGAGATATGCTGAATCCTAAGAAGAAGTATAACCTGGAGTACTACCTTGACCTCGTTGATAAGCTGGTCGCTCTTGACATTGATGTTCTTGGGCTCAAAGACATGGCTGGTGTCTTGAAACCCCATGCTGCCACTCTGTTGGTCGGATCCATCCGAAAACGGTATCCTGACCTTCCTATCCATGTCCACACTCACGACTCTGCGGGTACCGGAGTTGCTTCCATGGTTGCCTGTGCTAAGGCCGGTGCCGACGCTGTTGATGCTGCCACTGACAGTCTGTCTGGAATGACATCCCAGCCTAGCATTAATGCCATTCTGGCATCGCTCGAGGGTAGCGATTTGGACCCTGGCTTGAACCCGGCTCACGTTCGTGCTTTGGATACTTATTGGTCTCAGCTGCGCCTTCTGTACTCGCCTTTCGAGGCTCACTTGGCCGGTCCTGACCCCGAGGTGTACGAGCACGAGATTCCTGGCGGCCAACTCACAAACATGATGTTCCAGGCGTCTCAGCTAGGTCTGGGTTCACAATGGGCTGAAACCAAGAAGGCCTACGAACACGCCAACGATCTGCTTGGCGATATTGTCAAGGTCACGCCAACATCCAAAGTCGTCGGCGATTTGGCCCAGTTCATGGTCTCCAATAAGCTAACCCCTGAGGATGTGGTTGAACGCGCTGCTGAGCTCGACTTCCCCGGTTCCGTCCTTGAATTCCTTGAGGGTATGATGGGCCAGCCGTACGGTGGATTCCCGGAGCCTCTGCGCAGCAGGGCTTTACGAAACCGCCGGAAGTTCGACAAGCGACCAGGTCTATACCTTGACCCCATTGACTTCAAGAAGGTTAAATCAGAGCTAAACCAGAAGTGGGGACATGTGACCGAGTGCGACATTGCCTCGCATCTGATGTACCCCAAGGTGTTTGATGACTACAAGAAATTTGTGCAGAAGTTCGGTGATCTCTCCGTACTCCCCACGCGATACTTCCTCTCTGCTCCGCAGATCGGTGAGGAGTTCCATGTTGAGCTCGAAAAGGGCAAGGTCCTCATCCTGAAGCTCCTGGCAGTTGGCCCTCTGTCAGAGAACACCGGTCAACGTGAAGTCTTCTACGAGATGAACGGTGAAGTGCGTCAAGTCACTGTTGACGACCAGAAGGCTAGCGTTGAGAACGTCAGCCGACCCAAGGCCGACCCCGGCGATTCGAGCCAAGTCGGCGCGCCCATGGCTGGTGTACTTGTCGAGTTACGAGTGCATGAAGGCTCTGAGGTCAAGAAGGGTGATCCTCTTGCTGTTCTCAGCGCCATGAAAATGGTAAGTCTCATCTCATTCATTACAATATCGCCGCAGTTAAATGCTAACACATGAACTAGGAAATGGTGATCTCGGCTCCCCACAATGGTAAGGTCAACGGACTCCAAGTCAGAGAAGGTGACTCGGTCGATGGCTCCGACCTTGTTTGCAAGATCATCAAGGGTTAAAATTAAAACGGCTGTCGGCGTGTGGAAATAAGTGTTGGCGTTGTGTTCTGTTTGGCAGTTCGGGCAAGCGTGGCTGAGAGCTGGTTGTCATCCTATAGTGGATCAGGGAACAGGAATTTGACCGAGGGTTATCTATCCACCCTATGTATTGTCTCCGATGCTTCTGTTATGATTATTCAATAAAATTTGGATAGTATTATTTCTTCAATTACCATCTATCTCCACGGCTCATAGTGAACTGCGTGGATTGGAAAACACGAACATTGCGGCAATTTGTATGGACGAGTCTCCTCCCGTAGATTGGTTTCTCTGATGGTAGATTATCATAAACTCTCTTTGAGTGTCCTGCGAATCCTCTTTGCCTACGAAGACCTTCGATTTCACACCCTACAATATTGCTCTGTATGTAGAGTAACCAGGCCTGTCTTTCACCCATTTCCCCTCGCTGTTACCAAACCCATACAGCAGAGCACCATTTCATCTCATCTACTCCTACACAATATCCTTGCTCTCCAGCACCGTACCAAACGCATCGGCGATCTCGCTCAGTGCCACGCGGACCAGCTCATCGGCCTCGACGCCGGGGATATGGCGGTCTCCCACTGCGTCCGACGCCACGATGACGTCCCAGCCGCGCTCGGCGGCCTGTCGCGCCGTCGTTGATACGCATACGTGGGCCTATACATCGCGTTAGTCTCGAAGTACATCTTTTTTTTTTTTTTTTTTTTTTTTTCACTGGTGTTATGAGGAAGAGACAGCAGCCGCATGGTCAAATATACAATGCGACGCGATGAAACGAAATGTAAGGCAACGAAGACGACGAAAAGCAACGAAAAGCAACACAACGAAAAGCACCATAACATAAAGTAAAATATCCCAAAAGCTCAAACTCACCATATACCCCGTAAGCACAACCTTCTTCCTACCCGTCCCCTCCAAAATCCCCTGCAACTCCGTCCCCGTAAACGCCCCAGGCGCAAGCTTCTCCACTCTCCACTCTCCTTCCCTCCCCTCCGGCTTCAACTCCTCAAACTCCTCCGCCAACTCCGTCCCGGGCGTAAATACCGGTGCGCCGTCTCGCGAGCGATGGACAACATGCACTACCGGCGCGGATGCGGCGCGGTATTTCTGTAATAGGGATGTAAGGGCCGCGCGCGTGTGGGAGATGTTTTCCGTGCGCAGGAGCCCCGTGGCGTATTCGTTCTGCGCGTCGATGATCACGAGCACGCTGTCGGACGTTGAGGCCGTGGAGGGGGGGACGCCGACGGTTTGTCGGAAGCTTTTGGCTGTTGCTGCCATTTCTCTTTTTAATTCCTTTTCTTTCCTCTTTGGGCTGATGTCTTTCTTTTCTGCCTGCCTTCGGTGTTGTCTTTATCTCTTCGCTACGTAGTATGTGTATAAAAGTGGTAAAAGGTTGCGAGACGATGGGATGCGGCTACGTCTTAAACGAGCGACGTTGTAACGATAACGACGTAGTAACGGGCATATAATTCCCCTGACTCCGCACTCTGACTCTTGACTGGTTCCTAGATGTAGTAAGCGAGATCTATTCCACTGGCTCGCGTGCAATGCCTATGGACTGATTGTTGAATTTTAACGTAAGCTTTTTAAGATGATTTATAAAACTGGCGGATCGTATTGGTCATGTGCAGCGAGAGCCAGTGAGACTGAAGGGCAGACACCACTACTACACTACTACGCCTAAGATATAAACAGCTTTGATCAGTAAACATCAAATAGCTCTGGCCAAACAGTTCAAAATTCATCGATGACTGCATCGGAAGAATCATGATGACCAATGTCATTCACTGCAAGCCACGAACGGGGGAATATTCTCGCGAAAGAAAAGCAATCCTCATTCGTAATGTACTATCTATCATACATATGCACTGCGGAGCCGTCTCACGAAGACGCAACGCTTAGAGTTATTAGAGATGTACCAATCTCGTTGCTTCTGGTGCGAGCCGAACCCGATCTCGAGTCCCCAAACCAGAAATCCGTAGTCGGTCCTCCGCCTTGGATGGAATTAACATGAAATAGACACATTATCTCCTCCCATTTTACAAAACAACTTTTATGCATGGTTGATGCTGTGGGGTGCGTATCCCATCTGGCATGGAAAAGTGGGTTGCATCATCACAGGCATCAACACGAGAGGCTGAGGCGGCGACTAAAAGCCGTAGCCAGTAGGCTGAGGCGCAAAGCCGTTGGTCTGTGGGTATGGGGCTGGAGACATGCCGCCAGCCCCAGCGCCCGGTCCGGCCGTGATCATGAGACGGTTACCACCGAGGATAGGAGTCTCGTCCTCATGTTTCTCCTGAGCAGCTTCCTTCGCCTTTCGCGCTTCGTTATCCGCCTTGAGGATCGCGAGCTCCTTAGTCTGCTGGGACAGCATATTGATCATGTAGGGCATCGTAAAGTCGTTTAGGCCATGGCGCCACGAGATCTCAAGCACGAGATCCGGGCGGATGAGATCGTAACACGCGTACAGCATGCCAACATAGCATTCTCGACTACCGATATCGATGAACTGTTCATTATTGTTAGTTTAAGCGGTTCAAAACATACGTAGGGCTATACTCACGTATCGAAGTAGCTCCTCTACTACATCGGTCTTAGCGGAAATCGCAGCTGTTTCGATGGCATCCTTGAACAGCTTGTCTTGCTTGGACAAAGCGATCGATTTTTCCCATCTCTTAGTCTTCCGGTAGATGTTGGCAGCAATTTGTCTAAAGAAGACAAGATCATGCTTCTCCAGACGCCCTGCCAGTTCAACTGCATCATAATTGTCGTAGTTGTCTACGGAGTCGCGGAGCGTCTTATAATCCTCCTCCTCAATGAGTAGATCGTTGATCGCGTCGTTGACCGTGCGCTTATTCTGGGACTGAACATTGAGTAGGAATGGCTTGATCAGTGGCAGGTTATCTGATTTCTGAAACATGCGAACAACCCGGTTGACATCAATTCGTGCGGTCAAAACTTGGAGCAAATCAGTCAGCAGAGATGGATGCTGCTCCAAGTAGAAGTTGAGTGCACGATAGTAGATCTCGAGGTTGGCGACCTTCACAATGATATCCTTGAATTGCTGATGTTCCCAAGAGTTTTGCGCCCGTTCCATGACAGCCAATGCGGCATTATCGAATTCGTCATAGTGATAGTAGCAAAAGACAAGCTCAGGCCAGAGGTTGGCATCCTCGCAAGCGCGGATCAGTTTAGGCAGATTCATGCGGCTCCAGAAGAGCTTGATATGCTCCATTAGCCTCTCAGGATGGTACTTGGAGAGAGCAATTCCTAGCTCAGTAAACATGCCCATATGAGCACGCTCCAGTCCGAGACCCTGCTCAAGAAGATCAATAAGCTCGTCAAAGTAACCTTCATATTCGTATTGCTTGACGAGAGCTTGTAGCTGCTCGGCGTCCACAATCAGATTTAGACCGCAGATCTTGGCAAGTCGGAATTCTTTCTTAGAAACGCATGCCGAGTGGACTTGATTCCAGACCTTGATATTGTTGGCTTTACGGGCACACTCGACTGCAGCTTGGTAGTCCTCAAGGTAAACAAGCGTGGTGGCTAGCTTAGACCAGTTAGAGATACTTGTATAGAAGATCTTTGCGGCTTGGTGCAGGTCTTCGTTCGCAGCCTTATCACCAGATTCTTCAATATTAGCTACGTTTGTCGCTCGAAGGAAGTCCTCTAGCTCGGCTAGCTGATCAAGCCTTGCGTAGCAGAAGGCAAGGGCCGTATCAATTGGAGGCTCCCTGAGAGTTTTCCGAGCCATACGAAGAAATTTGACGAGTTCTTCGTTCTTGCCAGCGTGAGTGGCAACTTCGATCACTTCGGCGTAATTACGCGGGTCCCCAGCCTTAATGTAAGACTCGATGGCATCGCCTACACGTAGACCATCAAGTTGTGCTTTCGCAACCTTGCTCCATACTTCTGGGGAGTCGACGTCTTCAGCGTAGTTATTGGCGCGATCAATGCTGACGATATGGTCCACCAAGACCTCTACCGCCGCCGTGTGATTTGAAACCTTCTTGAAAATTTCGAGGGCCTCTTCGAAAAGACCGATGTCGATGCATAATTGGGCACATTCGTCCGGATTGAATGCATCTAGGCGGTGGATGTAATCCATCACTCGGCCTTTATCGGCTTTGGCAGCCGTGAGCATAAGCAAGTTTTGCAAGCTTGGGTTGTCAGTGAATGGCGAAGGCTCAAGAATAATTTTCTCCAGAAGCTCGATCAATTCAATTGGCATATCAGACGCCATAAAAGAGGCGACGGCCTCGGAAACTTTGGCAGGGTCATTAGATTCAGGGACAGCTGTTGCGATGACCTGGTCGACTACAGATCGGCGGTGAATGTTGTTATCGCTCAAGACGAAAGTCCATAGCTCCCGGTCCGCACGATCTAACAGGTAGCGGGCTTGGGCACGATACATAGAGTTCTCGTTGGTAATGTTAACCAGCTCTAAATCATTCTGGCCTTTCTGATACGCGATGAACGCAAGGTTAGGGTCACGCTTTTCGCAATATTTACCCACACTGAGAGTATCGTATTGATCATTCTCCTTCAGGAACTTCTCAGGATTGTTGTTTGAGTCGATGTATATCTTCGCAAGCGCATTGAAAATGGCCGGCTGTGTGTTACCAGCTGCTAGAGTGGCTTCCAAAAATGGTAACAGTAGCTTGAGGCGATTTCGAGATTCAACTTCGCCAACGAGCTCATCAATCGGTATCGAAGCCGCATTGACAGTTCGGAGCAGCTCCTTGATCACCGATTCATCGCAGTCGACATCAAGAAGACCGCCGACAACTTGGGGCGTTCTACCCGGATTGACTTTTTGCACGTAGACCTCAATGGCTTGGAAACGTTGGTTCTGGTAGAGGTACAGAACCAAGTCGTGAACGAAATTGTGCTTGTCACAGACAATGATGAGAGGTAGCATCTCGGTCAATTTCGCTTCTTTAAGGAAATTCTTGACCTTCTCAGCATTGTAGTAGTTGCTGTCTCGGCAAATCCGCTCAACCTCGTTGAACTGTCCCATTTTAGTGGCTGCTTCGATATACTTGAAATGTACATCGGGATCTTGGGATAGATTGACGATACTGCCAAGGTAGTAGAAGAGACCTTCGAAGGTTCGGTATTTTTCAAATAGATCGATGAGCTTGGTTGCATTAAGAAGATCAGAGTACTTCGTGGCTATTTGAACGACAGACTGAAGATTCTGTCGAATGTTACTCTTCATCATCGCATCTAAGCAATCCAGAGACTGCTCAACGGAGAGATTGCCAAAGTAAGACACAAACCACTCTTGATTGAAGTTGGGCTGGCCTGGAATATTAACAACGACCCTCTTAATGTCGCTGGGTGAATCATAAAGTTCCAGAGCCTTGGTAAGCAGGCCATTCTGTTCGCATAATTGTGCGATCCGAGCCTTGTCAAATTGGTCGAACATTTTATTGCTGAGTATCGCGTCAGCAACCGGGGGTGCGTTGATCAAATTTATTTCTAGAAGCCTTGTCTGCAAGTGTCCATGTTCAGGAAGGTTATCTTTCAGAGCATCAAGGAGGAATGCTGTGGTTTGTTGAACCATGCCCTGTGATTGGAACACATCAACAACGCGGTCAAGGTCAACCAGGGAACCGCCTTCGTTGCTAGCCAGGGCGCCTGCAAATTCGGCACCTTTTTCAGGATTTGTGCGGACAATATGCTGAAGGAGACTGATCCAATCCGGTTGATAGCCAGTTTGAGCACAGTATGGTAGAATTTTCTCAAACTGACCCAGCTCTGCATATGAAGCAACAACTTTATGAGTGACGCCGGCCTTGAGGTAGACGTTGAGAGCGAGGTTGATATCATGCGGCCGTATTTGATCGCCGAGCTCCTCTGAAAAGTCTAGCTTGCCCTCTTTAGCCCACTTCTCCAGCAAATGCTTGCGGCCTTGAGATAAAACAGGTACAGCCAATTCTAATGTTTCAGTCTTGTTCAACGGAGTAGTCTTATCGAGGAGCATGCCGAAATACTGCAGGATGTATGACATCTTCCCTTGTGGAGCTTGGAGGCTTTTGAATTTATTGATCGTCTCGGTGGTTCGTAAAAATCCGCGGGGTGAATTAGCAGCGACCTTCGCAGCACTCTCGTATTCGCCAGAAGCAAAAAGCTGGTCAAATTGTCGGACGTAAAGTTGATCCGCACCAGGAAGCCCAGCACGAGATGCCATCTTGATCGCCAACTCCGTATTGGCAGGGTTTCCCAAAAGATACTGAATCATGTTGGCATCGTCGACAGACACGAAGAGCACTTGACCCTTCCTGTTGATACCGACAATACCCGTTGAGTCTGAATCAGCACAGGTGGTGAAGATCGTTTCACTCGAAATGCGGTTCATGAATATCATCGAGCCGGTTTCCAGATCGTACAGATGGATGAAGCCGTACTTGGTGACCATGTAAATGATTCCGTATTTCTGGGAGACTTGTATGGCGACTGGGAAATCATTCGTAGCTTCAGGTGGAAAGAAGATCTCGACCGCCTTCTTCTGATAGACGGGGTTTCCCTCCTTGTGGTCAATCTCGACAATATGAAGCTTGCCGCCCGAGGCCGTTCGTACGGCAAAGGTAAAGAGTTTTGTGTCTTCTGCGGCTCCATCTAATCTTATTGTTCCAAAAGTAGCAGCGTGACCCTCAATGGCCTGGCTAATGCCTCGATCTTTTGAGTATAGCTGTAGACTACCAACGACCCGGCCTCCCTGTTGAGAAATTCCAACCACTGCCATCCATTTCCCTTCACTATTAATGCGGTAGTTGATGATTTGACAGTTCTACCGACTCGTTAGCACTGGGTCTTCTTGGGAGATATACCAGCTTAATGAGACATACGTTGAGATTGGCGTTGCGCTTGAACACTTCAACAGGAGCAGCCTGAGAATCGTTGTATATGTCCCAGTGGTAGACTGAGGTCTCCGTGACCAGGCCCAAGGTTGATTCGCTGATCCACTTCCAAAAGACAACGTCTTCATTCATAGTGGCAGACTTCAGCTTTGCCTTCTTCTCGAGGTCGAATATCTGCAGTGTTCTAGATTGAGCGCGGAGAGCGATGATCTGCTTCGTCCAGTGCATAATGGCACTGTCAGCCTTGATAGGACGACGGGTGACATTGTTGTTGGCTTTGAGATCGACGATGACGACGTCTGGTTGCGTGGCCCCAGGTTTTTGGTCTCTTATGCAGATGGAATGATCGGACTCTAGCGTCTGTTCAGGTCGATGTTAGCTCATGACGGCGCAATTCAGAGGAAGGAGCGATGGTGCTGGGGTTAGAAGTCAGAGCTACTAACGCAGGTGTTGAAGCCGATCGAGCTCTGCTCGACGCCGACATTGTTGAGCGTTAGAAGCTCTTGAAATTTAATGGGTAGTGATTGCGCCATGGCTCAAGACCACATGAGCGGAGATATGAAAGTATTGACAAGGAGTGACTGCAACGATGATGGCAACGTATCGGGAAAATGGTTCGCGGTTGGTTAGGCCACCACCAAGTTCCGAAAGTCGAGATGCTTGTACAAAGTACGCGGTTGTCCGTGCGGGCGTATTGTAGATGGGAAGTGACGTTGGGTTACTTAGGTGTGAGCGCGAGGACGGAAGCTCATATGCTGAATGCTGGGATTTCGTCAGGTCAGGAGAGCTGTAGAGGTCAAAATATGTAGGGTCAGGCAAATGGCAGAAAGGAGTAGATGACGCGCCAATGCTAACCCCGAGACTAGCAGGCAATGTAGGGCATGCGCAGGCGGACGTGTGAGCGTGCTGCTACAATGGAAGATGAGGAATTGGAGGGTGGAGGATAGAAGTGAGGTTTGTTACTTGTTTGCGCGGAATGTGTCTGGGAGGAAAGATGAGAGAGTGTTGCGTACATGCAGTAGCAATCCTTTTTCCCAGGTAGGAGCAACGTTAATAGATTACTTGTTCGCAAAACAGCAACACGCCTGCCTACTCGGTAGGTAGGGATCTGTAAGACCAGGGGTGGTAGCAGACTAGCTGGCGCATTGACCACCTGCAGGCAGTGGGACCCATGCGTATACATGCATCTAGGTACGGAGTACGGAGTACAACTTGAAGCAGTTGCACCTGCATTAGGTACCTGGGACTAATTGCCAGGCATCTTCATCGGATTTAAGCAGGTCTAGATGTACGAAGCATCAAGCAAACCACCATGCTGGATAGGATAATGGTAAATAGAGCCTGAATCACTTGAAGGGACATTGTCCTCAAGTAATGCGATAGTGACATCTAAAGGCTGCCTCGGAACCCGGAAAGCCCCACAATATCCAGAGCTCATGTACACACGCGTTCTGTCTATCTGGTACAGATATTGGCTATCAATAGGTACTGAATCACTTTAACGAACAGATTGAAGATTGTCTTTGTCCTAACACAAACGAGAGAGCAGTGGAATGGTCAATTTGATGGCGGATAGATTTTACTACTCACGGTCGTACAATCCCTTCTACCTATCTACTTAGTAATTATAGGTAGAATCAATCATATCAGGCGTGGCAGGGGTCAATATAGATCAGTCAATGGAAATTTTTGAGTGATTATATATGAAATTGTAAACGTAATTCCTGAGGAGAATTGCATTCACTTGGAAGATTGACCTCGAATGTTTGCTTGTCGTATATATAACGCTGTAACCAATCCTGACCCATTGTTTAGATCATTAATAGACAATTAGTGCATTGGTAACTTCAACTCCTTCTGTTGACTTGTGAAAGATGTTGGTATAAGGTTGAAACGCGAGCTTAACTCGCCAAGTCTCCTTTTATGATACTCGAGAACCACATGGCAAGACTACGAAACTACCACTTGGCATTACCGTCTGCTAACCAGTTACTACTCTACAACGCGCAAGCTACAAATCTGTTCCAAGAAAATTAATCAATCGCTTTCTGAAGTCTTATTGACTTGCAATTTTTCAACTTAGCTAGTATTTTAGTAGCCAAATACGCAGACGCGACTTACACTGTGTGAATCGAAGTCTTAAATTCGTCGCCCTAGATGAACTCACTCTAAGAGCGTACGACTCACAGGTCAGAGCTGTAATCGTACAGATGTTTCTATTTGATATCAAGGCTTCCATTTTCATTGGCTGCTTATTCGATACGGTATCAACCTAATAGGTTAAAAGTACGAGGAAGTTTCATAGCTAGATCCGCAACTAATCATCGTCCTACATAGTAGGGATCAGTGATGTTGTATACAGCTAGAGACCACGGCACAGTCTCACAATTACTGGAGTCCGGAGGTTTAATCAGGACGAAACCAAACAAGGGACATAATGAATCCTATCATAGTCACTACCTAGGAATACCGCTTCACCCTATTACCATGCTCCATGATTCGCTCTCATTTCATGATATCAAATAGGTATTAATTACTTGGTCAATTCTCTCGCATAGAACAACGAAATTCGAATTAAGTCTGATATAGCCCCGGTTCAACGACGTCCTAAACTATACGTCTATGAAGTACGTAGCTTTGACTTCGTCGAATCTAGGACAAGTGAGGCCAGCCGTAGGAGCAAAATGGCGCCCCTTCCATGCACAACGTGCCTACAGGAAGTCTAGCGCGAACGTTAGGTATCTGATCTACTAAAACCGTCCGCTACAAAAGCCTACAGGCTTTAATTGGAGAATTGCTAGCTGGGCACCCTATTATTACTAGCTGGGCACCGTCCGGGCCGTTTCGGCCTGGCACAGCTGGCCACCAAATTTTCCGTGGTGTTGCCCCTCTCTGCCCTTCCCACCTTTTACTGCAGATTTGAAGGAATTGGGCCCGTTGCAGTTTTATTGCAAATTTGAAAGAATTGAGCCCTCTGGAGCTGTTTGAAGCAATTGAAACAATTGAAGCTATTATACTACAATTGAAGCTGTTGGAGCTATGAGGGCTATTGGGGCTATTGCACGCAACCGACGGATCGGGTGGCCATTCCTGGTTCTGGAGCAATTGGCCTGTTCGAAGCTGTCTTGACGGAATGGTCTTTTCTGAACTATTTGAACTTTTTGAAGCTATTATACATGAACTTTTTGAAGCTATTGTACAGTTATCGAAGCGATTGAAGCTATTATACTGCTATATACTCTGTCAATTGCCACGATCTCGGAGGTTCTGCTGCTCTCGAAGCATCTCATTAACGGCATCCAGCGTAGTACTTTGTAAAGCTTGTTGACCCCGACCTCGTGAGGCCGGCCGACCCGTACGTCGTGAAGCCGGTCGTCCTCTGCCCCGCGAGGCTGGTCGTCCCGGGCCTCGTGAAGCTGGTCGTCCCGGGCCTCGTGAGGCTGGTCGTCCTCTGCCCCGCGAGGCTCGTTGCCCTCTGCCCCGCGAGGTTCCGCGGCTCCGATCGTTGCCACTATTACTATCCGGAACGCTTTCTCATGTCGACGGCCTTCGATATAGATCTAGAGCGAGTACTCGGTGCTGATAACTCGTAATACTTTTTATTGTAAAGGTTTAGCCGATTGTTATAATAGTGTTAATAAGTTGTTTACGCGCGCGGACGATATACGGTTTTCGAATACGGAATAAAAAGTCGTTTGTTGTTAAATTAAAGCCCGTATATTAAAATAAATTTATACTGTTTATTTTTAAAAACGTAATATACGGGTGTTTAAAAGATTGTTTAATATTTTTAAAAATTTAATAAAAATAAAAAAAAGCCGTATTAAATAAATATTATATATTAATAACTTTTAAAGATTTAACGTAAGAATAAATTAATTTTAATAAATAAAAAATTTTAAACATGTTAATATTAATTAATTAAAAAATCGAAAACTATATTTATAATTTAAATAAATAAATTTTTAAATTATTTTTTTATATAAATTTTTTATATTTTTTCGATATTTTCGTTAAAAAATAATTATAAATATGTTTTATTTTAATAATTATTTATCGAATAAAAGTTTTAAAAATAAAAAAGTTGTTATAATTAAAAATTAAAAAAGTTTTAAAAGTTTTATAATATATTTTTAAAAACAACGTTATACGTATATTTTAATTATAATAATTTAAAATATAACAGTTTATTTATTAATAATAAAAAAATATATACGTTTATTATAAATATTATATTATTAATTTTTAATTTTTAATAAATTTTTAAATTAATTATATTTATAATAATTTAAAACTTTCGATTATAAAAACGTATATTATATATTATTAATATAATAATAACTTTTCGCGATTTTAAAAAATTACGATTAATAAAATATAAAATTTAATAATAATTTAATTAACGTAGCTCGTTTTAATTAATAATATTTTTATCGATTTTATTAATAAAAAAATCGTTATTTTTATTAATAATAAAATTGTTATTTTTATTAATAAAAAAATCGTTAGTTTTATTATTTTATTTAATTAAATTAGTTTATTTTCGACTTACGTTAAAAAAACATTTTTATTAATATAAAAAATATAAATTTATTATTAATTATTATTAAAAAATTAATTAATAAAAAAAACAAGTTTAAAACTTTTTTTAAAATCGGTTATAATAATATTAAATAAAAAAATTTATAAAAATTTAATAAATAACGTTAATTAATTAATAAATTATTAATATTTAATTTAAGTTGTATTAAATAAAGTTTCGAAAATTATATTAAACATTTTTTTAAATTTCGTATATATATAACTTATAATATTTATAAACAGTATTTTATAATAATTAATTTTATAAATATTATTTATAATAATAATTTCGGAAAATTTTTATTATATTTTTTTATATTATTTATAAATTTATAAAACAAATTTAATACGTATAAACTAGTTTTTATTAAATTAAATAACGTAGTTAATATATTAATTTTTTAACTTTTTAATAAAAACTTATATTAATATATAATTATTAAAATCGCTTGTTTAAATTAATAATAATTTATTATATATATTTTTATAAATAATTAAATAATTAAAAAAAATGTTTTAAAATAAAATTAAAATATCGCGAACGATAATATTATTAATTATAAGATTATAAATATAAAGTTTATATATTTTATTAAACTTGTAATAAATAATATAAGCGTTAGTTTAAATAATAAAAGAATAATTATATTTATTAAAAACGGTAATTTATTTATATATTTAATATTAATTAGTATTAATTCGAGTTATAATATAGTTTTTTTTAAAAAATAATTATTTTTAACTGTTTTTATTTAATAAATTTTATATTTAATATTTTATCGAACAGTGTTATAATAATACACGATTAAATAAATCGTATATTTATTATTACGTTTATAACAACTTTAATAATAAACGATTATAAAACTTTAATTTATTATAAAAGATTAAAAACTATTAAATAGTTTTAATATTATAATAATTAAAAGGTTATTATTAAAGCCGCTTTTTAAAAAGTTTAAAATTAAAAACATTATTAAAAGTTTAAAAACCGGTAAACAACAAAGTTAATAAAGCTTACAAAGTTAAAAAAGTCGGTTAACTTAATTAAAATAATTTAAAAAAACACCAAACCTGTTAGTAGCCTTAAAGGGCTTAATTCTTTTAAAAACGCGTTAAAAAGTAGGAAAGCAACAGTTATTAGTTAACAGCTCCAAAGGGCTCGAATTTGCAATAAAGCTGTGAAAGGCCTAATTCCTTCAAATCTGCAGTAAAAAGTGGGAGGGGCAACACCACGGAAAATTTAGTGGCCAGCTGTGCCAGGCCGAAACGGCCCGGACGGTGCCCAGCTAGCAATTCTCTTTAATTGATGCACGTCTAACCGCCGAAAGACGCCTACTATTAGGTACCTATTTTACACCTAGCCCATTCCGCAGCAGCCGGCGCTTTGACGATTACAGTCCTATCTCTCCCAGCACCGAAACGCGCTTGACGCCAGTCAACCGCAACCAACTGCACATCTACGGTAGCTCCTCAGGTTGCGCGAACAGCTCGCAGCAAATGAACGCCGCACCGCAGCATGTGAGAATCAACCGACGACCTCCTCCGCCCATCGCTACACCCGTCGAATGAGGCAGGCCGAGCAATGAACCATGATCCCTCCCCGACCTCGCCGGCGGACCGTCCATTGCTTCCCACCCAGCAACATCACCAACATCACCACCACCGTCATGATGAGGCCGACAACGACACCCAGCGCAGCTCGCCATCTTCCGCCCTCGATACACAGCAGCATGGCTCCGCGAATCCGCAGAGCCCATCCCTCTCACCGGCGGCGAAGGAAAGCCTCAACAAGAAGCTCGAGTTCCTGATGCAACTGTCGCTGAATCTAGATACCTTGGCCTATGCCGAGCTGTGTATATTGTATTATATGGAGTACGCAACAAGCCCCCTTCCTCTTCTTCTTTCCTATACGCCCGATTTCGCGATCACCTACACCTAGATATCCGAGATTAAAGGAGAGGGAGACTAATACAAAATCTTGTTCTTCCAGCTGTTCCTTCTTCCGACTCTTCATCCGGTGGATGGCGCAGACGCTCTTCGTGAGCCCGAAGAGCGAAGACACGGTGCTCGTGGTGCCCAACTACCACGTGTCGGCCATCGTGGCGCCGAACCTGCTGTGCATGTTCCTGCACCTGATCGCGGCGCCCACCGAGGCCGGCGAGGCCTCGCGGGGGTACCTGCACGGCGGCGTCCTGGTCGACTTCATCGGCCAGAAGGCGCCATCGTCGCGCTTCACTCTGATCCTGCTCGACGCCGTCGTCCTCGCCGTCCAGTGCTTCATGATCACCGTCAACATAGAGAAGGAGAAGATCCGCAAGGTCATAGCCCCGCGGCGCGTGACCGCGACCACGACCACGACCGCGAACTCGGGAGGCGTCGGTCTGGTCCCGGCGACTACCACGAACTCGAACACGAACCAGGATCTCGATGCGGAAGAACGTGGCGTCTTGAGAGATGCCCCTGAAATAGACGATATAAACGAAACTAGTGATATAGAAATGCGGCCGCTGGGTAGGAATAACATTGGTGGCCTCGACGGCCATGTGTCTTCGGCTGAAATGGGGAGTAGACGGCCGGGGCAATCGGGTATTCAGGCGTCTGGTCAATTCGAGGGTTTGGTAGATATTTTGCGCTCGGGGAACGGTGTCATTGGGAGTTTTCATATTCCCCATTCACTCCGGACTGCATGGCATAGTAGGGAAGACACTACACCAGGGGGTGCGGCGGCTTATGCTTTACAAAATGTCGGGTACAATGCTACACTTGCCGCGTTAGCAGCTCAGAGAAGAGCGAGGCTAAGCGCAGCGCAGCCAAGACAGTCATAACACGAGTGGGATGACCAAATATACAAGTTTTAGGATATTGTATAAATTAATTAGGCGACCTTTCTGCTCACGTTCCCTAAACCGGATCCTTTGACGGCAATGATTATATCTTCTGTGTCATCTTCGTCAACATCTCTCATGCCCCAACTACTTGCGCCAAATTTCTTCAGATCGCGGGCCAACTCTATAATCTCTTCACTCCCTATTATCTCTCTCCCGACGCGCAGACGACCGACGTCCTCCGATCCCATCGCCATGAGCGTCAATATTGTCGGAGCGGCCGCTCCACTAACACAGCCGCCTCGACTGATCGAGTCCAGGAGTTGATATGCACATCTCTTCCCAATATCTTCGGGAACCATACCTCCCTTCGACGGCACAATAGTATCTGCGGACAACAGCACGCCGGTGACATTTGACTCGGCGACCAAGCTGAGGCCAAAGCCGATCCCCATCCTCTTCTTCCCGCCCGCCTTGTCCGCCGGGTCAACCACCAGCGGCGCTTGGTCGTACTGCGCGGCGATGTGGATGTCTGTGCAGAAGGCATTCAGCACCTCGCGGGCCGAATGTATCATGCGCGCGTTATTCGAAGCAGACACTCCCGTCGCGTACGCGACGCCGCGTATCCGTTTTATCCGCCCCGGGTTTCGGTATAGATGTAATGTCTTCGGCAAGCGCACCTGGCTCGCGAATCTGAGCTCCACTATCCCGGCGCCGCCAGCGCCCCTTTGGCCCGTACATGATCGCTGTAAGACGCGTAACTCGATTCGGGTCGCTGGTATGCCGAAGAGGTCGTACAGAGGGAGAATCGCGGTGCGGAAGGAGTCGATCGATAAGTCGCCTGTCTCGGTCGCGGCTGTGATCACGCCAGGGCCGGAGAAGCGCACGTTCATATGGGCTTTGGAGAATGGAGCGAGCAGGCAGAGGGGCAGGAGGAAGTATGTGATGCCCCGTGTACATGTCGCTGGGATATTATGCTCGACGATGTCGCCCTCGCCTGCGCCATAGCCAGCTACGGCGCCGGTGATGAGGCCAGGTTGATATGTTATCGTCGTACCCGTATAGGAAATCTGCATGGAGCTGCCATTGGTGACGGTTTCGAGGAGACGGAGGAAAGAAACCTCGTGCGAGGCGAGGCCGGGACTGGTTGGGGAATTGGGCCGGATCTTCGAGATGTGTAGAGGTCGGCCGGTGAGTGTGGCGAGGACGAGACGCTGGGTGAAGTTCTTGTGGCCTGTCAGTTTGACGAATTCAGGTCGTGAGGTTGACATATTTTCGACCAATGTCCAAAGCGACGCGCAAGGCACTTCCAACTTCAATGCGCCGCGATGAATGGTCTAATTATCATAACCTTCCTGGTCTTAGATAAATTCTGCCGATAAAATTTAGGCGGTAAGCTGAGCATTCTCGTAGCTTACCTGCGCATTCCGCCCATTAAACTTCAAAGGGAAATAAGTGGGTCACAAGAAGGTACTTCATACCATACCTACATGTCTGAACTCACCCAAGTTCTCTGGCATTAAAGCTTCGATTTTCGCTTCGTTCCCTCCATTCTCTTCTCTTCTAACCCTTTCTATACGATTTCAGAATTCGTTTTACGGTGCTTCGAAGTGCGCTATCATTGCAATGCAAGAATGTTGATTGTGGTACCTCAGGTACTTCGACAGTAAATATTTAGTCTTTGCCCCGGGCCGCACCAGATCTGGGTGTTGAGGCGCTGTATCGTGTACGAACCTCTCAGGTAAGCAGGGGTGGGCTACCCTCAGTTGATCGTATAGCTCATTAATAATTCGAGGATGGCTTGCCCAATAAGATTAAAGATAGCTCATGGTCCCGTCAGTTCTCGAATTTAAAGAAGATCTATTTATAGTGTAAATCAGATCATCGCTGAGCCGTTATTTCAGGGGCATTGCCCAGTGCAATTCGAACGCCAACGAAACGCGCAGCCTATTGTATCAGGGAAAAAGTGCGAGACCAGCAATTGTCACACTTTTGTACCCTGATTTATGATTATTTTAACAGACACAATATTACAAGAATATAGAGAGTATAATATATGTACAACCGTAGTTTGGGAAGTGTAATGGATATGTTAAAGCCACAGTTTCACATATACTTGCACACACACGCGCACACACACGTCTTAGGAGATTATAGCTGGGTGGCCTTAACCGTACATATTCCGCTCAGAATATCGAGCTGTATACGGAGTACGTGCCATTCGAAATAATGAGCGGTTTATATTGCACACGTATAGGATTACGGAACGGTCTATATCTTAAGGCGTATATTTACCGCTTAGATTTAGAACGCGCAAAATTCGTGAAACGCTCTATTCTGCGAAACGCTTCAGATTGCGGAACGCTCCGTGTACGCTCCGTATACGGCCCGTATACGCCCTGTAATTAGTAAACGTTACTACATACCTACAGTCGTACATTACTTATTTTCATTAAGCAAATCAGTAGGTGTTGGTAGGCGTAGAAGTAGGTGCAATAGGCACCTGTAAGTCCTGACAAGCCTTTATCCAAGCTTCTTGCATAAGCTTGGCCGTTGTCACGGGATATGTCGGTAGAAAGATGGAATATGAGCCTTTGACTTGCTGTAAGTCAAATTGTCGTTCTGTGTCACGGTACACTATATAGGGGAGTACAGGCGGTCAAGCGTCCGACTTGACAACGTTCTACTTTTGCCCGGTAGTGTAGCGGTACAGTGCTGTACTTCTGTTCCGTTGCATTCTGGACGAGCAAGCAGTGGAAAAGGCCTATCTTCGTCTGTGAAAACCTTTACCATCCCTTGGACGGATTGTTCGGTAGGAACACCCAGCTCAACGAACAGCTCCAAATTATCAATTGACTAAGTTAGGTGGCTACACGCTCGAGGTCTCCTTTCATCGTCGAAAAGATTCTTTGCTTAAGTAACAGCAGTGTCGTTTGCGATCTGGCCTAGGCCTCCTGCAGGTGTAAACCGAGCTTTAAACCTACTGACAGGTGTTCAGGACGATCCCTCTACCGAGGCACTTTGTCTTGTCCAAGTCGAACAAGATCGTTCCATAAAGGCGTAAGGTTTGGAGTTCGAGTGTGCTACGGCGGACGTCAGGTTCGACAAGCTCACGATTCTTTTATAAATAAATTCCTCCGACTCGGCAGGGTTTGTCATTCTCCTATTGAGACAGTACGAGTGTCGGGAAGACATATGGTGAGATTTAGTTGGCACGATATTCAAAAGGCTAGCTTCGATACCCCTAGGTAAACATACAACGAAACCTTCAATTCCGAGCATTCGGTAGGGAGCGGTATGGAGATATTCGCTCATCTATCATAGCGGTGCAGCGGTGCCCGCCTCCTTTTCGTAGCAGCCGGGCCTCTACTTTGCGATCGGTGTAGCGATAGCAACAGCGCGTCGCGTTAATGGAAACGGAACGGTTGAACTCTACCGGGAGATGCAGCTCCTCTTGCCCCGAATGATGACGCTTTAACTTATGCCAACAGTCCCTTTTCGGCACTTTCCTAGAACAAGACGAGGTGAACTGGGCACAGCCGACGGTCGAACTACCGGCTGGGAACTGAGGATTACCGCAGACATCGAACAAAACCTCGTGATCACGCTTGGCAGCGTCCATGTTCTCGGGGCCCTAGCTCGTTTGCGTATCCTTCGGTGTTCACGAGTCTTTTGTGTATCTATCGACGCTCGAGCATAGCCGGAAGACCGGCACATCGTCGCAGTCGGTGTATCCGATGAGCTTGAGTTAAGTCGGCCTAAACATAGGGTTTCGAGTCGATGTGGGCACAGTTTGCTGGTGGCAACTTCGCTGCCTCAACATCGAGATGGCGAAGTGTGTCGAGAAGACTGATGGTTTTGTAGTTATACGTAAGCCAAGCCGTTGGTGGTTGACCGGACACCACTAACTCCGACCAAAATAGCTACGCAGAGCTTAGTGCATAACGACTGTGCCTCTACACTAGGTTAGTTTAGTCATCCGAACAGCCCCGGCTACGAGCCACTATTGCTTGAGGAATCAGTTCATCGATCTGCTAAAGAATACGCCGTAAACTGTAAAGTGCAGGTTCTAAACGTGATGACGCTGATTGTAAATTAACGATATCACTTATGTTAGCAAAACTTCCTTTCTCATATGATGTCTAAAAGGATACTCCGTATTCATCAAAGACGTTGGCGATCTCAACGGGTTGTTTAACGACGTCAATCATAGTCCAGATCTGCACTGGATGCTAAAAATATCACTTCGACGAGGCAATCTCCAAAAGAACATCATAGACTTGACTATGAGGCTGATTTTTGGACATTCATGACGATGTCATTGATGAGGAGAAATATTGTAGATATGGGCATGAGGTTGAAGATATAAACTCGACGAGGTCGTCCCTCAACGGATACCAACTCTTTGATATTCCGTATACCATCAGACATCTACTCAAGTATTCATATTCACCATTTCTCTGCCTACTACACGGCTTATTTATTACTATTTTCATTCACCAGCTCATTGAAACATTATCAACATGCAGCTTCTCGCTCGATCTATCCCCCTTTTCCTGGTCGCCACGACCATGGCAGCACCAAGCGTCTTCAAGCGCGAGACCAGTTGCCCTAAGTCCAAACAATTCACCGACAAAGACTGGTGTAGCGACGTGAAGGCCGACAATGTCGATATCCGCGCCTCAGACGACAAGACAGATTATGGATCTGTCAACCCTGGCGATATCATCGCCTTGGTCCGCGAACATTGCAAAGACGGCATCTGCGAAGACGGGCCGTGGTCGATTGATTCCAAGTGGATCACGAACCCGGACGGCGACGAAAATGATAAGGGCACCGTGGAGGGTTCCGTCATAGTAGATGTCGTGTCTCCTCTACTCGACCCGGTCCACATGGATCCCATGCTGGACTCATTGCAATACACCCTGGACCGCCTTAAGGACTTCACGAAGGATCACAAGGATTCTACCACGTGGTGCACCTCATCCGGGTGCTCGGGCACTCCTGGTACGCATATCCCCGTATCCCATCCCATCTTTCCCTATTCCATCTTATGCAGTCTTTCATCTGCCTTTCTAAACGAGCATATCCCACGCTAACATGACACGATATTCTATAGCAATTGATCTCGAACATACCAAGGGGCCTAGTGCAATCAAGATGGAGATCCGTGACGACAACGCCGGCGACAAGTCCATCTACGACAAGCCTATCGTCTCCTCCATCACCCTGACATTCACGCAGCAAAAGGAAAACGGCGGCCTTTCCGGCTTGTGCTCTGGCATCATTGGCGCCGCCAGCGGCATCGTGGGAGGTGTCAATCCCGTGCTTGGAGCAATCGGCTCTCTCGCGACACGTACGTATCAATTCCTGCCTACTCTTAACTGTCAGGGCGCCGAGAACTGATCTTTTCTTTCTCTATAGTGGGTTGCATGTAATTAAGCATGAAACTCGATTGGATAGTGGCATCAGGTATTTATTACTTGAGGTCTGTCTTCGAGGATACAGGTGGAACTTTGAGTCTGGTGTATACAGGTGAAACCGCCATGCTACGCGCTTTTGTACGATATTGTATCAATGACTGGGAGTTTAGGAGAGGTTTTGGTGTTTCATATCTCTTCTAGTGTTTTCAAGCCATCATATTAGACAGGAATTTTACTAAATAGTCACCGGCATTGTGAATTTGAGGCTCTAAGTCTCTCTGTGAGGCTTCAATTTTAAACCCGTCTATGCTATCATGATCGCATATAGGCTGGCGGAACGGTGAAAGCGAGGCCATCCCGACCTATAACTTATATACATCTAGTCGCAGTTGAACCAAGTGTCAAGTTCTTTATGACTCTATTGGCTTTCTGGAAGATCTTTAATATAACATTCTATTACAAGTGTTAAAGTGCTCATTGTAGAGGAACATCATTCTTTGCAATTTTGCCCATCCTAAAGAAGATACAAAAACACTATTGAAATCTAAGCAACACTGTTCTTTCTATGAGATAGATTTAGTTGATGGAATTAATTTTATCGGTGTCCAGCGTCATCCCTTTAAATGCTGTTTCCGCACCGCAACTTTAAAAGTGGAACCCGGGGCATCAGTAAGACGGGATAGATAGCCACTCCTAGTTTATTATTATGATTTTTCCCTCTCCCCCTCCGTATTACCCTTTGTTAGTTTCCTAGCCGTATTTAATATTATACCCCAGACCGCGAAAACGCAGCTTTAAGGATTCTTAATAAAGTACCATCCTTCGTACTGGGCGGGAGTTGAGTTAATAGTTCGTTCATCGCGATAGGAACTTTCTCTGCCAGTACTACCGATTGATCCAATGGTAGTGCTGGTGTCCGGAGATCGACATGGACTTCGAATACCAGGATTTGGGGGTCATCCCCGGTCTGTAAACGAGATGGCGTCGTTAAACGTGCTTGAGACGACGGCTCGTGCGGGGATGGGTTGGGGGGGCCTTTGCGAGAAGTTAGCTAGCATATTTAGGAGGCGGGCAAATGAGAGACAGACGCGTGGTTTTGAACGAGCACTTGGACCCGGAGCCGTTGTGAAAGCAGTTCGCACATGCCCCTCGGAGGGCGCCTGCACATTGTTGCGGCGGCGTGACACAGCCGACCCAGGTGCCGCGGCCTGCGCGGCATCGCGTACAAGCCTTGTCCGGAGGGTTCTCGACACCTGTTATGTGGACCAGCGCAGCCCTCAGGTCGGCTCTCCGCGTGGGACTGAACCTCTGCACCTTTCCCGCGGTCGGGTTGTCTTCCAGGCCCCGACGCGGCGGCATATCTGCGAAGAAGCGACCACTACTCCTCATGAGAGTCGGTTCGAATACTCGAGGGACTTCCGCGTGCTTCCGGGCCAAAACGGCCCACGCCGTACGATCGCTAGGCACTACCGGTGTACTTCTGACTTCGGGCGGTCGGACGGAACAGGACGGGCCGAGCGGCGCGGGAGACGCAGCACGCGCGGATAGAGCAGCCCCCAAGGAAGGGAGGGCGGCCAACGTGGGCGACGCGGGCAACGCGGGCAACGCGGGTGACCTGGGCAGCGTGGGCGAGGCGGGCGACTTGGGCGAGGCGGGCGACGTGGGCGAGGCGGGTGACCTGGGCGACGTGGGCGAGGCAGCAGGCCACGTTGTAGACGTGGGCGAACCAGGCGATATGGGCGAACCACCCGGAGCAGGAGGGTCTGGATGCGTGAGAGGAACGGATGTCGTTACGGCGGCTAGTAAGGCAGTATCCGCTTGAGGTAATATTGAGGCGTCGACTGACACGCTCTCAGGGGAAAAAACGTGTAGTAAAATATGGTCATACACTTTGGCCCAGACGAAAGCGCGTAGTTTGAAGATTTGCCTCTCTAATATGGTAGGGTTCGGGTTTGTTTTTAGATGAGGGGATAACTCGAAAGTAATAGATATGCTTCGTTTATTAGGCATAGTATCACACATAACGATAAAACAATCAAAAATGACAATGTTGAACAAGAAAGTTGGACGTTGAATTCAGTAAGATCACTTTGTTTAGAGGAAGGGAAACGCGCCCAATCAGATTAGTATACATATTACACAGTTTGAGTACACACTGGTAAGATAAATTCTGGCTACGTACCTACGGTGACAGAGCGAGTGGGTTAGTGAGTTGATTTAACATGGGGGTGAGTTGATTTAACATGGGGGTGAGTTGATTTAACATGGGGGTGAGTTGATTTAACATGGGGGTTGAGTTGATTTAATTTTTGCTTTCGGTCTATAAAGCCATAACCTGCTCCCGGTATCCTTCGGAGACCTAGTGTACAGATAGCAGGCTGGATTTTACCTCACTTTTCTTGAATATATTTACCAGTTCGTTGCTTTGCTACATATTTGATCCCACTATGTGATATATTTATGTGGTCATAGCATGCGATCTGCTTTACTACGTACCTACTGTACATGTGTGACGGAACAGAAGTACAGCACTATACCGCTACACTACCGAGGCAAAAGTAGAACGTTGTCAAGTCGGACGCTTGACCGCCTGTACCCCCCTATATAGTGTACCGTAACAACACGGTTTTTTTTTTACCAGGGTTTAAAACTTTCAATATCGTGGTGTGAAAATTGGCATTCAAAGGGATAGAATGGCCGCGTTTCCGTGCACATTTCTCTTACGTTACAATGCGCATTTTCTACCGCGCGTCTATTCTGGGGAAGAAGCTGATCAACAAGCTGAGTCACGGAGTGTCCGCCTTGGTAAAGGTTGCAGCTGATGCTGAGACTGCAAGTTGATCCACAATTGCGTTCCTATTGATCCTCCTTGCGGGATGGAATAAATGGAAGTAATCCTAATGTAACCTTCACTACACCAACTAATTGCATGTGAACCAAATCCAATAGCCCTGAAACCTGATGACATCACATAGTTTGTAGTGAGCTTCCACATGTGTATATCAACTTGAATATCGCATTATAATTAGAGCAGATGCGGGATTCAGATAAAGATAGTTACTTCGTTTGCAACAACTACTACGTCCTATTCTTTAAGTCGTTACTCTATGTCGCAGGTCGAATACTCACTTCTTCCCGACCCGTACAGCAGAATTAGGCCTCAATGCAACAGACTATTCTAACGATGACGGAGTAAGGTTTAATAAAGTTAGAGACTCGGGTGTGAAGGAGTGCCGCGCGCTCCGAGAGATGGCCGTTGATGAAGCGCGATGCTACGCTTGCACTCGTGGCGACGTTTTCGTTCATGATCATGACGAAAGAGATGGTCTGCAGACTGCCACAAACTCATGATGATCGCGAGTCAATGATGATGTATGTTGCGATTGTCGCTTCAGAGCAAGTATATAAGACGACGAAACATCGCTCTTCGTTTGCTCTCCTCGATCAGTCACAAACAGCCTAACAACAGATAGGCTCTCGACTTCCAGCCGCCACTTCAAGTATCACTTAGCCAATACCAGCACTATCAATTAAGCACTTAACCAATATCTCTCATACCCAAGCGCAGATAAACATCCAAGATGTACACCAACACCATCGTCCTCTTCACATCCGCTCTAGTAGCCGCCGTGCTGGCCGACCCCTCCGACAAATCCGGCAATTCACAGATCGCTTTCAGCTGCTACGGCCTGACGCTGCCCTCGCCCGGCGGCCCCGACCAAGGCGGCAGCGGCGGCAGCAGCTATTTCCACAGCAACCTGGGCTACTTCCACGACGGCAGCGACCTGATTCCCACGGCGGCTTGCACGGAAGAGGATTCCTTCTGCAGCAACTGCATCTTCGACGACAAGAGCCTGAGCTCTCCTACTAACGTCACTGCTTGCTGGAACCCGTGAGTCCTACCTTGCACCCCTACCTATCTTACCCTCAATCTTCATGTAAAGCATGACGAAAACTAACAGATTTTCTTCCGCAACGTCTAGTCCAGCAGGGAAATCCGGCTGCAGCATCGAGTTCACCTACGGCGGCTATGACTACGACAGCCAGGCAAGCCAGCCCAAGTGTGGCCACGAGAACTCGTTCGGCCCCTTTTCGGACACGATTACGGCCATCTGCTACTTTAATGCTTAAGGGCCGAGAGTTGGCCTTCAGTGAAACGCTGGGGATGGGGAAAGCAAGATTCGGCCCTGACTTATTCGTGTAAAATATCGGTCCAGTTTGTGCATCTTGTGAAGCTGCGCCTGTCTTCCCGTGTTTGAGTATTGTACGATATCACTTATTTTAGCTGCAGTTCTGAAGCATTATGCTCTTTCATATTCCAATCATAATTTCCAATGTGAGGCTCTTCGAAAGCCGGCGTTAAAAGTTTGCATTGCGGGTCATTACAGTATTGCTGTTGATATTACACAAGAGAACTTATCACCGGCTTCAGGGAACACTGTTCCGGATCAATCCCGTCTCCCACTAAAAGTTCCGCATACCCCGGACTCGGTAGATGGGCCGCATATATTACGTGGGCGGCAAAATAATTGGGCCCGGATTCCGGCCCGGGCTTGTAGATGAATGCCCTCTAATTGGTGTTGCTGAATCGGTTGCTTACTCCGTACGCTCTCATGTCTTTTGAGGGTTTTTCGAGAGATGGCCCCCACGTTCTGGATCAATCAATCCAAGTAAGATTCTCATAGATAAGCTTTCAAATTCGGAAAATTGCATTGGTCACAAATGGTTGGCTCGACGTACATCGGCACGGCCCGGTAAGCGAACCGCCACCATAAGCCATAAGCATCGTCGGCGATTTTTATGCGCGTCTCTTTTATGTGACGCAATAATAGTAAAAGGAGTTTCGAACCGTGTATCGTCGGTTGATTATTTTTGATTTGAATGAAGTTGAAGGGCTGGTATAAAAGCAAATGAAATTTCGTGTGCGCTCTAGTCTTTAAGGATGCAATCTAGACATAATAAATACTTATAGCCAAGGCGATTGAGCGTCCATCTACTAGAATAATTCTGCTCAGACATTAATCTTATCTCAAGCATTCACGAATTTTTGTTTCTCCTCACCTTCATAACACCATGCTAGTGCCATCGCCTTCAATTTCATTTGCCCTACTGGCAACGGCCATAGCGAGCTCCCTAGCTACACCCTTACCGAGCAGCCAGATACATAGCCGCTCCCTGCCCACTCAGACCATCGCCAAATTCAACGAGACGCGAACATGTCTCGAGAACATAGTTGTCCGGGCGAACGGCGACCTGCTCGCGACGATGCTGTACCCCAACGCATCTCTCTGGACAGTCCGGCAGCCCATCACCACCGAATCCGAGCTCTCGCTCGTGCACACCTTCGCCGACGCGACCGGGATAACCGGGATCACGGAGACGAACACGCCGGACACATTCATCGTCGCTTCCGGTCGGTACTCGGACATCGGGAAGCAGATCGCCGGGACGCAGGCCGTCTGGGAGATTTCCCTTCGCGAGTATGAACGGGGACGGGCCCCGTCGGTGCGCAAGATCGTCGCGATCCCCTCGGCCGGGTTCCTGAATAGCTTGGCGAGTCTACCGCTACCCGCCCGCGACGCCGTGCTCGCGACGGACAGCGCGCGGGGGCTGCTGTACCGCATCGATACGCGCACCGGGGCGTACGACGTCGCGCTAAATGTCTCCGAGACACAGTTCCTGCCGACGGCGACCGGTGCTGGCGGACAACTTGATTCGTCGTTTGCGGCCAACGGCATCAAGGTGCGAGACGGGCACGTGTACTGGTCGAATTCCAACCGCCTGGCCATTTTCCGCACGGCGCTCGACGCGCAGGGATATCCTGCTGCGAATGCGCCGGTGGAGACGGTGGCGACTATCCCGACGGCGTCGTTTGTAGACGACTTCACGTTCGATGCTGAAGGCGGTATTTGGGCCGCGACGAACTTTGATAACGACGTCTATACTATCCAGGAGGACCGCAAGCCCAAGGCTGAGATCGCGGTCGGCGGGGCACAGCAGCTCACCGTGCCTGGAGATTCAGCGGTTGCGTTCGGGCGGACAGCCGAGGATGACTACATCTTGTATGCTTCAACGTTTGGCGGTGCTGCTGTGCCTATTAATGGGTCTATTGTTGTGCCTGGGGGCATTGTTGCCATTGACACAAGGGGACACCTCTACTAGGGCGATTATGAGCCTGCATTGCTTTTGCTTCATAAAAGTTAGGGATACGGTGTAATCGGTTGGTTTTTAGCGAACCTTGGTAGACTAATAGATTCTGGCTGTCTTAATGTCATATTAATATGTACTTCGTATGCAGATTGTTTCTATCACTTTAGGTTGACTTATTACAACCTAAGCCACGCTTGAGTAGACGCAGAAAATGCGCTAGGCCGAATTTATCGCGCGCCAATGTTCAGATCCACTCTCTTTGAGCCACTGTAGGTACTTCCATAGGTACCTACAGGTGTAAGCCAGCTCAACTGTGGCTGAACCAATGACATGTTTTAGGTACATGCGGATCTCTAACCTTTGGAAAAGTGTCAAGATCCAACCCCAAAAGGCACATGCTTGCCATACTTTCGCGTCTCTCGTTCCCGGTCCCAATACCACAATCTTCTGTCTCTCTTTTTTTTGTTACTGGGGTAAAAACATCTGCCAAAAATGTTTTTTGACATTGACTGGGCGAGCTTATTGCTCCCATTGGCATATATCTCGGTTCTCGGCGGTTCGCTATACACATTCTCGACCGTCTACAGGAAACGGAAAGCTGGTGGGTTTACTCTTGACCAAATTGACATCACATATAACATGACTCTCTCTGACTGATATCTGCGGCATACAGTGCAAAGCGCCAATTTAGAGCCATGGTTCCCGCCGCATTTACAGCGAAACATCTACCTATCCCTTCTGCACATGGAGCCTGAGGACGGCCAAGAGAAAGCGCCCAAGGTCCCCGATAGCGTGATCCGAGCTGCGCTTCTGCGCAGAGCAGCCGAAGATATCCGCCGCATCATCCAGATCCGCACGTCGAAGCAGGCGCTCAATACGTTATTACAAAGAGGCAGCGTGGGCGAGGACCTAAACCAGAGGTTCCTGGCGGCCGAGAAGGAGATCGAGGAGGAGCTGCGCGACGTAGTCAACGAGGTACGTCTACCCAAGATTGTCACACACGTTTGGATAGCATTTGCTAACGTTTTTGTCCCCCCACAGGCTAATGCCCTCGCGCCGGGCTGGGGACAAACCATCTTCCAATCCGCCAACGAGATCGTCGCCAACACAGTCCTGCGCACCCGACTGGAGGAGATCGAGGGCCACACGGAGGCGGATAAGAAGTGGTGGGAGAAGCGGCGCGAGACCATCAAAGAGGACTTCATGAAGGAGCTGGAAGAAGACTCGGCCAAGGGCTCATCCAAAGGCGTTAGCGACGACGAGGCTGTCCATGTCGAATTGAACACCCCGGCTGCTACGCCGGGCGGCTCCAAGAAGAAGAAGAAGGGCAAGAACTGAAACCGCCGCCCTGTGGCGTGCGTGATCCGAAAAAAACTGCTGTGTGCAGACCTTGTATAATTACGGGCGGGCAACTACTATACTTATATGTAGTCTGGTGGGATTGATCGAGGAGTCATCATACGTGTCTGGCGTTTCAGGCGCACTGGTGCAGAGATCGTGATAGCTAGCAGCTTAGAAAATGCATCTCGGGCCGCCAAAGCGGTCATGGCTTCGGACTGTTAATGGTATATACATTTTTCTGTCAATTTTGAGCCGGCTATCGTCGACGTGCTAAGACATGAGCCCACAAGTATGGAGGCCGAAATGCACCCCCTTTACCATAGCGTGGTCTCACTAGGTGATAATTATTAACCGGTCTGCGTATCTGATATCCCGATATCCGCTGTCGCATGCGAGATGACTCCTATCTGCGGTACAACGTTCAGGTGATGAAGGAGACAGCTCACTACACTGTTGTCGGCTTTTGAATTACTCCCACACTTGGATGGGAGGGCCGCTCTGTTCTTTAGCTCGCAAGCCTACATACTTGTGAGTTGCCGAGCCCCTTTTCGACCTCTCGGCCGTTCAACAACATTGACCTGAGCCCGAAGCCCTGGACTGAAGGCGAGCCAGCCGTAATAGTTCCAACTTAAATACAATGTCTCTAGCTGCTCATGCTGTCTCATTAGCCTGCTAAGACTTCTTGCACAAGTGCTTCAACAGCCTTCGAGCAGCCAAACGACGATTGATCTAGCCTGGTTAGCCAAATCCAGAGTAAATTGCAAATTCCCAATACTCACATCCATATCCACCATGACCATAGTTATGGACAACCCAGATGCCGTCAATAAGCTCACGTTCGATCCTGACGCCGCCTTCGCGGGCAGGACGAAGACCAACAGTGTGTCGAACAACTTCAAGTGCCTCCGGGCCTTGACCATCGGTTAGTTCCGGGCATATAGCCACAGCGCGCCGCATTATCCTCTGAGCAAGATCCATGTCGACCTCGGTATTCCAGTCGCCTTTCTGGTAAGAGCCACCGATGATAGTCGGGCCTAGTATGAATGATAGGTCAGTAATACAAAGCTGAATCATAGAGTTATCCAGGTATGCTACCATTGGGTCGTGGTTGTACATAAAAGGGCTCAGAATCCCCATCGTCCGTTCCCGATGTCATGACCATGAAACTTGATCTGTTCTTCACCACGCAAAGTTGCCCTCTTGCTGAATATACTTTACTGTCAGCGACCCCGCCGATCTTTGCCGCTCTGATGCCTGTGCAATTGATAACCACATCCGCTTTGGAGCCATCGGAGTGCAGATCCACTGCTTCGTTGATATGTCGCAGCGACACCCTCTTCGTCACGACACCGGCATCCAGGACCCTCTTGTACAGATATTCGAGGTATACAGGTACGTTGATACAGAACGTCTTGAAGGTTGTGCCGTTGTCGATCCCGCTTGGGAGTTCGTGCTTGTCCAAGGCGCGGAACTGGAAATTATTATCAGCCTCTGGCGGTTTTTGGTCTCTGTTCGGACGTCGACTAGGATGAAAGAAACCCACACCTGGGACCACATCAGCAAGCCAGGGCCTTTCAGAGGACAGCTCCTTCCAGGCCCAGTCTCTTGCGCTATTCTGGATGTCGTTGAGTCTGTTCCAGAGAATGGCATCTGCCAGCTATTATCAACAAGTACTCCATAGCCGTGTGAGGTGTGAATCTACTCTGAAGGCTGACCCCTGATTCAGGAGCACTGGCGGCTAGATTTTCGAAATAGGCATACGTGTCTTTCTCGTATTGTTTCTCCTTGGAGCCGTCTGGAGAAACTCTAGATTTGTTGTAAGCAATATTTAATCAGACTTCAAGTGCACATACGGAAGGTAGTTGGCGCCGGCCATCGGCGAGGTGAACAGAGGAGATTCATCCCCAGGAAAGTCTTCGCCAACCACAGTGATCCTATATTCAGGATGACCAGCAAGGACCAAAGCACTCGTTAGGCCCGACACCCCGCCGCTTAGAAACAATCTGTTACTTAGCGGTCTTCAGATATCTCACGGCACTACTCACCCAACAATGACAATTCTTCTAATATCCGACATTACTGTGGCTCTTGCCTTAAGTGGTTGCAATAATGATTATTATAGAACAGAGCCTCCAGTTTTGATGAAGAGTGAGAGTAAGGATATCGAGTCTTGCGAGTGATGAAAACGTTTTTGTGCACGACCGCGCGCTCTAATATCGACACGCTTTCTATAATATGAAGTAGTCGAGCCGCATACCTTCTATGAGTGCGTATTACTAGCTAAATGGATTCAGTCACTTTTCTATAATGTCTGATAGTATAGTGAAGCGGCACAGACGACCCCTCACTCTGGTTTCGTTGAGAAGGGGGTCTCTGCACCCCAATTTTGTACTCCAAACCTGGCCGCCCCTTATGTATTCGGATGCAGGCGACGTCTGCACAATCCCAGTCGTTATGTAAGCACCTGATACTAACCAACTCACTACGTCTTGCTGGATATGTTACCGGGACGCAGACAAGGCAATTACTTGACTTGCTGTACATAGGATGCGTAGAAAGGACAACTGAGGTCGTCAGCTTGAATGAAAGCTGGCATGGCGTGACTACTGCGGCGTATAGAGCTCAATACTATCTGTGCTGGTAGAAAGGGCTATGCCCCTGCTATAAGCCTCAGCATTATGAAGCAACAGCAAGACAATGTTGGTTGAAAAGGCAAAGCTTCCTAGCAACCCCGTGCTTACGCCTTGATCATTCACCACACACCAGGCGAAATGATACAACGCTCTCCTGATTGGTTGACAGAAATACAAGCGTATTGGTACAGTTGTTATCTGTGGCAGTATGTCTATGCCACCTTCTTGGTATCGGGTTAGGACTGCATCGGATTAGCCGAGTCGCTTGGCTCCACGAAAATGCGCCGCTGTAACAGATAAACGTTGTGAATCTTTGTTCATACGAATTAAAACCTTAGCCATTCAACTAGATTTACTTATTTACCCCGATATTAATCAAAGGGCCCACGCTACCTCGAAAGTAACAACCCTCAAATATTTCAGGTATTAACGAAATAGTCGCGAGGTTCTGTCGTAGCATTGTATATCAACATCATCATCGCCAACCTGACAAATGCGAGAATGCCACCCAACAAGAATATTACCCCTGCCGCCGGCCTTGTAAGAGGTAGAACACATCTCTGTGGCAGCATTAGGACGGGGACACCAAGCTTCTCGGGCATAACTAATTACACCGTATTACCCGGAATCTCGTATGTCATAAAACCATCTACTAAGTATTTCGGTATGTCAGTCTCGCTATTATCAGCCATTCCCGCTACTATAATTGTGGTACAAAGTTTTTTGCGATTTCCCTGTCTAGAGAGGGCCTCATCCATGGCCCGCTCTACGCTGTCGGTTGCCAGGTAGGTTATGGCACGACTGTCTTTGTAAAACACGGTCGCAAAATATCGCAGACACGGTTGATCGAATGCCTGGAAAATGATCGGAAAATCCACGTCTTCGTGCAGCAAAGGAAGAGCTGGTGTATTCTCTATGATGGCGGAAATATCGACTTCCACAGCTCGTGCGAGCGTTGATCTTCTGCCGATTGAAGAACCATGTGGCTGCGGGCGAGGCGATATATATGAATCGCAAAAGGACATGTCGGCCACTGCGGGGGAAAAGGTGGCAACACGTCGACCTTTGTACCGTGCACACAGCAAAGAAGTATCAGGGTTACCTTCCCAGTCAGGCTCGATATTAAGCGTCACGTCCTCCTCGGGCGACTTTTCATTGACACCAATGTGGGCGAGTCGCTCGCTTTGGTCTAGTTTGAGGTCTTTGAATTTGAATGGAATCGACTGTAATCCGGCTCGGATTAGTCCGCTGTGGTCTCGAGGTATTCCTCCCACATCAACGTCGAGAAGTGTAAAGCTTGCAACCGCTTTTGGGGAGGAACATTTGCCAAGGAGGCTATTCGAGAGCAACGTTCGCTTCCCTACTATTCCCAGGCATGAGACGCTTGAATTCGCAAGGTCCGATTCCACAGACTTTCCCAGAAACAATCTCGCTAAGACAGAGAGTATGTTCCGCTTAGTGAGAACTCTACAATCAGTTTTCCTGTGCGGTGAGTCAACTTCGACCAATCTTGCTGCATTCCTGTTTTCGCCAAACAGAGACGCCATGTAGTCTAAGAATCCTGGTTCACGAAAGCCCCATGCTCCTTCAACCGTCTGAGACAAAAGACTCGAAGTGCAGACTAGGCGCCCGAAAACAGTATAATAATACCCCATGAAGAATGACTGAAAAACACAGAATGCGTCAATCTTTTGCTTGTCTGTCATATCCGGGTTGCTGATATCGCGACTGTTTCTCAGATCACTGTAGAGCCAAGAGAGGATTTCAGGCTGCGTGGAGCCAAGGGTCTCATTAAGGGCGTCCACTAGCTCTCTATTCTTTACCAAACCGTAGGTCCGTACAATGGCGTCCAGTCCCGCGCTGGTCCGCTTCACACCATTCCCTCTGTCGACGATCGTATATCGCAATTCCAAGGATGATCCCACGAAAGAGGTGTCTCGTACTGGTACGTAAAAGCCAATGGCGACGGTTTTTGCAGCTGATTGGCCACACTTCCAAGCTGTGCGGCATTGATTCTGACATTCAAGACTAATTGGGAAAACGCTCACAGTTTCCTCAGGATGTTGAAGAGGGATGGTTACAACCATGTGTCGTTCTAGCAACGCGAGCCTATCGTTGTAGGGAGGTATCGTTGTCGAGTCATGGAGAAAGGGCTGCTTGGAGTATATGACGGTGCATTCGCCATAGCTGATTTCGGGAAATCCGTCTGCCTGTACTTGGAGCGAGTCTAGCCCGAGGCTGCGCAAGCACACTGCGACACCAGCGACATCCGAGGATGCAGTTTTGAACCCAGGCTCATTTGTTCCCAGCAGCCATCGGATAAATTGTCCCATATGTGAGGATTCTGCCTCCGGCATACGCCCGCTGAGGATATTTCCTCGCTTGATAAGTTCTGCTCGGCATTTCTCGACGGCGTGATTAAGACCACGAAGACAGGCAATTGACCTCCAAGCGTTAAGGCGAGAAGGGTAGTGTGAACGAAGAATGTCTTCGCTGCCTTCATGCAATTTTAGGAGATCTCTCAATGCGTCGTGAATGATGCTGCGGACAGCAGAATTACTTGTGAACTGATCTAAGACTGCGACTAAGCACGTCATGACACCAGTAAAAACAGACAAGTCCTAAATAATCAGTGCGGTTAACTCTTTGCCGAAGCAGGCAGTGACAGAGGTTAAGCTCATACCTGAACCAAGGCCTTCGGATCTCCTAAAACCTTCTCTATCTCTTTTTCTTGTAGTCGAAGCGGCCGTCCATTGGCAAGGAGATCAATTTGTTTTCGCCACCGTTTGTTGAATGCCTGGATGTCGAGCAAACCGCGTCGCTGGAAGACGCTATTACCATCTTCATCAAGCAGCTTCAGTAATTCCGCATCGCCGCTAGGTCCAGTCCACCAATTGCCTATCCTTTTACCGTATGATATGATGGCAGCGACATCGCCGACTCCTACACCAAGCGAAACGAGGCCACCTGCTGCTGTAGCCAGTTGAATAGACATTGCCATCCGCAGCGCCGGAATAGAGACTAGCGCTGCGCCTAGGTAAAACAAGTCAAACAATTGACTATTGACTTGTTTTAACTGTTTTAAGGCCTTAAAACCGGTTATTTAACTAACTTAACTGATTTTGTTAATTAATTTACTTTAATTAATTAACAAGTTAATTAAATAATTTTAATATTTTATTAATTAAAGTTAAAGTTTTTTATTAATTTTAATAAGTTTTAAAACTTAATTAAATCGTTTTATAATTAATATTAAAAGTATTAAATAATTTTTAAAATATTCGTTTAAAATAATAAACGTTATAAAATTATTATTAATTTATATTAATTAAAAGTTCGTTTATATTTAAATAATATAATTAAAATAAAAAAAACGTTAATAATAAATTAATTAAATATAAAAAATTATTATTCGTATTTTTATTATTAAAAAAAAAGTTATAATTTATTAATAAATAACCGGTTTTTTTATACGTAAATAACGTTTTAATTTATTCGTATAAAACCCGGACTCGTTATTTAAACTATAATTATTATAAGTTTTATTAATAAATTATTTATAAACAAACGTAAAAATAATAAAATTAATAATAATAATAATTTCGGAAATAATATAATTAATATAATATTTTTTTTAATACGTTGTTATTAATTATTAAACCCGGTTAACTTTAATAAAGTTTTTTTTAAAAACTTTTTTAATTATTTATTAAAATAAAAAACAATAATTGTTTAATAATTAAATATTTTATTAAAAAATTCTTTATATTTTTATAATTTTTTATAAACTCGTATAAAATTTTCGCGGATTTTAATAATGTTAATAATATTAAAAATATTTAAATTAATATTCCGATTATTAAATTAATATTATTATTATTAAATAATAAATATTAATATAATTTCGCGGTTTTATTAAATAAAAACACAGTAATAATTAAAAGTTCGTTAATTAAATATACGAAAATATATAAAAAACGTAAAATAAGCTTTAAGTTTTAAATTATTATCGTTTTTTTTTAATTAAATAAAATCGGGTTAAATAAATATATAAATAATTTTTAAACTTTTTTAAAAAAACTATTACGTTAAAAAAATTAAAGTTATTATTATTATTTTCGTATTATTTAATTATTAATTTTAAAAAATTTAAAATATTATTAAATTTATAATAAACTTTTTAATTTTTTAATTCGAAATTATAATTAAAAAAAATACAGCGTTTAAAAACAAAGTTAAATCACGTTTTATTATAAAAAAACATAAATAATTTTTTAAAATTAATAAAATTATAAATCGTAATCGAAAAAAAATTCTAACAAGTTTTATTATTAATTTTAATTATAATATTATAAAAATTATTTAATTCAGTTTTAAAAATAATAATAAATTTAAATATATATAAATTAAAAATTAAATTGTTTTTATTATTAAAAAATTCGTTAATAATTTTAATAACAGTTTAAATAATAACTTTTTTATTAATAATATAATATATAATTTCGTTATAAAAAATATCGCGGTATTAAAAAATAAATTTAATTTACATATTAACGAAATAACTTTTTTTAATAATACTTATAATAATTATTAAATTAAAATTAAGTTTAAACTTAATAAATAAAATAATTTATACGATTAAATTAATAATATATTTAAAATAACATGTTTTACGTTATTAAATAATATTTTTAATTTTATTATTAATAAACAAAATATAAAAATTATTAAAATAAATTAAAATACGTTTTAATAAAATTTTAAAAATATTATTATTAATAAAAGTATTATTAAAAATAAAAAAATTTAATTTAAACTCGAAATTATAATTATTAATAATTTAATTAAAATAAAATTCGATATTTTTAATATTATAATTATTAATAACACGTTTAAAACTTAATAACTTAATACGTAATTTTTAATTTTAATTAACGTAGTAATTAATAACGTTAATAATATTTTATTTAAAAAAAGACTTTTAAAAATTAAAAAAAAAAAATTTAAACTTCGTATTAATAATTTTAACTGTTATAATTTTAATATTTAATTTAAACGTTTAATTAATTTAATTAATAATAATCTTATAATATATTATTAAATTTAATATTAATTCGGAGTTTAAAAACTTGATTAAATTAAAAAACTAATTATAATTAAACAAGTTTATTAATATATTAAATATAATATAAAATTTAATTATTATTTGTTTTTATTTTTTTAATAAATTTAATAATACGCGTTAAAATAACTATAGTTTAAAATTATTAAAAAATAATAATATTAAAAAATATTGTTTGTTTTTTTTTAATTTTTTTTAATATTAAAAGTTTATTAATTATTTAAACAAATATTATACTTCGTTTAAAAATAATATCTGTTACAAACTAACGGAGAAGTGACCTAACAAGCCGATTTAGCGCAGGGCGTAGGAAGATATTAAAGCACGGGTAGTACATTTAAAAAAGTTATACGCTAAGGAGAAAAAATAAACATCACGTAAGGCGTGCTTAAAGGTCTTAAGCGTTAAAACGCGTTAAACACCTTGAGTAGAATTATTTAAAACACTTAAGGGCCTCAGGGCTTTAAACAGTTTAAACAGTTTAAAAACATAGGTATAATACAAGAAAAAAATATCTATATAATTTATAACGATTTCCTATATAATTAGTTATTTTTTTTTTATTATTTAATTTAAATTTTAGTTAGTTTTTAAAATCTAATTATCGGGAAAAACTTTTTAACGATTTAATTTTTTATTATTATATTGTTTTAATTTATTTAATATTTTATTTTAAATATAAACTAATTTTAACCTTTATTAAAGCTTACTTGTATCTTATAAGTACTCTCCTATAGCGATCGTTATAATATCGTATTAAATTAATAATATTAACGTTATATATCTTAATACGTTTGTTTTTATTATAAATATAATATAATTAAATTTTTTTATTTTTAATTAAAGTTTTAAAATTGTTAAGAATAATTAATACGAAATAAACTTTATAAACGAAAATATTTAAAAATATATTAAAAATAAATTAAATATAAAATATATAATATTTATAATTAATTTATATTTTAAATAATTATTTCGGAAATAAAAACAATAATTTAATCGCGAATAAAAACTTATTAACAGCTTTAAAATTAATTAAACGTATTAAATATTATTTTAACTAATATATTATTTATTATTAGTTAAATTTTTAACTTTAATATAGATATAAAAAAAAACTATTTATTCGAAAATAATAACATGTCGTATTTTAAAAAAATATTATTAAAAACTATATAATAATATTATTTCTTATAATATATAATAAAATATAATTAAAAAAAGTTAAATAAAAAATCGATAAAAATAATAATAAGGTTTTTAAACGCGTTAAAATATTAAGTTTTTAATAATTCGTTATTTATATTAAAATTAATATACGAGATAAAAATATATAAAAAAAATAAACTAATTTACGTAAAAAGATTTATTAAATTTAAAAATATAATTATTTTAATATAAATTTTAAAACATATAATATTATTAATAAAAATAATTATTAATAATAAAAATAATTAATCGGTTAATAAAATGAATAAATAATAATATAATTAAAGAAGTTATAAATTAATTAAATTAATAAAAAGTTAAATATATATATAATTTATATAATAATCACGTTAAAAACTTATTAATTTTAAATATATAATTATTTTAACGTAAATTTTAACGCGTAATATTATAAATAAATTAATTAATAAATAAATTAATTAATAAATTAATAAATTAATCGGTTAAAAATAAATATAAATAAATAAATAAATGTAAATAAGTTTAAAAATGTTACGAATTAATTAATTAAATTAATAATAAATTAAATTTATATATAATTTATATAATAATTATATTAAAGATTAAATAAATTTAATTATATAATTATTTTAATATAAAACGTAAAACACGTAATATTATAAATAAAGATAATTTAAAAAACAATAATTTAAAATAAAATCGTAAATATTATAAATTAATTAATTAAATTATTAAAAAACGAACTTATATAAAATATATATATTTATAAAATTAAAAACTTATTAAATCCGATTATTACGTGTTTATAATCTTATTTATAATACACGTTATATTATAAAAAAAAAACAGTTTATTAAAATATATTTATTAACGTTATTATAATTTAATTAATATTATAACAAAAATAACATCGTTAAATAATTTTAATTAAATTAAATATAAAATTATTAATAATTTAATACTTTTTATAAAACGTATAATTTTGTTAATAATTAATTAATTAAAAATTCTTAAAATTCTTAATTAAAATAAAATTAATAATTTAATTAAAAGGTTTAATAAATTAATATTAATTAAAAACGGGCTTTAATTAATAAAATATAATAAGTTTAATAATAAAATAAATTAATAATTACTTTTTTAAATTAATTTTTCGAAAGCATTTATTAATTAAATTATTAAATTTAATATTAAAATTTATTTATAAATTAATTATAATTAATTATAATTAATTATAAATAATTAATTAAATAAAACATTATAACTTAATTTATTAATTAAATTAAAAAGTATTAATTGTTTTAATTTAACAAGTTTATTTATAAATCAAGTAAAATAATATTTAATTTAAGCACAGTGTTAATAAAAACTATGCTTTATAAACTAATGAATTATAATGTTTTATATACAAGAAGATGAAAAACTGATGTAGTATTACATGAAGACAGCAAGGGCACAAGATTACTTAGTCATCTTTATACTCGGGGGTTGGGGGGAGGGGGAGCTGCCGACGGATCTCCTGCATGGATACTTCATAGTATATGTAGGCAGCCGACTTCAACGAGGCGCAGCCGTGTGATATGCATTTTATACGCCTAAATTTGCTCCTTTATACACAGCGATATGGCTATGCATGTAACGGCACAGAAGTGTAACACTATACCACTACGCTACCAAAGGTAGAACGTTGTCAGGTCGGACACTTGACCGTCCGCACTCCTATATATACGTACCGTGACAATGAGTTCGGTAATCTGGTGCTTGAATGTCTTAGCACTATATATATAAGCTTCTTAGATACTGTTTCAACATTTATCTGAGAAAAAGTGACCGGTGGCTCGAATTCTGGAAATGTAGTCAGGAGGTAGGTAGATTAGATGGGTCCTGTTAACCGCAATGACAGGGATCTGCACACCCCCCTTATCTGCACACTTAATTTCCCGTTTTTTCTTTCTTATTTATTTTAATTAAACCGCGTTTATTATTATAAATAACGCGTTTTTTTATATAAAATAAACATTTATAAAAACGATAAAAAATAATATATTAAAAAAACTTTAAAAATTATTTATAATAAGGTTTTATAAATTATTATAATACGCGAATAAAATATATTTCGAATTATTTTTAATTAACGTTTTTATTATATTAAATTATATAAGATTATTATTATTCCGTAATAAAATTTATTTTTTAAATAAAAATAAATTATAATTAATTAAATTTTTTTTAAAAAAAATATAATTAAGTTTTAATTTATTTTATTATTATTAAATTTATTTTTTAAAAATTTTAATTATAAAAAAAACGCGTTTTTTAATTTATATTAAATTAACGGGTTTTTTAAACGTTATAAAATTATTTAAAATAAATTTTTACGTTTTATTAAAACTTCGAAAATAATATAATCGAAATAAAAACGAATTAATAAGTTTTATAATTTATTAAAACGAATTCGTATTAAATACGCGATTATAAATATAATAAAATATAATATAAATAAAACGATTTTTAATATTATTTTTAAATTTAATAAAAATAAACGTATATATATTAATCGTTTTAAAATTATTAATTAAATAATTTAAATCGAATATATTTATTATAATAATAAATCCGGGATTTTTATTTATATTTTTAATAATATAAACTTATAAATATAATAATTTTTAAAAAAAGTTCTCGAATAAAAATATATAATTATAAAATCGGGTTAAAATAATAAAATAATTATTAATAAATAATTAAACAAAATATTTTTATTTAAAATAAAACTCGCGAATAATTAATAACGATTTTTATTTTTTAATAATTATAAAATATATATATATTCCGAATTTATATATACCGCGTATATTAATAAAGTTACGTTATTATATTTATTTTTTTATATAAATAATAATTTTTAATTATTTAATATAAACGTGTTTTTAACGTTTAAATAATATTATTAAATATATTTAAATAAATATAATATTTTTAACGTAATTATTTTTATTTATAAACGTTATATATTTAAAATATATAACTAAGTATATAAATAAACGTTTAAACTTTTTAATATTCGATTAAAATAATAATAAAACAGTTTATAATTATTAAATCGTAAATTACGTTTTTATTATTATAATAAGTAATTAAGCATAATTATATAATTAATTTTAAAAAAGTATATAAATTATAAAATAAAGAAAAAAAAACGGGTTATAAAGTTAACCGCGGTTTAAAGCTTTTTATTTTTTTTTATTATAATTATTTAATATTTAAATTATAAGAGTTAAACTTATTAAATAAATATTATATTTATTAAAGTTATAATTATTATTATTAATTATTATTATAATTATAATTATAATTATTATTTAATTAATTATTTAATTATTAATATAAATTATTAAAATAATTAAAATTATTATAACTTTTTATAATTTTTTATTTATTAAAAAACGTATAATATATATAAATTATTAAAAAAAGTTTTTATTTTTTTTAATTAATTTTTTATTTTTTAATTATTTTTTAATTTTAAATATATTAAACAGTTTAAATAATAATTTAAAATAATTAAATTAATATTATTATTTAAATTATATAAAGATTAAAGTTAGTTTATTTATAAAGATTAAACTCGTAGTTAATTAAGTTTTAAAATTAAATAAGTTAATAAAAATAATTCGAACGTATTAATAAAAAAGAAATTAAATAACTAGTTACATAATAAGTATAATTATAATTGTTTATATTAATAAGTTTAAGACTGCCGAATTAATTAATCGCGTAATTAATGCGCGGAATAATAAGTTAATTAATTAAAAAGTTATTAAATGCGTAAAAAAGCAGTAGTTTAATTAATAAAGAGGTTTTTTATTAAAAAATTAAAAAATAATACGTTTTATATAAAGACTTAACAGTGATTAAAAACGTAACTGCGGATTAAAAGCGGTTAATTTATTAATTCGAACTTATAAATAAAATTAACGAATTAATAAGTTTATAAATAATTTACTTAATAAATTAAATAATAAGTTAAGGATTTAAAAAGTTGTATGAATTATAAAGTAATTACGTAATAAATAAAATTAACAAATTAATAAGTTTATAACGTAAATTAATTAATAAGGATAAAAAGACAGTTTAAAAAAATAAAACATATAAAATCGAAAAAATTAAAAAGTTAATAAATTAAAAAACTGCAGGTTTAAAAAAAAAGTCGTATAAAGTAATAATAAATTAAATTTAAATATTTTAAATTAAATAAAAAAATAAAATAAAATTATAATAAGTTTTAATTCGCGTGTGTTTTAATACGAATTTATAATTATTTATTAAAATAAAAACGTAATTATTTTTTATTTTACTTTATAATAAACGAAAGTTTTAAATAAATTTAAATAATAAAAAATTAATTTATTAATAACGTGATTTAAATTATATTAATCCGAAATAAAACAAATTTTTAAAAATAAATAAATAATCGCGTTTTATTAAATTATTATAATTATTAAACGAAAAATAAAAAGTTTTTATTTATTTTTATAATTATTAAAACGAAAAAAAAAACGGTTTTTTAATTTTAATTTATTAATAAACCGAATTAAATTTATTAAATAAATATATAAAATTATAATTAAAAGTTTTTATTATTTTATAATATATTTAAAATTTATATTATTAAACTCGTTTATATAAAAATAATAAATTAATAATAATTTCGAGTATTTAAAATTAATAAAAAAATAATAATATTAATATATAAAATCGAAAAAAAATAAGTTTTATAATAAACAAAACTAATTAATTATAAAATAACGTAATAAATAAAATAAATTAAAATATTTTTATATTTAATTATAATAATAATATATTTATTACGGATTAATATTTAATTAAAAAAGTATTAAAAAGGTTTAAAATTAACGATTTATAAAAAACTAGTTTATTAATAAAATATTAACTTATTAACGTAATTTAAAACTTTCGAATAATATAATTTAAATAAAAATATTTTATATAATTATTAATTATTAATAATTAATAAAAGAACTTTATAATTATTATAATAAATAATTAAACGTAGTTATATAATTAATTTTAAAAAAATATATAAATTATAAAAAAAAAAAAACGGGTTATAAAATTAACCGCGGTTTAAAACTTTTTATTTTTTTCTTTATTATAATTATTTAATATTAAAACTATAAAAATTAAATTTATTAAATAAATATTATATTTATTAAAATTATAATTATTATTATTAATTATTATTATAATTATAATTATTATTTAATTAATTATTTAATTATTAATATAAATTATTAAAATAATTAAAACTATTATATTTATTATATTCGCGATAATTTCGAAAATTATAATACGCGTTATATATTTAATTTATTTTTATTTAAATTATTTAAAATAAATATTATTATTTCGAAAAAAATTATAAATATAATTTAAATTATAAAAAAAATAAATTCGGATAATAATTTATTTTTTTATAACACGTATATATTATTTTTTAAAATAAATAAATTTATTATTTTATTAATTATTTAATTAATTTATAAATAATAAAATAAAAAAACTTTAATTATAAAACTCGAAAAATTTAAAATAAATAAACGTTAACTTATAAAAAAAATTAAAATAAAGTTTTTATTAAGTTTTTAAAAATTTAAACAACGTAAAATAAAAAAAATAAAAAATTATACTTTATAAATAAAATTATATAAATAAAAATTAATATATTTATAAAACATTTATTAAAAAAGTTAAATAAAAAATAACAAATCCGTAAATAATATTTTTATATTTATAGTTTAAATAATTAAATTTCTAAAATTTTTTAAACATAATAAGTTATTTTTACACAGGTGTGCAGATGGGGGGGGTGTGCAGATCCCTGTCATTGCGGTTAGGTATTTGTACGGGGTACGGAGTACACACAGTCGTCATTGGCCCACCTCGACAGGTGTGCAGCCATCCAATGAAACCCCAGTCATCCCTCCTTTAAGTAGCTACAGTAGTGGTTAGCTCTCGACAGCTCTTCCTTACCTGCCTACCTAGTAGTAATTGCAGCATAAGAATTCAAGATGCAATCTGAATTGCTAAATTACCGAGATACATGCTCAGTGTAATCCGCATTTCCCATTCTTTTTCCTCGGTTCAGCCTCTCACAAAATCAATATACAAACCAAACTACCTCGAATCTAAGGAACGAGCAGGCATCCGCAGCCGTTCTCCATCTTAGCAAGACTCGACAGCCGCAATACCAGCATCAGCATAGTACCTACTGATCGATAGCAACACCAAAGGCATCCCAACAGCCATGGCCGACTCGGAGCCGCCGGCGGGCTTGCCGTTCCCCACCGACCCGCAAGAGTTCGATAGCGACGATCGCATCTCATTCTCACGGCTCGACAGCAAGTACATCGGCGTGCTGGACGACGGATCCGAGTTCGAGTGGGACGCGCAGCTAAGGCGCTGGATCCCTAGCATCGACGAGGAGCTGCTTGCCCAGCAGCAGTCGGCGTACGGCGGCGCGTCAGACGACAGCAGCAGCGTGGCCGGTAGTAATCGCGCGGATAGGAAGCGGAAGAACGGCCCCTCGGACTCGTCAGGTGGCAGCGGTAAGCGACAGCGCGGAGGACCTCCGCCGCCGCGCCAGAACACGGCTGTGTATGTGACGGGGCTGCCGCTCGACGCCACCGTCGAGGAAGTCCACGACGTGTTCTCGCGCAAGTGCGGCGTCATCGCCGAGGAGATCGACAGCGGCAAGCCGCGCATCAAGCTGTATACGGACGACCAGGGCAACCTGCAGGGCGACGGGCTGGTGGTCTTCTTCAAGCCGCAGAGCGTTGAGATGGCCATCATGCTGCTCGACGACACCGACTTCCGCTACACCGCCTCGGGGCTCTCGACCGGGCGCATGCGCGTGCAGGCCGCCGAGGCCAAATACAAGAAGACCAACTACGACCGGGAAGGCGAAGACGAGGCCGGCAAACGCGAAGGGGGTGGCGAGGCTAACGCCGCCCACAACCACATAACCGGCGCAGGCAAGCCGCGGGACAAGGGTCGCGAGCAGGACAAGCAGAAGGTGATCAAGCGGACGCAGAAGCTGGACGCGAAGCTCGCGGACTGGGACGACTCGGACGAGGACAGCCCGTTCGCGGCGCAGCTGGAGACCAACGCGCCCGCTAACAGGGGCCGCGTCGTCATTCTGCGGCACATGTTCACGCTGCGCGAGCTGGACGAGGACCCGGCGGCGCTGCTCGAGATCAAGGAGGACATCCGCGACGAGTGCGCCAAGCTGGGCGTCGTCACCAACGTCGTGCTCTACGACCTCGAGGAGGACGGCATCGCCAGCGTGAAATTCAAGACCCCCGAATCAGCAACAGCGTGTATTGATCTCATGGACGGAAGAGCTTTCGATGGCCGCACCGTCCGTGCTACGATTGCTTCCGGCAAGGAGAAGTACCGCCGCTCGGATAAGGGTCATGACGCTGATGATGACGATGACGATAAGTGAGCTGAGCAGGAGGGAGTGAAAGAAAGAGAAAAAAGATTATATATTATATGTCTATGTATCAGATGATGTACTACTATCACCACCGCCATTGCGATCCGTTACTACTACTACGATACCCATCAACAACAACAACCTTGCGCCGGGGTTTGCGGCTCCAACCCTCCTTCTATCCGCGGGGTGCTATCAGACATATCATATTCGCGCTTCGAGCTATCGAAGACAGTGAGTGGGTAGGTAGGTCCGGGACCACACATCTAGCTTGCCAGCAAGCAAGACGCAAAACTGCTCGCTCGATTATCGTGGTAGACACCGGAGTTGCACCCTGCTGTGCCGAGCGTATATTTCTCCCAAGAGCAGTTGCGAAATCCTGGGTATATCTCGAATACGGTATATCTATCTATCTCCATGCGTGTATCATGGAGAGCGAGCCGCTGAGGCGATGCCGGATTTCTAGAAGTTAGCTAGGTAGATATGAAGAGTTCAAGACGAGTTTAGAAAAACATAACAACAGATACCTACCAAATAAACTAAGACTATGATCCGAGCTTATGCTACGCATATTTATGTTCATGATAAGATAGATATACTGAATGTAATGTGATCAGAATATTCCTCTATCGTAACCTCACTATTCGCATATGTACAAAACCCCATCGCTCCTTAGGCGCCATCAATATATATACAATAGGTCTTCAATAGGTACACCCACACCTTATGAACCGCATCTCATGCTTTTGCCTTAGGTATTTCCGCGTTCTCCGCGCGGACGCATATACGCATACATGCATACATACAATGGGTAGGTACATATCCGTATGTACGTGGAGATGATATATAGAACCCTCCATTGTCCATGTACTGTTCATCGCCCGGGCCCCTTTTCCGCTTAATTGAGGATATCTGCATGAATCTCCGGCTCCGTACACACACATCACTTGAGTGCGGAGGGAGGGAGACGAGGGAAAGGAGTCAAGGGAGATGGGTGGAAAGGAAGTCAAGATTAAATCAGAACGCCAACCCCCATCGTTCTAGGCAACGCCTCCATCATCGCGTCCGGCCTTTCGTGTGTATGTATGTATATCTCGAAAAGTGAGATAGATGAAAGACAAGACAAGACAAGACACCAAGTAGGAACCACCATGCAACGCAATGCGATGGAATGCAGTATGAAGCAAAGCCGTATTTACCCAGGTTCCCTCGCCATGGGAAGCCTCAGCCAACTAAGCAGCCGGATCCGACTCCGGGATCGTAGCCTCAGGGACCTGTTCCTCGACCGGCAATTCGATATCCTTCACCGGATGAAGCAACATAGGCGGGAGACACATGCGGCCCTCACCACCGCGCATGTCTTGGACACTCGTGCTGTTCTTGCTCTCATCGACAATAAGCTCAAACTCCTCGCCGCCGACGCCGTCGACCGAGAGGCCGAGCCACCGCCTATATAGCGCGGGGGACAGAGCGGAGCGGTAGAACCAGGTCAGGCCCTCGAGGTTGTGCTCGCGGTCGCCGAAGACGGACGTGCGCGAACCCCCCGCGGCGCCGTTCTTGCCGTTGTTGAGCGTCTGCGCGAGCACCTCCGTCGGCCACTCGCGGTCGACGTACACCGGGTGCGGCACGTACACCGCCTTGAAGCCGTGCTGCAGCGCCACCGTGCCCGGCCACATCTCGGGGAACGCGTGGTGCTTCAGGAAGGCGGTCTCCTTGTGCATCGTGAGGAGAAGACGGCGTGACATGCGCGAGGCCGTAATGATATTGGCGCGTCGCGGCGGTTTGCCGTTGCCATCCGCTTCATTGTAGCCGGTGATATCGTCCGCAAGGAGCCATGTGGTGTGGTCCGGATCAAACATTGGGTTCATGGTGATATAATCAGCCTCTTCACCAACTCCCCATACGTATTTGTCCTTGTCATATGTTGTGGGCGGAACGGGATCACTGTCGGCATCAAACCAATCTTTCGAGTCCTTGGGTCTCTCTGGGCCCCAGATGGGCTTATCACCACGCTTTGCTTGGTCTTTCCCGGCGCCTGGCACGCTGTCCCATATATTGTCGGCCCCTTTGGTTCCCATTTCTGTCTGCACTCTGGACATCTGTTTAAAGTCCTCCCATGACCCATGCACAGATGGTATATAAAACCGTCCGTTTCTTTCCCATATTCCTTTTCTTGGCTGCTCTTTCGCCCACTTTTCCATCTTCGAGAACAGATCATAATAATGACCGGTGTAACGGATGTCCATCTCCCATTGCCAGAAGTAATCGTACTCTGGATGCTGGTAGGCAAAGTATTGCATGGCCATTTGGAGCCCGCGGTAAACGCCGTGAACAGGCAAATCCGGACCCCGAGTCCATAGGTCGAAGATACCCTGGTAAACAGCCAACATTTGTGTCTCCGTCCACAGTGTGACGATGCCACGAAATTCCGCAGGAATGGCTTGCTCGATCCGACGTTTGTATGTGTCCAAGTCAGCCCAGATTGGATTGGCTGCATCATTCTTGACCTGTACAAGCAGATGAACATCGTAACGACTGCCCGAAGCTAGCACGAGTTCAGTTATTAGAGAGCGCATGTTCATAACATCCTCCTCTCTCCATAGAAACTCGTCCCAGCATCGTACAACAACAGCTGTTCTAGGCAAGACATTGCCTTTGGCTTGATCTGCTTCCTTGTTTGTTGTTGGTTTCACACTTTCGTCTGATTTGACGCTTGTGTCACTGGGCGGCAGTGGGTCGTCGGGCGTGATGTCACGGGCACTGTGAGTCTTAGCAGGAATACCCTCATCAATGAAGAAGCCCGTCGGAGCAGGCTGTTTGGCCGGCAAAGGTTTATAGTGGGCAGCGTTGGTTTTATAACATTGTCGTTGGACCTCAGCCCAATCCATTGATTTCCAGTCAACACGGGGCACCTTGTCCCAGGTCGATTCAAAACCCTCAGTGTCGCCGCGCTGACCCGTGCCCAAACCACCAGACCTCGCAGAGTATCCGAAGCCGTATGGCCCATATCTACCATAGCGCTCAAAGCAGAGATCCTGGGGCACTCCAAAAAGCTCGGATGACCCCAGCACGGCTTCTGGAAAGCCGTTCGGCCGTCCGTCGAAGTAGCGAACCGGAGGCACCCGAACCTTCTTCTCCATGTCTAAGAAGCATTCCTCAAGTGTTGTTGGCATGGTCTTGAAGACGCTTTGGGGGTGCGCAGCAAACTCTTTGCTCGAAGGGATTTCCCGTTTCTGGCCTTTAACAGACTCGGGCTTCTGGACACCTTGGGCAAAGCCTAGCTTGTCTAGGGGCACCTCGTCTTCGGCGCGTGGATATTCTGGGCTGTTCTGGGCTGCTGGCACCAGATTCCTAAGACCGCCATAATATCTCGTGAGATAGGGATATGATTCCCATATACGAGGGGGCGGTGGCTTTTTCCCTATTCTGCCCTCGGCAAATGCTCTATTTTCGTTGTGGCTCGCGCGCGCCAGTGTCAAGATCAACAAGACCATGAAAGACACCAGGCCGAAGCAGAGATATCGGATCACTTTATTCGGTAACCGATACAAGTGCGGCCGGCCAGGCCCTCTGGGGAGAGGGAGCCGCGGCTTCGCCAGTATAGGAACGGCATGAGACGAAGTGGATGATGTCTGGCGCGAAGTGCCTGTCTCCGGCGAAGAGGTGGTCGAGTACTCGTCGTAGTCGGATTCATCGTACGAATCGTTTGTGAGGCGCTCTCGACTGGGAGTGCGAGCTTTCTCTTTCTCGTAGAGCGGAAGGTGGGCTGGGCGACCGTTGCGCGAACGGCCCCCTATATTCCAGGGCAGACGGCCTGCCATGACAAGGCGCCGCAGAGAGCTGGATCGTGAGCAGCAGTGCTTAGGCCGTCCTCGGTAGTCTTTATCGTGATGGTTCGATCTGCCCTTCTGTAGGCCGGAGGACAAACAGACAACGACAACGCAATGCTAGCCGAACTACAAATTCAAAGCTGGTTTGACGCAGTGATGTGGGGATGATATCGCGTGCACTGAGATGGGACTGCAGGAACAGCAGGCAGATGCCGAAATTACATGCAGCCACGAGAAGGGAAGGGATGACCAGACCTATTCGTAAACATCTCCTGAGATGCGCAGATGCCAAATGTAAAGTGTCAAATGCAAAGTAGGCAAGAGGATGGCAGATAAAGATAGCCTAGGACCAACACTTGCTGGCCGGGGCCAAAACACGCGCGGTGCAGGTATTAGCCCGGTTCGTCAAGGAAAACCAACGCCAACAATTACTCCACTACTTCATCATTGAGAATGGACGGCGGCCCCCGTTGTCCCTATTGTCTGCCCACTTAATCAACACACCACCTGCCTACAACCACTCACAGCCCGCTATTCTGGTCGCCCTCCATTGCCAGTGGCAACCAGTCTCCACTGCAACCCAATGCGCCGCATGGCGACCGTTTCCTCTAACCCGATTGGGCTTGCTCCTTATTCGTACAGAATCTTGGCTTTGTTTACTTAGCCAGGCTCAATGTCCAGTCATAGCAAGACTACAGTCTCTCGATAGGTAGGCTGTCAACAGATTGCGCCTGTCAATGATAAGTGCAATGCACCACTGACAGATGGAGCGTGAACTTAACCCAGTGTCTTGGCGTCCGCATACCAGGTAAAGCCTAGCAGCGGCTTGGAGCACTTTACTCCGTAAACTCAAAGAAAGTCTTAACGGACGCAGGCAAGGAAAGCACGGCGGAAGTATCGAATTTCAATGGAGCCAAGGATGTAGTGTAAGGTAAAAAGTAGGTACCGAGAGACTATTGTTAGATACCTAAAATATACCGAGAGTTGAATAGTATCCCTTTGAGTGTCATCTCCGCACCGCGATTTTTAAACCTGGTAAACCAATGTATATACGTAGCCAGAATTTACCGAATCCGGATGTACTTAAGCAGTATACGCTAATTGATTGGGCGCACTTCTTTACCTTTTAAATGCGCTAAAATGCGCTACGCCCGAATTTCCACTTTTAAAGTCGCGGTGCGGAAATGGCACTCAAAGGGATAGGAGGTAGCGCGATGGTCAGGGGAGGTACCTGTTCAGGAGCTAAGTACTTCGTACGAAGCAGTACGTCAGGAATTGTAGGTTAGGCAACTGCGAAAACCACACTCTACTGAATACGACGTATAAATGCGACACTCTTGATCCCATCAAAGATACGCAATGGCAAACATCGGCACCGGATTGAGAGTCGGTGCAGGGATTGGCAACACTCTCATAACCTTTTAGGAACCGATGGGCTGGCACGAGAATTCTCGTTCTTCCGGGCCGCTTCCTGGTTGTTAAGAGATTACCTTACAAGGTGTAAATGCAATTGATCTTTAAGAGATATCGATATGCACTTACAACAATAGGTACACAAAGGCACGCTGTGGACGGTCGACCTGTCAGTGTGTTACTGAGTTCCATGGCGCATCAGGACTGTCTCGTCCTAAAAACTCACCAGAGCTTCCAAGGTTCCTACATCTTAGTCCCGTCCCGTCATCACCAAACTTGGTATACCGTAATTATCTAGACTACACCTCAGCAGGTGGTAGGCCACGCGACCTACATATATGTTCTCCTTTCCCTGCCATGCAAGAGGATCTGTGCATCTATGCTGCCGTTTACGGAGCCCTAGGTCGAACGATCTCTGTCCCGTCCTGCGACTTGTCGTCTCACAGCTACTGTCCTACTGTCCCGGCTGCACAGTTCCAGTCTGCCCAGGCCAGAAGCCCAGAAGCCCAGGTGATAGAACCAGGTAAGGTGTAAGGTTTGACCCCAGATCAATCTCTGATTGGTACCGAAGTCCGGCGGTGGCTGCAGGACCACGATCCAGCAACGCTGTCACCGCATCGTGAGCCGCCGAGCACTAGATCCAACACGGCATCCAGGAGCCACTCACATAGCATAGCCGGCGAGAGGCCACCCGAACTGCGTCGAGTGACCGTGCAGAGTTCTCACAAGGCGCTCCGAACACGGGCCCAGACGATGCAGCCGCATAACGGATGCTACCTACCGCTGCTGGACGCCGAGATGTGACCCGAGCGTCGCCAGCACAACATGCGGCAAGTGTTCGCCGGTTTGCTGTCTGTACCCGCCAAACTCACATTACAATAATACGCGAGAGTACAGGCCGGGCGTTGAGATCTGCAGTGTTGCGAGTCACCGCAACCATGGCTTCGCAGAGTTGCCTTTCAAACCCGACCATTGGATCCAATTGAGCCGATATAGCTGACCTAGCTAGCTAACCTAGGCCTTCTGACCTACTAGATGAGTTAGGCTATTCCAAAAGACATGGATGGATGTGTGGCACGAGGATACAAGACGGCTCGGCCAAACAGCGGTTCTCTCGTCCATCATCGGTGATCGCTGGACTGACTATTGTCACAAAAGCATCATTGGCGCCCAATCACACTTTATTTGACATCACAGAGCCGGTCATCGCTCTCCTGCGGGCGTGCCAATCTGGCCCGGCTAACATGTACAAAGCATCGTCACTTGACCTCCTGCATCAAAGTGGCATGTTAAAAGGGAAGAACCTTGAAAGTGCCTACTTACATAAAGGGGGCACCCGTTCAGAACCGCCCGCCCACCTGTGCGTACTTCTTCATCTGTATGCAAGGTACGAAGCCTACCTACACTGTTATGAGACAGAATTTCGACGTTCATTGATATTTGCCTTTTGCCTTTGGTCGATGTCTACCCACCGTCCACGATACCCTATTTCTATGAACGAGCATTCCTTGAATGCTTAGTAGTCAGTGTTTCGTTTCGTGAAGCCCAGCTCATATTACGTCAAGTCCTCATCATCTCTTCCTTTCTCAATCAAGCTAGCCCCAATCTGTGAGGAACCGCTATGGCGATGTCTCTAACGCAGGCGAACCTCAGCGCTCAGTCTGTGGTCACCGAGTCGTCTGTTGCTGAAAGCACCGCACCACCATACATCAGTGTCACCATCAAGCAGGACTCACTCACCGTCACGCTCGACGGACCTACGCTTTTCATCCTTTCCACCTCTCTCATCATCGCCATCCAACTTTGCCGGCCGCTCGCAGTAGCGGTGCTAATTGGCTTAACCACAGCCGTTCTCTTTGTGCATAATGACTATCGAAACTTCCTCAATCTCGGCCCCGGGGGTACACCCTCGACCTTCGCAGGTTATGTGCGCATCAATTGGCTGAAACTCTGGGCTCTTCGTGACCCCTTTGAGCCTCTCCCTGTAGACTCAACGGCGCAGCCGTCGAGCGGGATTCTGCTCAAGAAGCCGCTACCCTTCCGGTGTGGACCGCGGCCCCATGTTGTTGGCATTGCACCTCAGCGACAGCTCGACCAATTCGGGTCAAGGGAGTGTTATCTGGCACTGCGCCGCATCCTCGAGAATCACGGCATGGCCTTCAATGACGAAATCGGCATTGGCACATCGTGTTTTGAGAAACACGGGCTCGGCCTGTTTTCGCGCTACCCAGTCAATCACACCTGCCAGGGCGAGATCTGCCACGTCCACAACTCAGACCATTCCCTACATCTGAACCTACATCCTGAGGATGCCAATGAGATCATTCAGAAGGGCTGGGGCCAGCGACACCCACTCACCAGCCGCTGCTTTCTATTCAAAATGCCGGTTCCGCGCCAGTTCACCATGGTGTACGCCCCACGGACCAGGGACGAACTCAGGGTCGTTTGCCAGATCATTGAAGCCGCGGGGTGGTGGGTGACCGCCAAAGAGATCCGGATGGATCTTCTGGGCGAGACATGTTAAGAACAGAGAGAAAAGGGAAGGGTCCTGGCGACAAAAATAGGTGCAAAAAGAGAATTGTGTTAGATTTCGGACGGGCTTTTGAGAAAGGTTTGGGTTATCTGTTTCATCTATCTTGGGCGAGCGAGCAGGCGAGTTTGGATACCAGAATGACATTTGTGATTTCGAGTATGAGAGGTAGAAAAACATTAAAACTGAAGAAAAAAGACAATAAAACATAATTAAATTCACACACATGGCTCCTTTCTGATCGCGAATTTCGATAGTATGGGTGAACAACGACAGGAGCAAGAGTAGAGAGCACACCACACACGAAAAGGCATACTATCATGGCCAAGCCATACATATATTCACATATGTACGGAGTAAGTATGCACATATACATATCCATATCGTATCCATCGTCACCAACTGTCTAGATCTTCGTTGAGGGTATCTATATCTACACTAACATCACAGTTTTCAATTCCACGCCACCGACACTTCCCCTATTTCTCTGTTGTTGTCGTCGGACCCTTATTTCCGCGACACCGTCCGTACCTAATGTTGAAAGCCGCCGTCGCCGTTGAATAGCAGGGCCCAATATCCATCCATCACACAACCAAAAAAAAAAAAATATCCCAAAACAGAAATAACACCACCGAACAACCAGTGACTGTTGTCCAATTACGCAGGCGCCGTACCCTTCCAATACTTAGCCGGAACAAACGGCATCTTAGTAACGACCGCCTTCCTCGACTTCCCACGAACAAGCACCTGGAGCTCCGTGCCTTGCTTATGCAAGCCGTCACGAACATACGCCATAGCGATATTCCTACCGAGCGTCGGACTCGGACAGCCACTAGTAACAACTCCGACTTCCCCATCGTCGGCGGCGTGTATCTTCGCGCCCTCGCGCGCCACGGGCCCGTCTTCGACGAACAGACCAACACGGCGCCTCGCCACGCCGCTGCCGCCTTTAGATTTGGGGACAGTCTGGGGGAGCACGATATCCGCGCCATGAAACTTCTGCGCGTCAGAGGTAGGGGAGCGGCGGTCTTTGCCCACGATCCAGGCCAAGCCGGCCTCGACGGGCGTGGTGGTGTCGTCGAGGTCGTGGCCATACAGACACATACCCGCCTCAAGACGCAGACTATCGCGCGCGCCGAGCCCCGCGAACTGCAGCCTCTCTGGGCCCGCCTCAGCCAAAAGCGCCTCCGTGGCCGCCACCGTGTCTCTGGGATTGTCCAGCGAGATCTCGAAGCCGTCTTCGCCGGTATATCCGGTGCGGGTGATGAGGGCCTTCTGCACTGTGCCTTTCAGGCGCGCGAGCACACTCTGACCGAAGAGAACCTTAGGCAGCGCCTTCACGACGTCCTGGGACTCGAGGACCAGGGCCAGCAGTTCTGCGGCCAGGGGGCCCTGCAGGGCCACGAGGCCGCGGTCCTCGAGCACCCAGTGGCGGACGTCGGGACCATCCCAGGCGCCGAGCTGCGCGCGCAGGTAGTCTAGATCTTTATCGCGGCAGGCCGCGTTAGTGACGACGTAGAAGCGGTCGAGAGCCGTGCGCGTGATCACGGTGTCGTCGACGATGCCGCCCGTCCCGGGCCACAGGAACGCGGAGAGCGTGCTCTGGTCCCGCGGCAGCGCGCCGATGCTCCCCGGCGTGATGCGCTCGAGGAATGCGGCTGCGCCGGCGCCCTCGAACCTGTGCTGCACCATGTGCCCGACGTCGAAGAGCGATGCCTTCTCGCGCGTGAATTTGTGTGATTCGCTCACGCTCTGCCCTGAGTATTGTACTGGCATCTCGTAGCCGCCGAACGGCACCATCTTGGCGCCGTGCGCGAGGTGGAGGTCATAGAGGGCTGTCCTCTTGAGAGGTTCTTTGGACGCGGGGCCTGCTGAGTATGTCCTACGATTCTGAGGCGCAAGGGTTTGCGGGTAGGTCTGAGGGCGAAGATGTGTTGATCGGGCTTGCCGTGAGTGTATTGGCGTTATTGTTGTCGTTGTCGTTGATGCTGTAGATGTCGTGATTGTGGAAGAGGCGGCCGCTGAGGACGAGAGAGCGCGCACAAGCGCCGAGTTCGGGCTTCTTGAGCTGCCGAGGGTGCGAATGCCCCTTCCCGCCGTCGATATGGCTCGAGGGACATGCATTGTGAACCAATTGACAAAGATAACCTCAATTGTCCAACTCAGACTCCGCAGGCGTCTCAATTAGGTTGGAGGAAGAGGGTGCGGGATGTAGATGAAGAGAAAGTCAGAGTTCAAGGTTGGCTGTAGTAAGTGCAGCAGCGGCCTGGAAGCTGGAGACTAAGATTAGGGAATTAATTCGGCCAATGCCGGCCCACGTCGGCCGATCACGGCACAAGTGGGGCATCTGCATCATCATGGCCCATTCTTTCCCTGGCCGGGAACTGGAAGGCGGGAACCCGTGCGACTGTCAATACGAATTTTGCCCGCAGACTGTTGTTAGCCAATACCATAGCGCCGCTCATCCCCTGTGTGCCGTATCATAGTATGCAGATCATGAACTGAAAGTTCCGTTGTAGATGTGACACGTAGGGATCCGCTACTGGCACACATGATAAGGTAGGCAGGCTCCTTAAAAGAATTCTACATCTGACAACCCATCACCACGGAACCTTACGAAGGAGATGCATGCATGTTGGGTCGTCCGACCAGATATCTACAAACTCTGGCTACGTGGGGCGGAGAGCGGGGACGGGCGGCAGAGCACGAAGAAGCACGCGGCTGGCTGTACGAGCAGGAGAAAAAAGAAGTCTTATTAAGGAGTTAGCGCGCCAGAGAACAAACACAGATATAGCGAGGTCAAGTCAACTATCAACCCCCTGCGCCAGACCAGACCGGTGGTAAGGGCGAGGTTCGCCGTTTGTGCTGCGAATCAACGTAGGCGGTTTGTCTTTTGCTGTCTGTAACACCAATTCATACAAGTTCCATCCCAGTAGCCCATTTCCTGACTCTTTTCGAATTCAGACTTCTGTATCGGGACCACCAAAGGAGCCCAAGCGGAAGATGGGCGGTAGGTTCGCTATGTAGGATCACCACTACCGCCAGAAGAAAGGGTGACCGAGATGATGCGTGATTTATGACTATATCGTGCCTGCTCCGAAACAACCTGTGAGCTACGGCCGACCCATGAAGAACGAGGCGGAAGAAATGGGCCGGGCGATCAGAATGCCGTCATATGTGTATCCTCTACTGGTGTCCCGCCTTGCGGAGAGTGGTGGCGAGCCACTCGAGACCTTCGTATAAACCATCACCCGAGGTAGCACAGGTTGATTGAATGTACTAGAGAGAACTGTTAGTGACTCGTGACTACGGACGCTTCCTTATCGGCAAACATACCCAAGCGCGCTGTCTCAAGCCGTGGAGACCAAGCTTATCGGTAATCTCGGCAGCGTTCATGGCATTCTATAGCACGTGTTGCGTTAGCAAAAACCATTTTCGACGCCTTCCCTTTCCTGCCTCTCTTAGTTACGGCGAGGCGAACTTACAGGCAGATCCTGCTTGTTGGCGAAGACTAGTAGGATAGCATCTCGGAGCTCGTCTTCGTTGAGCATGCGTTGCAGTTCCTCGCGGGCCTCGACAATACGGTCCCGATCGTTGCTGTCGACGACGAAAATGATACCCTGGGTGTTCTGGAAGTAATGGCGCCATAGAGGTCGGATCTTGTCCTGTCCACCGACATCCCACACGGTGAACTGAATGTTCTTGTACTCGACGGTCTCAACATTGAAGCCTACGCGTGATCAAGCGAAACACGTCAGCAACCGAGTACAGAGCGCAAGGTAGCCGTAGCGGTGTAGGTAGGCGGTAGCAGGGTTGACAGAACATACCAATGGTGGGGATAGTCGTGACGATTTCGCCAAGCTTCAGCTTATACAGAATAGTGGTCTTTCCGGCAGCGTCCAGACCGACCATGAGAATTCTCATCTCCTTCTTCCCCCATAGCTTGTCGAATATCTTAGAGAATGCGAGACCCATGATGACAATTTCTTCTGGTTGAAATAACGCGAAAGTAGTAGGCCAATATTATCAAGGGCGAATGCTCTGCGGAACTATCGAAAGCCAATGGCGTTAGTTTTGTGATGTGGCAATAGAATGAGCACCGAGCGTCAAGCGTTTGATGAATGGCGCGGACTGGACGAGCGGCGACAGGGAAAGGCACCACGAGATATACGCTTTTCTGTCGTCTTGAGGACAGATCGACGGTTCCGCGGTTGCGACCCGCGCAATAGCCAGTAGGAGTGGGAGAGAGGTCTTGAGACTGTCGCGGGTACAGGCAAACTCTAGGCTGCCGCCAAAGGGCGAGCCAAAGCGACAAAGGCAAACAGCTGGGGGTGGGCCGGGATGGACTTTGGCAGCGAGGACGGTCAAGGCTATTGCGGCGACGGCGACGACGCCAACGATGATCACGGCCGCAGCGCCAGAGATAAGAGGAGGCTCTGCATGTGTAGGGCGCCGCTTTGTCCGGAGATGGATGTGAAAGACCAGCAACTTACTACTACTATTCGGCAGCAACAATAAGATCTGCTCGTCGGAGGCAAGATCTCGTCGTGGTGCGTTATCGAAAGGGGTGGTTATGCAGTGTGTACTGTAGTCTGTATGTAGTCGACTCCAGATCGGTGAAGATGTGTGGATTTCTGAAAGGTTAGGTAAAAAGGCCTTTTTGTCGGTTGGTCCTATACTATGATGGGCGATGTGGCTGGAGAGAGAGGGGAGGGATGCCAGGGGCGACCGAGAGTAGAGGCAAGTACAGGATACCGCATTAGACGCGGTTACAGGATCTGGATGGGGCCTTGAGAGTACAGAAGCTAGGGAGAGTTTGCCTCTGGAGGCAGCGAGCACAGCGGTGTTACAGGCAATAATTGTTTGTACCTAGATACCGCCGGGTACTGACAACTTCCGCCGCAGCCTTAGTAACTTGCAATTTCATGGCGTAATGCAGCACTGTAGCGTAGTGCAAACTAGCGCACTTACCTGGGCATAGCGTGCCTGAAAATCACTGGCGATTCGCATACCACTGGCAGATAGGTAGAAGGACTGATAGCCCCGGTTTACTGTATTGTACGGTATGTTGCCACAAGAAAACAGTCAACGTGGACAGTGCCTACATTCATATGTATGTATGGTACCATATCAGAATCACGGAAGCCTGGAGAAACAGACACGGGTGCACGATAAAACCCTCATACAGCTAGACTTCCAAATACCACGCCTAAGAAAAGGCCAGGTATAATCCATCTTCTTCTCAACAAATGCTAACGAAGATGTACACCTGTCCAATACATGATAAGTTAGGTACGCACAGCGTACCAGCAGGCAGCTAACAGAGAGGCTACTTCGCGCGCTCCAAGCCTTACGGGTCTTCAGTGGGGCCGTTGCAGCCAGTTCGTAGCCAGTTAAATATTTCCCAGTGAGCCTGACTCCTGTCCAGCTCAAAAGGGCGCTAAGCCAACTTGAGCTGGCTCTTGTGCCGTGCAAGCGCCAAAGTGTCTACTTCAGTTGCACTGGCCCAGAGGTAGGTGCAACAAGCTAGGATAACGTTTCGATAACACGCGCCTCTACCATTGCCTCGACCTGTTTCTCTCAAAGGCCGTGGACCAGACCTCCGATACCTCGAGGGCTGCTAGGCAACATGCTCTTCTCCTGTGCCACGCTGTTAGCAGCCGCCGGTCTGTTCCAGACCGTGCTGGGCCACAATATCCAGCTTCCTGCCCACGGCCGAGAATGTTTCCACGAACAACTGAAGCAAGATGACCAGATGACGGTCACCTTCCAGGTGGGTGACAGGGAATTTGGCGGTGCCGGCAACTTGGACATCGACTTCTGGGTATGATTGGGAATTATTCATTGTTCGACTATGACTTGTGGCAGACAACAGACGACTGACCGGGGCCAACCACTTTCTAGATCACGAATCCCATGGGCCAATATGAGACCTTCCAGAAAGAAGTGTCCAACGGCGACTACTCGTTCACCTCGAAGCACGACGGCCGATTCCTCTACTGCTTCGGCAATGAGCACTGGGGCGCAAACAACAAGGAGGTCTCCTTTAATGTCCACGGCATCGTCTACGTCACGGCAGATGATGGCCCACAAGATCCCCTAGAAGCCGAAAGTACGGGTCAATCGCAATACCGCCTAGTCTAAAGCATGTACTAACCGGAGAACGCAGTCAAAAATCTGAACGAGCTGATCGGCCAAGTGAAAGACGAACAGTCGTATATCGTCATGCGCGAGCGAACCCACCGCAACACAGCCGAGAGCACGAACAGCAGGGTCAAATGGTGGAATCTCTTCGTCATCGGCGTGGTCATTGGCGAGTCCCTCTTCCAAGTTTGGTGGTTACGGCGCTTCTTCGAGGTGAAGCGCGTGGTGTAAGAGAAGAGAAAAAGGAGTCCGGCATCACGCCTGAAAATACGAAGCATGACCTCTCTTGGTCCCGGGTAGTCTGGCGTACTAGGGTCGGGAACACGATGGTGGGCTACAAAAGGATAATTCAAATGTAGAGTGTTTGTACATTTATGAGAGAATTGATGTGAACAAACATATTTTCCTGATACCCCCTTTCCTCTCCCTCGCCCTCCTTGTCTAAGTTGCCATTAACACTAAATCGACAGCATGCTTATAACGGCTGATATGAGTACCTCAGGCAAGTGTTCCAGCTCTTAGTCTATACAATGCTAATGATCAAGCCAGCTACTCAACATTTCGAGGAAACCCATTCAGACCAACCATGAGCTCGGCAGAGCCAGCAATTTCCTGTGCTCTCGCCTTCATCTCATCAACGTCCCAATTAGCAAAGACGCACTTATTCTTCAAGAACGCGGCCTCGTCACTCGCCGTCCAGACCAGAAAGTGAGCCGGTAGGTTGACTATATAACACGCACGATGGCGTCAGCAAAAGCAACGAGTAAGTACCGCGCCAGCTGTAGATGACAGCCATCACAGACAGGCATAGCGAGCAGGGAAGTAAGAAAGGGAAGAAAAGAAAAGAAAAGAAAGGAGGGGATATGAAACGTACTATCATCACCAGGCCACTCGATCCCCGACTGCGCAACCATCCTCTTCCCGCCCTCGGTCCCCGGCACAATGCCCGGGTGCACGGTGACGACGCGCAGGCCCGGGTTCTCGGCGCCGATGTACTCCATAAGCTTGACGAGCGCGAGCTTGCTCACCGCATACCCGGACACTAACAATCATCAATCAACGTTAGACAAACACCAACCAGAGGAAAGGAAGGGGAAGAATAAGAGGAGAAAGGATAATAACGTACTAGGCAACTGCGCCGGGAAAAACGCCCCCGCGGTCCCAAGTTGCAAAAGCACAGCACCGGGCCTCGCATACTTAACAACTTTCCGCGCAAGCACCGCCGCGCCACGGACATTAACTTCAAACCCACTCCACCAATCGTCAAAATCCCCCTCTCCATCCCCCTTCCCAGCAACAGGTCCCAGCGTAGGCTGATACCCAGCACAGTTAACAACAACATCCACCCCCTCCCCAAGCGTTGCAAACGCAGCCTCCAGCGCCCCCGCGTCCTGCGTATCTGCTTTCGCCACAGAAATTTCCGCCTCTGGGTACGCGGCTGAGAGAGTAGCTACGAGGGGCGCGAGGAGTTCTGTTCTGCGGCTTACGAGGACGAGACGTGGGGACCCGGCCAGCAGGAATGCTTTCGCCGTCGCTTGCGCGATGCCGCTGGACGCGCCGGCGATTAAGACCGACTTTCCGCGGGCGGAGAGGGAGGGGAGGGAGGGGGAGATGGAGGCGTAGGAGGTGGAGTGGTGCGTTTTGGTGTAGTTCATTTTGGAGGTATTTGTTTGGGGGATTGGGGATAGAAGTAGAGATATGAATATGAATTGGGATGGAGATGGAGATAGATGCTAGATCTTCTCTGTCGTCGTGGCTGGAGAAAGAGTTGGGAATAGGAGATGGATGAAGAAGAAGCAGGAGATCAAGACTAGCTAGGTAGCCACTAGATGCTGGATCTAGTGAGATGATACTGAAGATGCGAAGACAAGTGTAGCGTGTCGACAAGAACATCTCGAGAACAGCAATGCCGTCGAGAGCTTGTATTTATATTCAAAGTCATCGTAACTTGTTCGCGATTCCTCGACGATATATCTGTGTAAGTCTATAGGAGCACTTACACAGCTCCGCGCTCTAGTTCCGCGATATCTACTACACTCTCTACGTGCGTTGGTCAGCAAGTGCGGAACGGAGCGCAGTACCATTCTTGTAACCAGAGACGTTCCCTTCGACTTAGTAATATAAAATCTGATCAAGACGGTAAGTTGGAAATTGGACAGTAACAGAGTTCTAGTTATGTGCCCGTTCGTTGACGCGATAGCGATGCTGTTCCGTTGCTTTGTCACCAGCGCGGAGCCAATTCCGGGGTTGGCGGGCCAGGATGAATAATAACCAAGCCAGGAAGTATATCGGCTTCGCAGCGTAGTTTCGCACCTCGATCAAATATTTTCCCGGGCTAACATTATTCTTCCTTCGAGGGACTACTAGAGCGGAATTCTGAGAGAACTGTGAGGCTTGGAGACAATTGGTTATATCGTGATTGTACTAATCAGCCGCAAGAAGTCTGCCTATCTTGCGCGCACTATCTGCATCCTCGCCTTGCGACTCGCAAAATTCTAAGTCGGCCCTGTGATCTCTCCTAGACTGAAATATATGCCAAAGTTTGATCATGCAAATATGTGCAATTCGATGGTATATTGTGATATATAGCGCGTAAATCATAAATGCTTCGCTCGTAATGAGAATATGCTATACCAGTCTGACGCATATCGGAATCGACTGACGCGCCTATGCAACCCCTGGACCCCTTCTATATGATGCTACATTTTTGTTTTCCGTGTCCCCTTTTCCGTACCTACATAGTTATTTGCGAAATGTTGCCAAGAGACGTCGTGTCTTGTTTCCATCAATTTCCCACGGCCGAGATGTAGTTCGTCATGGCGTTCATGCGCTCTGTCGTCAGTTTGAGAGATATGCGCAGCAGTTCCTGTGCGACGTCTTGTTCCTCCTTCTGAAGTTGGTTCCAGCTGGTCGTGTCCATGACCCAAGCCACGCAATCCTTCACGGCACGGACGGTAGCAGTGCGTGTAGTCTCCGAGAAGAATGGCAGTTCACCGCACGTAGTGCCCTGAACGATTGGTTCTGATAGATGGCCTTGGGGTGTGTCGTATTCGGCACGCAGCTCCCCTCTCTCCAACAGGTAGAAGCCATTTGCTTCTTCGCCTCGGCGATATAAGACCGTACCGGCCATGAACTCTTTGCGTGTAAAGTACGGCTTCGCTCGGAACCAGAAGTCTTCGTTCTTCTGGCTTACGTTATGGAAGACCTGGAGCATAAGTCTGAGAGGTTCACTTATGCTCTGCCACCTAGTTGTTCGTCGTACTTCTTGTCGGTTCAGAACGTGCCTTGCCGCTTCGTGCAAATGGTGCTTCCTCGGGGATTGCGATAAGAAGTCCAGTGCATTGGAGACGTCGTTCTTATTGGGCACGTCAAGATTCTTCGAAGCCGAAGGTCGTGTTACTCTTAACGCTTCCTGGTTGGCGTAGAAAGTCTTGAGCTGTTCATTTTCGCAGCTCTCTAGCGCTGAGTTCAAGTCCGGCATGAACCTGACCTCAATATCATCGGATCCGAGGCCGACTGCTCTCAGATCTAAGCCAACACTGCTCCTAGTGTCCTTACCACTGATGAGTAGATCGACCCCTTTCCTCTGCAATAACCTGCTGATGGTCTTAAAGCCTTCAGCGGCGGAAAAATCAATACCTGTGACATGCCGCAGATCCAGTATCATATAACGGATAGGGCGTTGTTCAAATACATCATCAGAAATCAGGCCACGAATTTCTTCTTCTACTCCAACAATAGTACCGAAAAAGAGGAAACCAGACAGCTTAATAACATAGGTCTGAGTTCCAACCTTTTCGAGGTAATGATGCTGCGATGGATTGCGTCGGACCATCGACCCAACTTGATCGCCGGTGTATGTCGCTCGGATTGCAGATACTTGCGACGCATGAAAAATGGCGGAAACAAATGCTAAAATGATGCCAACGAATATGCCGACAACAAAGTCGTAAATGCCCATAGTAAGCACGATGATTATTATCTGCAGTCAATATTAGTATTATACCGAAGAATGTTTGCTTCAAGCGCACTTACCGTCACGTATTCTGCGAGTTTTAGCTTCCGTCTCGGGGTGACTAAAGCATCTACCAGGAGTTCAAATCCAAGAACAAAAATCAATGTGCCAACCATCATGACGGGAATGAAACCAATTGTCGCCGGTCCGATAGTCATCACTACAAAAGTGAGCGCTGCCAGAAGGAAACCGGCAAGTCGGCTATCACCTCCTGACCTCATGAAGAAAATGGTATTTGCAAATACTAGGTAGTTCTGTATGCTACCGGCCAGCCCAGACACGAAGTTAGAAACACCATGAAGCTTGAGCTCATGATCTAGTTTGAGATTGTCTTCACCAGCATTCTGCGCCAAAGCAGGAACGTTGATAGGGACATGCAGCAAGCTGAAGAAGGTCAGAGCAAACATGGCTCCTAGAGTGTCCAGGATAGCGCTCCAGTGGACCAGTTCGAATTCTACACCGTCAGTTAGCTAAATGTGATGACACTCGACATATTCGGCCTTACTGTAAAGTGTCCAGAAGTACCACCAAGGTTGACCCGCCTCGGGCGCTTCAAATATCCAGCCTGTTTGTCTCAGGCGACCAGGGCTTAGGTTGTCAAAGGATAGGACGATGAAATAGAAAATGAAGGGGATGCAGAGGATATACGCGGGTAAAAAGTAACGAGACGTAATTTTCCTCTGCAATCCAAACAGGAGAAGCGCGAGAGCAAGAGGAATCAACCATAGCGGAAGAGTATCCGTTTCGAATAATCTCCGAGCTGTTTCTAGGTCGTAGCGAAATTCGCCTAGTCGAGCAGATACCTCGAAGCCTGTAGCAACAAGGAACCAACCCACTCCACCGATACAACCGATCAGGATATGGCGAGGGATGAAGCCAACTATGTACCCGAGTTTGAATTGACCCATTAGATAGAATACAATGCCCGTTAGCATAGAACTAATGGCAAAAGCCGTTATGGTTGTCGCAATCACGGCATCTGGTTTGTCTTCGCCAACAATCGAAGTTATCGTGGCTGCCATACTATGGAAGAAAGGAACGACTTCAATCTAGCTATGGTTAGTAGGGTATAATCAGAAAGCTATGGTGAGACGTACAAGTTCGGATCCGACTCCACCCTTGAAGATACTCCCAGAAGAGTAGGTCAGTTGTGCGACGATGGTGCTAACATAGAATATCGAGATTCCCGCGGGGCCCAACCCCGCGAATATGGGATTGCCTAAAGGAAACAAGATCATGCCTTACAATTAAGCCATTAGTATAGAAAATCTAGAATGATTCGGCAAGGGCTACTCACCATACGAAAGGGCGTCTAGAATGTTAAGGAGCAAGCCCACTATCACCGCTGGTAGGCAACGTATAGGACCCATGACAGCCTCTTCCCAAATGGTTCTCCTATTCCATGTCTTCGGGTTCATGGAAGCATATAAATTATATAGCCGGCTCTTGATTTGATCATTTATTAAGAAGCGTGGGTGCCTAGGCTTTGCCCGAGGCTTTTGACTTTCGAGGGTGTCTAGATCATCTGAGGATCGGGACCTGTGTGACTTGGGACTTAATAAGGGGGTCGTTTCGGATCTGTCCTCGCTTGCGTCTAAGCTCGGCTCGGCTGGCTCCCTGTATAATAGCATTGTGCTGTTTGACTCAGAAGTACGTTGTCCGTCATGCTCGGGGCTGTCGACCGGAGTTGAAGATGGTACCGTTCCGGGAGGGGAGCGCCGAAGCATGCTGGTTAGCATGGAGGGTCCGTCATCATCCGTGGTGTCTGTCTCGCCCTCTGGCGAAGGCGGCTCTAGAACCTCCTCTATACTCTCTGCACAATTGTATTGAGAGCCATTGGCCCCCACACGATCGTAGCCAGGTTGCGACGAGATGGATGACCGTCGAGCAAGAAAGGAAGCGTTTCGCTTGTCTTGCTTGTTAGCCAGGACATACGAAGCTAGCTCGGCCGTATCTTCGCGAACACTCTGGGCGAATCTTTCACTATCAATGGGAGCTAATCGGACGTGTTAGGAGCAGAGACGCAAAGCACATGTTATCGGATAGACTAAGAACCTACAGAGGTGATCCTGGACCGAGCCGGGTATAAAGGACCTTGTTGGCTCTCGGTGAGTCAGGGAGCCGAACGAGGACGAGAGCTGCCTTGGATCGGCCGGCCCCGGCGAGAGACGAGCTTGTTGCTGGCCAGAGTTTCCGGCATGGGAAGCTTCTACATCAGCCGGTCGCGGCCCAGCAGAAGAAGACCTCCGAGCCCAGGAAAAGCCGAATGACGGAGCAGACATGGCCGCCACTGGATCTGGTGTAAGACAGACGGCCGCTTACATGAAGTAACACCAGTTATACGAAGCCAGCTTGTGCTTCGAGCTGTGAAATTTGATGTACGATTAGGGTCAAAAAGTAAAATTGGAGGGAGGAAGGCCAGTGGGCACTTGTGATAGTTTGCTATCTAGACCATGAAATGTGTCGAAGCCGGAGCAAGCTACATGGAAGTATGATACCAAGAATACGGCTGGCTAGGCCATGGTAGCATGTCCAGGGCTGCAGGGCGACGGCCGAAATGTCAAAGCTTAATATGCAAGGAACGCGAAAGACACACAAAATATATATAGTGGACGAGAATTGAAGCAAAGATACAAGCGTCCGGATGATGAAATGAAAATACGCAACTGCTCGGCTGTAGCGTCGAACTAACGAAGATATCAACTGTGCCGGTTCTACATCATTTAGATGCCTGTCGGATAGTATGGGTCCTTCAAGTTAGTCTGCTGCTGCATCTTGCAAGTGTAACGGTGCTGTGGCGCCGCACTACAGACCGCTGTACAAAGCCGGACAGGTATTTTATAAGCAAGTTTTACTCCGTAGTACCCAAAGGAACTGTCTTTACGCTAGGTCACGCATGGCGAACCACGCCGAATAAAATTTTGAAAGAAGCCCCGCGCTAGTCATTAGTCCCGCGCAGGGGTTTTTTGCATTCTACATTTACCAGGCAGTATTTCCCCATGGGTTTTGCAGATCTAGAACTGGCCCTCGTTACCAAATCGCCCGGGCCGATGATCGAGCGCAGAAAACGTTTTATGGAGTTTTTCAGTTACATTTAGCATATGCGAATGTGTCTGGGGGCTAATATCCCATGCTCGTTGTTATAGGCCCCTCCATCCAGCCCAAGAGATGACGCAGCGCCGTAGAGGAAAAACATCATTTCCATGGGCTGTGTGTCGCTCACAGGCAGAATGTCGTCAACTTTCGCCAATATTTGACCCGTGGCGTGCTTCTGTGGTAGCCAACACGGATTCCAAGCAGCACTCTCGGATCATGTTTCATCAATTCATCCCGCTGGTCGGGAATAGTCGTCCTCATAGAGCTCGCAGCCTACAGAGCCATATATGATGATCCTATGAGCTCTTATACATGGGACGGGTCTGTATTATTCATGGGTCTGCGCTCTGATGCGTCGTCTTGAGACATCTAAGTCTACTGACCCCTCAGGAACCTTCTCAACCTTGCTCCAGTAACATCAATCTGAAATGAGCGAGAGTCGGCCACGCTACCGGTGCAGCCACCACATTCCAACGTACCATAAGACATGAGGTGAGGTCGGAAACGGGAAGCAGTCTGGTGTTTCATTGGTGAATTCGAAGAAACCAGCTGCAGCCAATACGCGACCATGCGCAATCCCTGCCCAGGCCTGCGGCTCAGAACCGTTTGCGATTCTCCAATGGGTATTGGACAATGTTTCTCTAGTTTGCACGTGTAGCCGTCTTGGCCGTTTGTTGCCCGCCGGCGTTCTCCAGACTCGGATTGAAGCAAATTCGAGTTGAGTGGGTTTTGGTTAGTGTGTATACCGGTACTTCGTATGCACCCACCACTACGCAAAATTCAGAAGTAGGGCAGCATTTGCATCCAACACTTTACGAGGTTTCCGGGCGCGGTGGCGCAATGCACAGGATCGTAGAAATCGCGTTGAAAAGACACGGTACTTAAGAAGCAGCAGTACGGTTTAGCATAGAGCTTTAATGCCAGCGATCTTCGGCGTCGTGGCTGAAGGGCTGCTGTTGTATCTTGTTACGTACTTCAAAACTCTGGTATTCGCCATATCCTTAGTATCGGTAATTGAGGCGGGAAGGGGCCTCATGCAAGGGTTTCTATTGGCCTCCGCTAACCTCCGTGCACAGCGAGCTCAATGCGACACCAAAGCGCCAGCGCCATTGGGTGTCAGGTGTGAAGTTGAAGTTTTCCTCAGCATCCAACTGCTCGCGTGAACACATTTCCCCCGCACAGGATTCACGCTGCATTCGCCGGTCTAATTCTATGACAATTCCATTGTAACCGTTGCAGCACTAAGCGGGCCGGGCCCCCTGGCGAATGCCTGCTAAGTCTCGCATCCATTCAGCAGCGCTTGCTGAAATTACAGTACGTGTATTATATCCGTCGCTCGGAGGAGATGAGGTGAAAGCGCAACTGCATCAATGCAGAGCCAATATCCGTATCGGGACACGAGGGATTTTCCCGATGGAATACCATCATCGACAGCTCGGGATCGTCGGTTGACTCTTCTGCATATTGAGGCCCCATGCCAGACAAGAGTCCTTCGTACAGACATGGGAATAGAAGACCCCTGTTTTCTTGGCTTATGTAACGCACACCTGACGGCGACGAGCATTCCCATCGCGTAGCTGAACAGCGCGTCGGTATCAGACGCTGTATTCAAGGTGGCCAAAGCTCCAACCCCACCCCTTAGAGTAAATCGTGAGCATGCTTAGGTGACCTCCAGTGCCAAACGCTGTTTCGACATTCAGCAAAGATATTTTTCTCGTTGGCGCTGGTTGCTAACTCAGCTGAGCTTCTGCAAATAGCCTTGTGCGATTAGCCGTTCGACATCCCCTTGTCGAACATAGAACTGACTATTCTTCGTCAGGGTGATGGCGCTTTAATAGATTGTAAGCAGTCGCTCAGCAAATGATGGGTTTCATTCCCCTGTCACTCACCCATATTCTGTTTGGATCTCCCCAGCATCTTTCAAGACCCGTACGTCGATAAACAGATCTCGTGGCGGTTCCAGACTCCCAGTCAGATCTATATCGGTCCATTGTCCTTTGTAGGCGGCGAGAAGATCGCTATAATGCCTCACATAGTCTTCCTCTTGCGGGCTCAGGTTGCTCATACTCGCGTCGCCATTTGCTGCATTGAGCGCACCGTTGGCCTGCTGAGCGGCTAGATCCACGACATCGTACCCTTTCCATACTAGTTCTTCAAGCCTGTCTGTTCGCGTGTGGTGATAGGCAAGCAGACATCTCTTATTTCTTCGCATCGACAGGTGGTTCACGAGCAGGGTGCAGGCAACGGCTTGGTCGTCGGTAGGGTGGAAAGAACCCTGGAAAGGTTCCAAGAGTGCCGCAACATCTTTGTCCAGGTCGCGAACTTCCCGTGTGACAGCGCGCACTAATTCGGTCTGGTAGGGCGGCAAATGAGCCAAGTTCTGTGTGCGTTTTGCCTGTTGGGCCTGTTCTTATTAGGCGGATCCAATTGCCGGGCTTGCGTATGAAAGAGTTGCTTACGAGTTTGTTTCCAAGATCGCCGTACATTGCTGAGGGAGACACAAATTTAAACTGACTGAACGTAGGCTACGTGTAGCAGCTCTGAGGAAAATGCAAATGATTGTACAATCAGGCCAAAACAGACGCTTTACAGGAATGGCTGTTCTGCGACGCGCTCAATTGACTAAATTGACCAGGCGTGTCCGGCTGGAATAGGCAGGTGGGGTGCCCAAGTTCAGCACAATGGGGAAAGCTCTCTGCCTCCTTCCAAGCTACCCCCCACCTGCTTGCTTCCTTCAGCTAACTCTACCCAGGTAAGGCATACAGTATGCGTATTTCTGTGACAAGATGATAGGCTAGTGTACATGAAATCACGCAGGAGCTGGGCTCCGGCTCCGGCGCTGTGCTACTGTTGGGCGTAATTACCTGGGCGTACCATCGCTGCCGTCAGGAGTACCCTGAAATTCTTGGTGGGGTTCTACTTATTTTGAGTGCTGACTTAACCCCGCGACGAAATTTTATTATTCTGCTAATCACACGTCTTGTCCCACGATATACAAAATACACAGAGTTGCGCAGGCGCTAAAGAGTGATATCAGATTTCTATGTGTAGTCACTGTTATTATTACCGCCACTGTCATTGTTAGTAGCACAAATTTACAGGTTTTACTACATAAACCTATGCTGACATCGGTACTAGTAGCGTCCTCAGTAGCTTAACAACGTCACAACTCGGTCGCACATTATCAAGACACCTTCTGAAATCATGTCGCAGAGGATCGCTATCCTCTCTGTCTATGACAAGACAGGTCTCCTGGACCTGGCCAAGGGCCTAGTTCAGCAGAATGTCCGGATTTTGGCCTCAGGAGGCACCGCTCGGATGATCCGCGAATCTGGCTTTCCCGTTGAGTAGGCAGTCCTCCTTCTGTTGTTCTCTCTGTGTCTATATGTTGACTGTTGCAAAAGGGACATCTCAGCTATCACCAAGGCTCCCGAGATGCTCTCCGGGCGAGTCAAGACCCTCCATCCAGCTGTTCACGCTGGCATCCTCGCTCGCAACCTTGAATCCGACGAGAAGGACCTCGCACAGCAAAGCATCGACAAGGTTGACTATGTCATCTGCAACCTCTACCCCTTTAAGGACACTATCACGAAGCCCAATGTCACGGTTCCGGAAGCCGTCGAAGAGATCGATATTGGCGGTGTCACCCTTATTCGAGCTGCTGCGAAGAATCACGCACGTGTGACCATTCTCAGTGATCCTCAAGATTACCCCGCGTTCCTGAAGGAGCTGGAGCAGGGCGAGATTAAAGAATCAAGCCGCAACACCTACGCTCTCAAGGCCTTCGAGCATACCGCCGACTACGATGCCCATATCGCTGCTTTTTTCCGATCTCGATACGCCGATGGCCAGCAGTACATGACACTTCGATACGGCGCCAATCCCCATCAAAAACCCGCCGCCGCTTATACGTCGTCCACGGATCTTCCATTCAAGGTCTTAGGTGGCTCGCCCGGCTATATCAATCTATTAGATGCCCTTAACAGCTGGGCTTTGGTGAAAGAACTGAAGAAGGCCCTAGGCAAGCCGGCAGCCGCGAGCTTCAAGCATGTATCGCCTGCAGGGGCCGCAATCGGCGTGCCCCTCAGCGCAGATGAGCGCAAAGTGTATTTCGTTGACGATATCCAGGGCATTGAGACTTCTGGCCTCGCCCAAGCATATGCGCGTGCTCGGGGTGCTGACCGGATGAGTAGCTTTGGCGATCTTATTGCTCTCAGTGATGTAGTCGACGTTCCCACAGCCAGCATCATCTCTAAAGAGGTCTCCGACGGTGTTATTGCGCCGGGCTATGAGGACGCTGCCCTCCAAATCTTAAAGAAGAAGAAGGGAGGCAAATACCTTGTTCTCCAAATGGACACCGAATACCAACCCGATGCCATGGAGACCAGGACTGTCTACGGCGTCACCCTCAGCCAACACCGTAACGACGTCGAGATCTCGCCCGACTCATTCACACAGACTGTGACGCCGAAAGATTTCACCGTTCCCGAGCCGGCAGCGAGGGACTTGACGGTAGCCACCATCGCCCTCAAATACACCCAAAGCAACTCTGTCTGCTACGCCAAGGACGGGCAAGTCATCGGCCTAGGCGCCGGCCAGCAGTCACGCATCCACTGCACGCGTCTCGCCGGCGAAAAAGCAGACAACTGGTGGCTGCGCTTCAACCCGCGCGTCCTCGGCATCAAGTGGAAGAAGGGAACCAAGCGCGCGGACAAGAGTAACGCGATCGACCTCCTGGTCAGCGGCGAACTACCCAAGTCGGGTCCCGAGCGCGAGGCTTTCGAAGCCGTCTTCGAGGAGGTCCCCGCCGCATTTTCCGAGGAAGAGCGCAATGACTGGCTCAGCAAGCTCGGCGACGTCGCCGTCTCCAGCGACGCCTTCGTGAGTTTCCTATATCATCTCATTACTTAGCACATACAGATCACTAGTCCATCCTACTAACGCCCATGAAACAGTTCCCCTTCGTCGACAATATCTATCGCGCCCACCGCTCCGGCGCCAAGTACATCGCCGCGCCCGGCGGCAGTCAAAATGACTCCGCCGTCTACGAAACCGCTGAGAAGCTCGGTATCGTCTTCGTGGAACAGAACATTCGCCTGTTCCATCACTAAGTCCGTCTGCATCATATGTTGGAGTCGATAATGAATTGCAGAGGGATATTAAAAAAAAGAGAAATTTGAAGATAACTGTTCGGATCATGGAATGGGCCAGAGGTCACAAATATGTTATGAAAAGCAACTTAGATGATATGTTGAGAACGGCTGTTGTTGATTGTATAGTAAGAGTACCTATTGATGAGGGCTATTCAGGCCCTGAATTTCAACAAACGGCTTTGATGCTGTGAGCGATGTCCTAAATGATGATAATAGCATGGACTGCAGCGCGCCACTGGCAATCAGTGGCCCAGACAGTACTGGGGTTACAGAAGGTAGTACTACTGATCGCGTAGCAAGTAAAATGTAGTCATTACTCAGAACTTCTTCATTCATGATGGCACCCTAGCGTACGTTCGTAACCCCTGACTTCTATATGAAAAGCCCATGCCATGGGATGTTTTTGTCCCTATAATTCCCACTGCCCGAGCCTCATCACATTCATAAAATGTCATTCGCCTGTAGCCTTAAATGTCGTTCTCTCATGCAATACGCCGGTGCGGCTTTGCTGATTTTGATTTTATTTTCTGTTCTTTTCTTATAGTTTTTGCATAGCAGCCTGGGGTTATCGTTAGAACTAGCAATCAATTGGGGTATCTCAGTACTTACGATATCGGTAGACTGCACGTGGTCTTCAAAGCCCTGGATCTCTTCCTCGAGGTCACCAAGAGAGATCTTCTCGTCCTCGACGACTAGGTTGATCTGGAGCTTCTTGATACCGAAACCCACGGGAACTAGTTTGGAGGCACCCCAGACAAGACCATCCTTCTCAATGCTTCGCACCGCGGCCTCGAGAGCAGCCATATCGGTTTCGTCATCTGGTGCACTCCAGTCAGCAGAAGATATTGAGAACTATTCAAGACTTCTTACCCCAGGGCTTAACATCTAAAGTGACAACAGACTTGGCAGTTGTCTTAGGCTTGGCAGCTTTCTTCTCTCGGTATGCAGCTAGACGCTCCTCACGGACACGGACAGCCTCGGCGTCTTCTTCCTCATCGTCGCTACCAAACAGGTCGACGTCGTCCTCATCGGCGGCCTCCTCAGCAGCTGGTGTCTTTACAGGAGCCCCGGTAGTAGCCTCGGCTTCACCAGGTCCGTAAGAAGTATAAGGCTTGGAGGCGTCGCCGGCTAGAGTCGCGAACTCATCCTCGAAAGAGGCAATGTGCTTGTACCATCTGGCAGCGTGGGGGTACTTGGAGGAATCAGGGGCAGACTTGATGGCCTTGAAGACGGCGACATCGGCTTGGGATGGGGAATGACTTTGTATCCATGTTAGTAATTTTCACGGATACGTGATCAATCGCACAACGCATCGCTAGGAATACAAGAGCGTAGGGTAGCTAAATCAGAGTTGCACAGAGTGCTATTGTGTGTTTCCTCCTTTGACAGGGTCTTAAGCTGCTCAGAAACACGGACCAATTTTCTCATCATGATGGCGGGGTAATGGAGAGGGTTGCGATGCTTGGAGGCAACACCTGAAAGCGACGACGTCCGAGACTAAAAAAAGTAGAGACACTTACCCAATAATGTATGACCGAGTAGCCAACCACCCCGTAAGCACTGGTATACAGATCAGCTCTCTGGAACTTGTCAGGGCGCATTTTGATGCGCTTGGAGTCAAGCAGGAAGCTCGACACGAATTCCAGTAATTCGCGAGGCAGTGAGCTGGTGGCTAAGGAGGCGCTCTCAACTTACAGGTCAGACCACTATCGGTGAGAACATCGATGAAACCCATTTTGACGTATGGAAGGTGAGGAGAACGGACAGGGTGGCGTGGACAAAGTAAAAAAAGTGAGGGTATCTTGAGAAGGGTACGAAAGAGGAAGAGAAAGCCTGTGAAGAACGGGATGGGAGAAAAAGGGAGGGTAGGTGGGGCAAAATGGGAGGAGGTGCAATCTGTATTTTCGAAATTTTCCCTTGGGGAGCAATGCTGCAGGCCCGTTTCTAAGATTGGGCCAGTCATTGGGCTCCATCGCGGGCACGGTGTACTGTACATCGTGCAGGTACCTGGGGGTGCGGGTGGAGTGTGCGGGATTCTTATCATTATCGCCGCTGAAGCTAGTTTACAAGGTAGATACCTGTAGCTACCGAGGTAGCTAGGTATTTCCAGAAAGCTCTCGAGACGTCACAAGCATTCGCTGCTCAATAAGGCGGTCACCCAGGCGGTTTATTTCAACTCTTTTCCACCTCTCTCGACGAAACGATGCATCTTTTCATCTACAACTTCTTACAAATTCCATTCACTGCCTAGCACTTCATAATGCTTGCTAGACGGCAGATCATCTCGTCCACTCGACGGTCCCTGGTGGCGGGACTTACACGAACCGACACGAGTCTCTCGATACTTGCTAGACCTGGTCTCCTCGCTACGCTACCCAGAAACGCTCGAGTCTTCATACCTATCCAACATGCGGCGCGGGGCTACTCTACCCATCGCATGAATCTCGGTGGTGGGCAGGAGGGACCTGCACTCGAACAATATGGTGTCGATCTTACAGCCAAAGCAAGAGACGGGAAGCTTGATCCGGTTATTGGAAGAGATAGCGAAATACAACGGATGTTACAAGTGCTCTCCCGACGGACCAAGAATAATCCGGTCTTGATCGGAAACGCCGGTACAGGAAAGACGGCGGTATTAGAAGGCCTGGCGTCACGGATAGTCCAGGGTGACGTCCCAGAGAGTCTTAAAGGCAAGAGGGTGATATCCCTGGACCTAGGCTCTCTTATTGCGGGCGCGGCATTCCGTGGCGACTTCGAAGAACGACTGAAAAAGGTCCTAAAGGAGGTCGAGCAAGCCCAGGGGGAAGTGATTCTTTTCATCGACGAACTTCACGTCTTACTCGGGCTTGGCGGTAAGGGTTCAGGATCGGTTGATGCCTCCAATATGCTCAAGCCTCCACTGTCTAGAGGCGAACTCCAGTGCTGTGGTGCAACTACTCTTGCAGAGTACAGGGAGATCGAGAAAGATGCGGCATTGGCGCGGCGCTTTCAGCCGATCTTGGTTAATGAGCCCAGCGTGACGGACACGATCAGTATTCTCCGAGGCATCAAGGAAAAGTATGAGGTGCACCATGGTGTTAGAATCACGGACGGTGCCCTAGTAGCGGCGGCAACCTATTCAAATCGCTACATAACAGACCGATTTCTTCCCGACAAGGCCATCGATCTAATGGACGAGGCGGCTAGCGCACTTCGGCTCCAGCAAGAGAGCAAACCCGATGATATGACGCGCCTTGACCATAGGATCATGACAATTCAGATTGAGTTGGAGAGTCTACGGAAAGAAAAGGACGCGGTTAGTCGAGAACGTCGAGAGAAGCTCGAATCACTCTTGGGAAAGCTCCAGGATGAAAACAAGCTTCTCACCGAAAGATGGAACAAGGAAAGAGTCCAAATCGAAGCTTTGAAGAAACAACAGGAAGATCTCGACAAAGCACGTGTCGAACTTGAACATGCACAGAGAAGCGGAAATTTTGCCCGTGCTTCTGAATTGCGGTTCGGAGTTATCCCTAAATTGGAAGAGAAGTTGGCGAGAGACGAATCGGGGAAACTGGTGAGAGACGAATCAGCAGGATCAGACAGCCCAAGTCTAGACACGCTGATCCGGGACTCCGTAACCGCCGATGACATTGCAGGTGTGGTTTCGAGAGTAACTGGAATACCCGTGACAAAGCTCACCACTGGTCACATCGAAAAGCTCATCCACATGGAAGATACTCTTCGCGAGTCGGTGCGTGGGCAGGATGAAGCTTTGAAGGCTGTTGCCAATGCAGTGCGAATGCAGCGTGCTGGTCTCAGTGGAGATGCACGACCACTTGCAAGCTTCTTCTTCCTTGGTCCTACCGGTGTCGGTAAAACCGAGCTGTGCAAGAAACTCGCCAATTTCTTATTCTCGAGTGAACAAGCGGTGGTGCGATTCGACATGAGCGAATTCCAAGAAAAACATACAATCTCGCGACTGATCGGAGCACCATCGGGCTATGTTGGCTATGACGATGCCGGCCAGCTAACAGAGGCGGTGCGGCGGAAGCCGTACGCGGTACTTCTCTTCGACGAATTTGAAAAAGCTCATCGCGACATATCATCTCTCTTGCTACAGGTCCTCGACGAGGGCTATCTTACAGACGCCCAAGGTCACAAAGTCGATTTCAGAAATACTATTATCGTGCTTACGTCCAACTTGGGCGCGGACATCCTCGTAGGTAACAATCCAATCCACCACTATTCAGAAACGCCAGAAGGCGACGTCAGTCCAGACGTGCGGAAGGCGGTCATGGACGTCGTTACTGCCAATTACGCACCCGAATTCCTGAACCGTATCGACTCCTTCATCATCTTCAAGCGACTGAAGCTCGAAGCCCTTCGTGACATCGTGGATATTCGTCTGCAAGAGCTACAGCAACGTCTCGACGACCGACAAATCAAGCTCAACGTTGACGACAAGGTGCGCTTATGGCTCGCTGAGCGCGGATACGATCCGAGATTCGGCGCGCGGCCGCTCAACCGTCTCATCACGGCGGAGATCAGCAACGGCCTCGCCGATAGGATTATCCGAGGTGAGCTCAGATCGGGCGGTGATGCCAGTGTCCGCATCAAGGAAGATAATAGCGGGCTGGAAGTTTTCACGACGGAGCGTGCCTCAGAGCCTACAGCTCAGCCGGGCTCGGAATCTCCAAGTTCCGCCGCTATGTAATGAATGGTAATACGATTATGAAGAAACGAAGGATTGTACATATATGTGCATATATGAACCAACAAGCATTGACGGCGCATTTAGGGGATAAATAAAGGGGCAACCCGGATTTCAAAATTCGGTCATGGACGCATGGATTTGCTTCACGGCTTGTGACGCATCAAGTCGTATGTATATAGCGTAGATACGAACAAATTCCACTCAAACAACAAACAATACTACTCCCATGCCGTGACAGTTGCAGTTCGCTGAATTTGTCCTCGCAAGAGACGAGATCGTAGACTGGAACCGTATCATAAAAATTGACGAGGTTATAGCCTAAAAATTTAATTATAAGAAAGCGAACTCGGCCAAGGACCATTCTACGCAGCCAATATTGTTCAGCCATCACACACAAATGTCAGGAATGGCGTATCGTATCAGATTTGAAGTCGTTGTCATAGATTACCTGAGATACCTAAGTACCTACCGCCCTGTGTCTTAGCTGTTCTATCTCATTACACCTGCCTCCGTACTCTCAATGACATACGTACCTGCCCTCTACTACCTCCTTCCCATCACATCACATGCCATACCAGGCCCACCCACCTACCTACCCACCTACCTCCCCATGGGCAGGGTTATAAATCAAAACAGAAGCTGTCCCTTCCAACAGACGTTCCCAATAGGCCTTCGTAGTCTAGCGGTAAAATCAGTCGCCAGGAACAACTACTCGAAGTTTACTGAGGGTTTTCCGGTCGAGGCCAGGTAAAAGCAAAAACTTTGCTTTGCAGCTGGGGCATTTGACTCGCTCTGTCCTAGGGGCATTTAACTCGCTCTGTCCTAAGGGCATTTGACTCGCTTTGTCTTAAAGCGCCTGACGTCCTATGTAAGACCTCGATTCTTTTTTTTTCTCCCTTTTCCCCTTTTGACTTGTTTTTCCCCCCAACCTCTTTTTCCCGTTCTGCTGAACCTCAAAGGCAAGGCCACGCCTACGGTGCTCAATACCCTCGAATACTGACTGCACAGCAACAGCTTGTGGCTCCTCAAACATAGCGCGCTGAAAGCATCAGCACGAAGTAATAATCACGTAAAATAATCAAATCCTTGAGCATTAAACTCGGTCACCCACGTAATGAGTCTAACCAGCCGCAATCATCCCGTACGCATAAAAGGCTAAGTAAGCCCAGTATTTCTGCAGAAACATACTCAAGAACTTGGCTTCGACGTAGTCTTTCATATTAATCGCGGATACCGGCCGTTGGATCTCATTAGGCAAGGAAAATGACGATTACATAGGTATGAAAGGGGACGCCTAGGTATATTTGGGAAGCCGTGCCTACACAAACTTAGTCTAGATTTTGACTGTTTTGTCTATTAGACGCAGAAATTAAGTTGGTCAATTCCACACTCGAGGGGAAGTATTAATAGGTACATAGCCAGTATAGAACGGCTCTAATCCATGGGACCATGCGTAGGTCAGACGCCCCATAATGTAGACATCATCACACAGAGAAAGAACAGATAGCTAGATATCCCAATTCACTGTCATCCAGAAGGTCGACCAGGCAATGATGCCCTGTCCGCCTCCACTTTTGCCTCTCCCGGCACTACCTGATTTCCATCACCTTCAGCCTCCACCTCCACCTCCACATCCATCTCCACCTCCACACCATCAACCCGAACCTTCCCCCGTGCCAGCACAGGCTTCGCCAGCACAACCGTCTCGATCCCAGCAGGGCTCAGCTCCTCAGGGCCCATAGGCAGAGCATCGACATCGATCTCCATATTCAACAAAGTCTTCAGAATAACCGAGCTTCCGGCCTTGCTCATGACCTCATTTGCCTCCTTGCAGAGTTCCGAGCACACGCACTCCGGGCATCCCGACTCGCAATGGCAATGCTGAACACGCTCGAGAGCCTGGACGAGGAGTACGTCGATGAATTCAAAGGCTTTCGTGCTGATGCCGGATCCGTTCGGTCCGCCTTTCGCGTCGTAGAATGTCAGACGGGCTGGTCGTTTCCTCGATGTTTCCTTCTGCGCGAATTCTTTCAAACCTACTTTGCATTCGGTTCGCACATCGCCAGGCATACTTATGACAAAGTTCGGCATGAGACTCATTATCGCATGTTCCGCTGAGTGGATGGCTCCGGCTACATGGAGATGGCGGTCAACAAGGATCTCGAGGGCCCGTTTCGGAACGTCCAGCCACATCCCTTTGCTGTTGCGAATAATAGGAGGGTTATCAACTTGCACAGCATCTAGAATCCGCCGACGTTTGTCTACTTTGAAATAACCGAAGACGTTGTGCGTAATGCGAATCGCGCCATGAAAGGCCCGGGATAACGATCCTGGAATCTTGCGGATAGCTTCGCACTCTACTGGGTCGATATCGGTAAAGTCTCTCTGCTGTGTGGTCCATTCCACCTTGACTCTTTCCACCTTGGCTACCTTACGATCTGGCTGAAAATCGCGAACAAGGTAGGAGTTGCCTTGATGTAGGAAGATTGCACCGTCATATAAAGTGAAGAATGCCCTCGATGCTTCAAGCTCTTCGAGAACAGTATTCTTGCCGTGTGAAATATCAACGATAGCAAAGTGATCGTCTTCGGTGTCTCTAATAGCCACAAATTTTGCCGGCGTTGGCCGAAATCTGTCATGACAGTGGTAAAACCCCAAGTCGTCTTTGATTAGACGTTCTTCGGACAGCTTGGCGAGATCTGGTGTAAAATAATGCGCATCCTCAGCCGGCCTGATTGGCATCTCGAAAGCTGCGCATTGCACGTGGCCTTCGAGCACAAGCATGTTGTCGAGGTCAACTTGTAACTGACAGTTGGGCTTGGTGAATAATTCATCAGGGTTCTGCATATAATGTTGATCTGAAGGGAAGCCATCTCCCACAAGAATGGAAAGAGAGTCTTTGTTTCTTCTACCCGCTCTCCCGCTCTGCTGTCGTAGGTTCGCGATAGTGTAAGGAAATCCAAGTGTTATGACACAGTCAAGAGTGCCTATATCAACGCCTAGCTCAAGGGCTGTAGTTGCGATAATGCCCATCAATTTGCCTTCGAACATCTCGGTCTCTATTCTGCGACGATCCTGTGCTGTATATCCGCCGCGGTACCCCATCACGCGTGATACGCATTCCGGCCGACCAAGCGATTCTAATTCCGACCTTGTTGCCGTAACCAACTCTTCACACTGTTTCCTGACCCGGCAAAAAGCTATAACACGAACGCCTCTTAGAATAAGCTGGCAGAAAAGGCGAGCGCACTCTGCAAGAGCACTACTACGACCACTTGATGGATCACCAGGGTCCCTGAAAGGTGTGTTCCAGCAAAGGAACTCCTTTCGACCAGATGGCGACCCGTCAAAATCAATGAGATGTACGTCGTCGATGCCAAATATTGTCTTGAAATGTTCTTCTGGATTCGCCACAGTCGCGGAACACGAGATGAACCTCACGTGTCGATTGCCGACTGCTGCACAGATTCGTCGAAGTCTTCTCATAATAAAAGCAACGTGCGATCCCATCAGACCGTTGTAATAATGCAATTCATCGACTTGAGAGTCGTCAGTAACATGATTTGATGGCTACAGAAGCTGCTTACCAACTACGAAGCGTAGGTTCCGCAGAAATGACCTCCACCGATCTTCCTGAGGTAGAATCGTGATATGCAGCATGTCTGGATTAGTGAAAATGATGCGAGCTTCATCGCGTATCTGATTTCGCTCCTGCATCGGTGTGTCGCCATCGAAGGTCTCAACAAGCACACCTTCTAAACCTGTTAAGTATCCAAGCATGTCCTTCAAGCTCCTCTTTTGGTCCTGGGCCAATGCTTTCGTAGGAAAGATGTACATAGCTCGGGTGCTAGGTTCTTGCTCTAGTCTATGTAGCACTGGAAGTTGGTATATCAAAGACTTTCCAGAACTAGTCGAAGTCGAAACAACTACGTGGCGTCCAGCTTGCAGACTATTGATAGCTTCGGCTTGATGCGCATAGAATTGAGTGATACCCTTTGCGTTGTAAAGAGCATTTACCATATCTTGACTTAGCACGAAATCAAGGTCGCCGTAAACCGGCTCCTGCGCATCAAAGAGCCGATGACCGTCAGGCACTATCTGTCCTGTGTACCACGAGCTATCTTTGAGCTCTTGAACAATCTCTGGAATGCTTTTTCTATCCTTGGGGATGGATTTCGGAATGACGCTTAATTCCGGTTGTGGTGTAGTCAAACCAGATTGAGACGGTGCAGGAATATATGCTTCGGCTTCTTGACGTAGCATAACTTCCGGATCAAATTTCTCAGCGACACAGCGATTGATGAAGGCACTGATCGCATTAGAGAATTTTTGGTTGCGTTTCTCGATCAAAACGGTCATCTGTTTTTGGCTATACACGGGCATTTTCAAGTCTTCGTCTCGAAGTCGTCTAGAAGGGTTTACAGGTTCTCCGGACTTCCGACTCTGGACCTGCCGCTTCAGATCGTCGTCGACAAACTCAAAAAACAGTACTTCGTTTCCACTGGGAGGTAGCTCATCCGGATGCCGGCTTGCTAGGTCGTCCATACCTGTCAGACCTCCCACTGATGCGTCTGGAGCAGGACCCTGTGTAGTGATATGTTTCAAACGGCCGGTCTTGAACGTCATGTCTCGCTCGGCCCCTTTGATATCAGTTTGTAACATGAGTTCATCTACATAACCAAAGTAGATGCCCTCTGGTCGTATTGCTACAATAGCGGCAACATCTTCGATCGTCAATTTCCGTTTCGTGTGGGATTCAACGGCTGAGCGAATGGTATCAAACGTCGTAGCGAGATGTTTTCTGGTTGAGCAGAACGTGAAGACCAAGTTCAACGCACGGTGCGTCTTCTCCAATTCAGTAAATTGTTGGGGCCAGTCAATTAGACATTCGACAGATTGTGTACCATTGGCCTTCTTTTTCTTCTTCTGCCGACTTGGCGTGGCCGTGCCCGTCTCTGCTCCTGTCTGGGCATTCTCTGTGTCAGGGCTGCCATGCTCTAATTCTGTAGAATGAGTGGAATTCGCAGGATTTGTTGAGGAAGCGCCATGTTCGGATGCATCTTGTTTTTCCACGTTACTTGAGCCTGCCCGTCTCCTCTTTCGCTTGATCACCCTATTAGACACGGTAGCAGCCCTGAGGGAAGACATCTCAACTGTAGTCTAGATGCATTGGAATAGGATGGCAGGATAGAGAAAATTGTTATGTATTGGTAGTGAATAATAGCACAGCGCATTACAGCGTAGGTATCGCCGTGAAATAGATGTCTCGGTTTCTTTGAGGTTACTGTCTACGACGCCTACCGCGTAGGTACTGGCCTTAGGGAGCTTCGTTACGTAATCAGGGTGTGTCACACTTTTGTACTGTGGCGCGCGAAGTCACGTGACAGAACTGAATGACCATATGTGCGATTCCACCCACTGCGACAAATGGTCAATAGATTGGCTGTGATCATTTATTCGCTGTATCTCATAAGAGTAAATGGTCGTCAACATGATATACGTAAGTGGGGAGTGCCTGATTCAACCCAGATATATACTAGAATTTACTTGTCCCAACCATTATCTCTCGCTATCCCAGCACTGGCAATGTGACATAGAACCTCACTCAATGATCCGCGTCCTGGATCACCCAATCTTCAGGGTCGGCCCTGGCGCCCTAGGTTCTCCTGTTACGAGGGAAGTGGCGATTAAGAACCGGGCTGGGCGTTGCCGGGGTTGGTCTATTCAGAATATTCGGCTGTCGCCGCACCTCGCACGGGTCCACCCCGTACTCGGCTGTGACGCCAGGGAGCTCTCCACGTCCGATGTACATGACCGCGAACTGAGCCTATAGATTTAGGACCAAATGTCAGTTACATATTCGATTCTGTACAATGTTTAGATCTACAATAAGACATGATCCACTCCCGAAGGCCTGGCTTTGAAAGGAGAGAGCATGCATGTGACATGTGTATGTATGTATGTATGTGACGAGATAACTTACCTGTCCAAGCCATGAACCAAACCGATATTCATACTCCAGATGACCGTCTTTGGTAATGCCATGATTGATGACACGGTCGAGCTGGTAAGTAAAATTCCTGGAGAAGAATTTCTCTAGCTTCACAGGCTGCATGGCATCTGGAAGTCCACGCAAGTGGATGACTCGCGACGGGGCCTGGTCAAAGTGGAGGTCTGATCTCGGCCTCCATTCCGTTGTACGGACGCGGTTCCAACGAGCACTGAGTTGGATTCCACGTGTCCGCCGCCGATGATCCTGGTACTGAGCAACCTGATGCCGGAAACCGGACGCAGTATTTATTGAGTCGAAATCGATCAGGTTACCCACGCCATTGGCATTAGCTTGACCTTCGGTCCCAGTAGCGAACGGGGCTCGCAAGCTTCCCTCCGTGATGGCCCGCAAAATAGTCGCAGCATCATCGTGGCGGAAGAATACCACCTCGGCAGCAGCACCGTGGTGCGGCGGCGTCTGGGGGTGGATTTTGGACGTGCAGACCTTACCGCGTCCCTGGAGAAGATCCATGAGACCCCTGGTGGTAGCGCAATGGCGCGGTAGACCAGTGATCCACAGCTTGGTGTTCTCCGAATCTGGAATATCCGCCGACTGGTTAGAGAGTACCGTCGGATCCCCGCGGTAGTTGGCTGACATCCCACGGGGTCGAAAGGGGGCTGGAGCCGCTTCTTCCATGCCTGTACTGCCTGCGACTCCACGCCGGTAGCCGTTCTGTTCTGCACGGGCGCGAGCATCGGCCTCAAGTATCATATTACTTGGACGAAATTGTCGAGTCATTGTAGTGAATCCTTGTATCGGGGTTATACAAAGAAGGTCGGAGGATATAACAATGTTGTTTTGGTTTATATAAGGATGGTTTGAAAGGGGTATGACAACTGATAGCCTTGCCAGAACGGCAAAAGAGTTGGTGGGCAGCTAAGAGTTCAGCGGAAGATTGATGAGAGTCGTGTGAAGTATTTATAAGCTTGAGGAAAGACTCAGGGTAATAGCAACTAATAGCGTTGTGAGAACTGCAAAAGAGATGGTGAGCAGTTAATACTTCAGCGGGAAGTTAATGAGAGTCGTGTGAAGTATTTATGGGCTTGGGGAAAAGCTCAGGGTTGAAGCAACTAATAGCGTTGTTGAAACGGCAAAAGAGAAGGTGAGCGGTTAAGAGTTAAGCGGGAAATTGATGAGAGTGGTGTGAGGGTATTTATAGGTTTGGGCGAAGAACACTCTTATGGTGCGCAGGCCAGTCATAGTCTCTAGAGAAGCAAATTGATTGCTTTAGCTTCCTTTCCATGATATACACACGATAGCGATGGACCGTACTCGTTTACAAACAGACCAACATCTTGTATGAAGGGATGGTTGTGTTCTGTGCGTTGCCTTACCACCCTTTTACCCCTGAGACGTGATATTAAGCCTATAGACTCTATACAGGATTTCCAATAATACCGTCTGTCCAGCTTCAGCGATTAGGAGGCATAACTGCTGGGACCGCAATATTCGTATCTTAGCATCGATTCCGTAGAAGGGGAGCTCGGACCTATATGTTCCAAACTCGCACCTTTCCCTTTTCTCGCCAAGTTCACAAATGCCAAGTTGTTTGTTACTTATGAGTAACTGGTCATGTTACAAACTCCACACCAGATATACACTTCTAACGCCTTACTTTAAGTTATAGTAGTCAAGATATCAGGTACTCAAGTAGCAATCAAGCAATCTTCTTGTGTCCCCTGACTACTACAGCTCTCAACATCCAATGGTAAATTTCTAACACAACCGTCAAAGACTCTGACAGTACCTCAGCGCTTCGGAACGACCCAAACACTTCGGTCACAGCAACGAAGCAAGGAGCAAACCATAATACCAATATTAGTTGCCATGCAAGACAAGAATCCTCTAAGGGACAGAGGATTGCAGGACACTTCTGAAATCGAAGATACATATTATCACGTGCGATTCGGTACAGTAGGTATTAACGGGTTCTTGAAATAAAAGTAGAGTGATATCTTAACAAGTAAGGCCACAAGGTAAAACAACGGTCTCCCCCGAGAAGCTATGACGACGTTGAGCAAATCCATTGTCTGTTTGTTTGAGTTGTCCGAAGCTTGGTCTGTATAGCAAGATTCCTCAATGTCATTGCTATCGTTAATCAGACAAGGATACATCAACTCATCCAGCGACCAATGCATCCCCTCGTGCTATCCTCTAATGGGTATGATTCCCTATTCCCTATCCGGCCGACTCCAGACAAAACACAACGAATAGACTATGCCTTGTGGCAGGGGTAGCCTCTGTTGATGGTCTCTCCTCCCTGCAACTTGGCAACACTGCATCACGTCAGAGTTAACCTTATCCTAGACATCAGCTGGATAGGTAATTTCGCGGCCATGCTTTTCCTTAATCACCTCGTAGTGGAGAGATGGCAATCGTCAAATAAAGTAGATGCAAGTATGTAGTTGCATCTATCTCCCGGAAATTACCCCAAACCTACTAGGCTTCTATGCTTCGTCTTTTAAAAGCTGGAGTCGTGAGACCAACGGCCTCGGATTCTTCGGCCTTACGCTTTGGTGAAGAACTTGAAGAAGAGCTTGTGGAAGAAGTGTTCGGCTCATCATCTGCCGGGCTGTTGTTACATTGAGCGCTCGGCATGGGTGAGCCTTGTGGCACCAATCCGTGCTCATCACTGCCATCATGTTGAGAGGCTAAGGGAGCCGACGGATCAGTGCCGTGGTCAGATTTTGGACTGGATGCAGTGTGCTCGAGCCCGGGTTTCTGTACCTCCACTTCTTCGCTCTCATGGACCTCTGCTAAGGGCTTTAAGGGATGAGTGCAAATCGGTTCATCAGCGGCGCACTAGACCGACTGGAGCTGAAGCTGCACACTTTCGACCTCGTTTAAAAAGCTCTTAGCATTGGCCGCATTCATCTGTCAACACTGTTAGCAGTCATCGCAAAGTAGGGTAGGGTAAAAGTTCCGTACTTTTATCTGAACACTAGTCGCACCCTCATCTCCGATAGCCGTGAACAGTATGTAGGTAGCTTTGAGACTCGATTTCTCCTGAAATTTCATAGCAGGGATTATAGCAGTATTGAGGATCACTCGATGCGTAGAGTCTTGTCGCATAACCAAACGGACGACCTTGGACTCGGCATCCTTGAGAGTAGAAGCATCGAAAGTTCCCGCCTCGGGGCCGTCAGTGCGGATGCAAGCCATGGGGGCGTTGATCTTCAGATTTCCGGCCCCGCGTTCCTTCCACGAATTACTTGTTTTGTCGAGATTGTATAGTTTACCACGTACTTGGAGGATTGTGGCCTCACCGGCTTCGCCATCATCGACGACCACTGTAATAAGTTAGCACATATAGCACGCTATCGCTGGGACGCCCGTCATATTACCTCGCTGTAGCTTCGTCTTTCTCTTATCTTCCGCTTCTACTGCTTTGTCTTCGGCTGCATCTCGATTCTCGCTATCTTCCTTATCATTCTCGGAAGCATTACCGTCTTCCTCATCGTCGCCCTCACCTTCGTCGTCGCTGGCGGGTGCGCCAAAGGGTTTAGCTGGTTTTCCGCTTTTTAAAGATTCGCCAGGTTTCCCAAATCCGGCGAGCCGGGATCCGCCAAGGCTGCTACCAAATCCTCCAAACGTGCCGGTGCCAAACGAGGTAGATGTAGAGGCAACTTGACCAAAAGGTGAAGAGCCGCCACTGCCATTGAATATGGACTTGGAAGTAGATGCCGATAATGCAAAAGGGGATTTTGCGGCAGAGGGGTTGGCAAATGATGATAGCGTTTGGCCTGTACCGGCTTGTAAGAACGGCGATGCTTGAGTAGCGAAACTTGACATGCTCGAGCTCTTGAAAGCGGACGCGGTAGTAGTGCCGCTATTTTTCTTCGGCGATTTGTCGTTCTGGGCATCGGCTGCCTTCTCGGTTGCCGGCTTCTCGAGGCTCGATTCATCCTCCTTCTCCTTCTCGGAAGATTTAGAAGCATCCTCAGACGTTAGCGTCGTCTGCACGCGAATGGTTAGCCATGCGCACAGGGTCAGAAGCTCGAATACTGGAGAACGGGACGTGCAATCCGTACCGAAGCCGTGGTAGAGTCGGCCTTAGATTCGCTGGAGACATCACGGGGACGTTTCTTTGCAGGCTCGGAACGGATGGCGCGGTTCAGTGAAGCGCTTCCATTGGAGCCAATCGGAGAGACGTCTCCGTCGACGTCGGCGCTGGCTGTGACATCTTTAGGCCCGTCCACGTCGTCGTGAGCGCGCTTCTTCTTAGGCGACGCTATCGGCTCAGGACTCGCAGCCTTGCCAGATAAGTCGGCGGTGTCGGGTGCGTCGTCAGACGTCGCAGTCATGGCGAAAGAGTCAGGCTTCTCGGAAATAGCGGTCTGCCTCAATTCCTTCCGCGCGGCTGCGGTGTCGGGGTCTTCCAGTGCAGTCCTCTCAGGTGTCGGACTGTGCGTGGGCGACGGCGCCATGAGGTGCTAAAGACGTCCTGGTGCCGGGACGTGGTGGTTTGGGTATTCTATGAGCGCGATGCGGTATCTAAAGTTGAAGATCGAGGTGCCTGGGGGAGCGGGATAGCGGAGAAAATGAGCCGGACCCGATGGTCGCAGGGGAAACAAGTAATTATCTCGTAGGGCGCCGTTCTGCGAAAACTGCGAGACAGGGCTCGAGCCGAGGAATTCAATACGGGGCCGCCAGTAGTTGGGTGATGGATGGAGAAGCGTGGAGCCCAGCTTTGGAGAAGAGGGTGGGCTGAGGCTTTGGTGTTGTTGGTGTCGGTTTTGGTGTTGGACCGCAAGACACAGGTACAACTGGTGGAGGGGACATTGGCCAAATTGATAAACAGTGTAAGTTTCCGGGTGGTGGTGCAGGTCGTGATATGACGGACGTGTGCCCAGTGAGAATACGTCGTTGGACAGTTTAGCTTTTGTGATGGCCAATCAAAGTGAGTGGGTCTAGTCCTACTGCCGCGCTTTCTTCGTGGATTTAGGGCGACTTAGCTTAGCACTCTGCTTTGGCGCTACCTGGAAGTGCAATGTACTGTGCGCTTAGACACTGTGATTCGTAAAGTTCTACGATTGCCAGCGCGCCGGTACTTTTGAGGCTTGTTCCTGGCCCAAGCTGGTACTGTACATACAGTATCGCTGATACTAGACCTGGTCCGTGGGAACCTTGCCTTATCGAATGTGAACTTTGTAAGTGCCTCCGCAAGCCGCGGGGCATGATTGGACGATAATAGGTAATTCATCGTGGAGTGTACCGAGTGGAAGGTAATTTTTATCGCATTTGCACCACGTTTCTGTTTCAATTACATGGTCTATTAATAGGCAACAGGGAGATACGGTTGGTTAATGTATTGAACAAGTAGACGAGAGTTGTACAGCTGTCTATCTAACAGCTTTCTACAAGAAGCTCGGTTTATCTGGCGCAGCACCATGTTGGAATACAGCATGCTCTAGATCCACTCATTTGTCTATCATAGAGTGGCTCAACCTAATGGTGTTTTGGCTTTGCGCAACAAAGACTGGCCCTTACTTCTTCCGCTCTCAAGGTTTAATTTTATGATTATGACAGGCACAACTGCATGACAACCGCAGAGCTCACGTGCTTGAAAAGTTCATAAAGTACTTTTGATTATTATCTGGCTAAACAGAGAAACGCCAGTATGATATGGCTGAATTACCACTGTGATCCCTGATTGAGGATAACTAAGTCCCTAAATGCTCCCTTTTGACCAAAAAAATGCACTGAAACGCCGCTCTATGATGCACCAATGGCCTGTGTCATTCAGATATGTGATAAATATAATACTCCTCCTGCCTACTGCGACCCGTTTTGACTGCGTGCATCGTTGAGACGGCGCACTCCGTCCTTTTTAGTTTGTTTATTGGCCATAGCAGAGGCGGTTGTTTCCGGCCCCTTTGTCCGGTTTATGAAGATCATGCATCCTCTCTCGAAGTCGCAAGAGGGCTCCGGCCTGTTCGCCTATCGTTGCCGCCGCTTTGTAGGCCAGCACTTTGTCTTGCAGGGCGCGATGAATGGCCACCAGACATGAGTGGCGTGGCCGGTCCTGGAGAGCGCGCACGAGGTGATGGGGGCCCGTCGCTGTCATGGCTGCGAGGCCTCTGCTGACTTTCGTCCGCCGGCGAGGCACCTCTATCAACATCCCACTCGGATTTGCCCATATCCACGTCTCCTATCTCGTACACTTGACCAGGCTGCGGGATAGCGTATTTCCTCGAGTTTTCCATGAAGTTGTTGTATTGACTAGCCTGTGCCAGCTCGTATTTCTTGCGATCCTCTTCGCCCATGATACTCTCCACTCGCCTGGGGAGGTATACGGAGTTATTACCTGTGGTCAGAAAACTCTCCCAAGAATCGCGATGTTGTAGTGCAAGGCGGCTTTTCATCCCGTATGATGATTCACCCAGTGTCATAAAACTGTATCGCGAATCTTCGTCGTGGACGTAAAAGCCGTCGGCCTTCTTCTCTGGCGCAGCAAACTTGCCCTCGATCTTCTCGGGTGGTAGCACTTTGCTCTTGCTTCTCGCGACGCCAGTTCCTTTCTCGTTCAGGCTGTTGCCTCTCTGTATTTCGGCGGCCTGTATAAATGTCTCTGGCACGATATTGAGATCATCACCCGTGTTTTCTGCTTGTTCAATGGCCTGCTGGGGAGTCGTGTCCGAATCGGCAGTAGCTGCATCAGCACGCGGGCCACCCCAGGTTCTCTGGCCAGCCGTGAAGATTCCGTATACCATGTAGTACCAGTTGAAGAAGGGGTTCAGAACAAACATGACTGGATAGAGCATGATCTTGAAGCGTTTCAGCTTATAGCCGAAGTAGATCATGAGGAGCCAATTTAAGCCGAGCGATACTCCAATGAACCCGATAGGCAGTTGGTCGACTCTCACAGTTGTCGTCGCAAGTGATAGAACGAGTATAAAGAAGAGTAGCGCAGTCGTACGGATAGTGTTTTGTGCAAATCGCACAATCAACAATATTGGATATCGCTTCCAGAGGCGCCAATCGGTCAACATACAGACTTCGTTGGTAATGAATCCGAGGAACCACCTGCGCCGTTGCTTAATCAGCGATTTCACAGTCTGGACCGCCTCGGTTTTGCAAAATGCAGATGTGCACATCTGAATCTGGTACCGCTTTTTCGCACCGATCATGAAAAGATGTGTTAACCATCGATCCTCGCCCAAGTGACTCTTCGCGAAATCGAACAGATCTTCACACTCTTCGGCCTTATCAGCGAAGTAGTATTTGGCCATTCTGCGAAAGGCAGAGAACCGCAGCATTGTCAAAGCCCCTGGCAAGCAAGTGACAGCTCCACAGCCTGACTCGACAGTCCGCTCGAACAGTTGGCCATGGACATATTCCATATCTTGGAGGAGGGTGATGAGGCTGTGCTTCTTCGTGGTCGAAGTAATGACACCTGTCATAGCAAGCATGTCTCTGCGATTGCCCGGACTTAATTCCATGTCGTAAACAAAATTCTGTAAGCATACTCTGTCCAGTATGCAATCGGAGTCGATGAAGAGGATAAACAGATTGTCATTCCTCTTCAAGTACTCTTTGTAGACCTTATCGATCAGCTTGAAGGTGGACTTCTGACAGTGGCGCTTTCCTCCATGTGGAAATCGAGAGACAGTGATGCGAGCTTGTTTGTAGGTCACGTCGATACTCTTAGGGTACGATTCCAAGGTCAAAGGCACGCCCAAGCTCTCAATGGTGTTAAGGTATAGCTCGTCTTCCTGGTCGCCATCGAATGAAAGGAAAACATGGATACACGACGGGGGGTAGTCACAGTCCACGACCGAGTTGATAGCGGTGACGAGAACCTCCGGCTCTTCTTTATAACAGGGCATGACAATTACAACTTTTGGTGCTGAAACTTCATCGAGGACTTGCTTAATCCGTTTCGTCCGACCAAGTTGGTTAGTAACGACTTGGTAGACGCAGAAAAGCCACGGGATGGTCAGAAGTCCAGCGAAGCTCCAGAATGCAAACCATTGCAGAACTTCAACTACATCGGTCGGGAAATGTCGCGTGATTTCGGTCGGAAGCGGCAGTGTGACGATCATGATAGGTAAAAAGATGAGCCTGTAAAAAGTTAGGCCTGGCCTTGATGAAAGGCGTAACCGTTCTTGAACTTACCGAAAGGCGAGGAATATTATTGATATGATAACGGCCAGAACTCTGATAGTCCAGTGTTCTGCCTTCTTGAAGACCTTATACAGACAGTAGAAAAATGCAGCTATCCATAAGAACCATTCTAAAACAGCCGCTGCCATAATGACGCCAACAATAGCCGTGTAAATAATCTACGAAGAACGATTAGTATGTTATCTTTCTATTGATCAGTTGGTTGGATCCAATAATCATACCTCGTGGACGGGCCACTCGGCCGCTGTGTACTTCTGCTGCATCTTGACGACTTAGATGATGCAGAGTACTACAGAAGCACAAGGTGAAAGGGTTGAGAAATAAACGAAAGTAAAAATTTCCACGTAGTGGAAATTCTTACGACGAAGTCTCAGTGGCGGCCAGTGTCTTTTATGCAGGCATCCGTAAGGCTTCTAAAGGGATGGTTACACTGGCGTGTAAAGTAGTCAAGTAGTGGTCGGTGGATGTGCTTGGCACAACTACCCGCAGGCTGGCCACGGCCGTCGTGCCGATCACAGCGCCACGTTTTGGGCAAAGGAAAGCCGTCCACGTCTTCGGATATTTCTTTTCAAATACGCGGTTGTGAGTTGAGCGCTTCCTGGGGGTCGGAAAAGAGGACCCGAGTTGATGCAATGTCCTGACCAGTCAGCTGTTTGGATCGTCCGAGGAGTCGAGGTCCAGTGTTTCACAAAGCTCGTAATCGAAAACTGAATACAAGCAGGATGCTTGTTGATCGCCTCCAGGATCGAGCTAGATATAATAAAAACATAGAATACCAGTGGCAGGCCCCCAGAGTCAGTGGTGAGATAAACCCGTGTACAGCAAGGTCCTTGCTTGCTGCGATGACTAACAAGCTATCTCCCGGAAGTTGTGCACAAAATAAGACTTGTCATCAGATCCCGGGGTAGTGAAAAATGACACGACAAGAATAGGAAGGCAGAGTACTGAAATGATCAAACACGAGGAACAGAGACGGTGGTTTGTATAAGAAAGCACCGGTGCCAGGGTAGAAGTGAAATGAAGGGGGCGGCGAGGTGGTATTGTATTGTTAAACAACAGCAGCACAAAAGAGAAAAAATTTACAATGGACCAGGTAGCTGAGCCTAATGGAGTCTGGTAGATGACTCCAAGATCTGGATCTTGCGGGTGAATGTGTGTGTGCGTAGCATTCGTGGGAACCAGCTGCATGCAGATGAGTTGCATCGGTGGAGGTGGGGAGCTTGACGGCCTGCCGGATTTTCAATGGCCATACAGCGTATATATTTGGAAGTGATCGAGGTAACACCTGATGAGATCGTATTTACTCATGGACAGATCTCGTGTTCTGGTGTACGAAAACCAGTCTGTTGGCTATTCACTACTTGTTGGGAGGCATTGTTCTCAAAACGGCGCATAGTTACCAACATAGATACACATTTTGTGATTTTTTTTGACAAGACACTGATTCCAATAGTTTCCTACCTAAGACATACGCGCCTAAATATAGTGCTCATGCACGCATGTAGCGACCTCCTTGCATTCTCATGTCTTTCGACCAACTGCCAGGTGTTGTGCTGTTTGTCAAGTGGATACTTCCACTGTGGTTTGTGAAATACGGGCGTATGTAGGTAGCAGGCACGGTAGTAGGCGGTTTTGAGTCCTTGCCTTATGTTCCTCGTCAGCCTGGCAAGCAGCTGGTCTACCTACGTAGTAGTTAGGCGCTATGGTGTGCAGGTGCATAGAGGATAGGACAGGAAGGCTCCAACGTGCAAGCGCAAGAAAGATCGTAAAACGTATCGTACCGTTACTTCTCTCCAGATGGTTGACCGTCTACCTACACTGGTACTTAGGCCAGTACAGAAATAGGTACCTAAGTACATATTGGAGCGATCGAGTTCCGTAGTAAAACACCCCTTTTAGATTTCCGCCGTTGTTGATTCACCTTCTGGACCTGTGAACAGGATAGATAGCTGACACATAACAAATGGGCCGAGAGTGCAAAATGTGTTGCGCCCCCATTTGCCAAGTGAATTGCTGCATTATTATGTGTAAGTCCAAGCTGCCGTTCGCCTGCCGACCCGCATTATCTCATATGGCGGCATTCTGGCTAGAACAGACTTGATCCAATAGCGCCGGGGAGAGAGCACGACCTACATGATAGGTCTTGACACCTCCATCTGCGTCACAGGCACTATATACATCAACGGAGTGTATACAACTGCTGTCCTGCCCGATCACAAGATTGGCTCGAATATAAAGCGAGCGGGAAGTCCGGATTCAATCATACGCCACAGAACTCGTCATGATCGTCCTACTCATACGAGACAGTATAACAACACCGACGAAGGTCCGCGGAGCAATGCATATGTGTTATTGTTGGTTGTGGTTGTTGCTGAGGGTTTGTCCATACAACAGCTGCATGCTTCGTATAGGCATAATTACTCTGTTGATGGAATCATTTGCGCAAGCTGAGCAGGACTGAGCACCTGAGGGCGGTGAGGCTGAGATGTCCCAAGTTGCGAGAAAGTGGCTGTAAAAGGAAGGCGTATCGCGCGCGGGTAAGTGAAGTCACGAATCGATAGTGCTGTCAGCCAGCGGGCGGATCCTTCGCTGTCAGCTGTCTGCCAAGACCGGTTCCTGGCACTAGGGCTTGAACTGCCGGGGTTTTCCCCGACAACATCGCCGAACCTAGCGAACAGCCGCAGCGCTATAATTACAGCCGGCGCCGCCAGTGTACTTTACTGCCCAGGCGGGAGGCCGGGACGGGCACCAGCAGCCAATGCATACGCCTATATATTGGACAAATTGTATGCAAATGAAGCCTCGTCAGCTCGTGTTGGTTTTCACTTCCATCTATCTTCAGAGATCATCATATCATCTCTTTTGCTGCCATAAGGATCGCTGACATGCCTATTCCCATTACCACATTCGCCTTCCCAACAGGCACGATACGACTGCTTGGCGACACCATCCATCTCGCTTGACGCGCCCCCTCCTATAGAATCCTTGCGCCGCGGCGGTCGGGACCCTCGCACACCACCAATGCGTGTCTCAGCTGCGGAGTGACATTGCAGCCTGGAGAAGCAATAGAGCTTATGGTAGCGTTACATTTCGCCAGCCGAGCAGGGCGAGAGCAATCTTCTGCAATCTTCTGCACCTAGCCAAATATACTCTAATACCCGATTTACCCGACCCGTGGCGCCTTGCTCCAAAGCCCCAAGCTCCAAACTCAATTCTCCGTCGCCAAATATTGCCCGACTGAATTTCTTCGGGAGTAAATGAAATGGCGTGCTTGTGGAGTTGACTTACACTTTTGTAATAGACATCAAGACGTACCTATTGCGTGCTATTGTTCTGGGTGCCTAGCACAGTAATACAGCCAGACATGCAGAATGATTGTTACTACCTCCCAATCCTACTGATCTTTTTATGTAGGCCGCTGTGAGGCTGGTGTCAGTGTTAGACGGCATCGGCCTCAAAATGTCCAACTGAGCACTAACAATGTAATATTAGGGGAAGAATCATTAGACCCTACAATAGCTCGATCACCCATCATATTATTAGACTGCATCATAACTAAACGATTTCTAGCACAATCTGAAGTGAAAAGCAACGCACAAATTTGCATCGGCCCCTAAGCAGCTCTTCCCTGTGTCGAATGGACTCACGGCTGCACGGCCGAGATCTACTTCTCTGTGTAAGCTAATCCCATGTTGATCAACTTCCCTCTACAAGCTGCAAGAGATGTAGATTTTCCGGGTTCTGGCCACCCCCACATGCTCCTCCACAATCTCATATCCATTGTTCCGACTTTGAGCATGATGGTGTCATTCATCAGGACAACACGGCATATACTCACTTCGTAGGATTCACTTTGGCTTGTGGATGATGTTGCGCGACAAGGCCGCCGAGAGGGGCGGTCGGTTTCCGGAGAACCACGAGCTTCACATCTAGCGTATATCATAAGAAATGCGAAGATGTATTTGCACTCTCGCGGCAACATCTCGGCGACCTGTCATCGCAAGTGGCTATGAGATAGCTCTCGCGGTCTAACATCTCCGCCGCCGTATGTCTAAGTACTCAGCACGGGATGAATTTGAGTGTGGGGTGAGCGGACGGCTCATGTAGTACCGGTACCTGTCTGAGGCGATTTGTGAATTTTCGCGAATGTTCCTTAGTACCAATAAACTACCCCTCAGGTCCTAAGTGACGTGAAGGTTGTCTTGTGTCAGCTGTTGTCTCGTATCGACCATGTCAGGCTTATTGGTTACGAAATCTGTTCGCTTTGACGCTTGTCTAGCATTCTTAGCCTTGATGGGCTCAAGACAGAATTCTTGCCCTCGCGGGTACAACTAGTATAAATGGCTCTGGCTTCAGGTCTATGCCATGCTAGATGTATTTATTGCCGCTGTTGCTGTTTTTCTGGGTGTGTGCATACCAATCAACATCGCTTAATTGAAGTCTGCGGATCCGCTGCCCGCCGCGCTCTCTGTTGAATCTCTCGCCACGATTGGCGTGATAGGAAGGCCGATCGTTTCCTGATTTATTTGAAGTGTGAATATTTGGGTTGGATCTTATGGGTGGCGGGAGGGTATCACCATCTAAGTCCTCATTCTCGCGGAGGTCATAGTTAAGAACTAGGTTCTTAATGCGCTGCTGCTCTTCGCGCTCAGCCTGCTGCTGGTTCTTCATCGCAACTGCAAATGTTGAATCGGAGGGAAGCACGACATTTCGGGTCTACCGATATTAGTAACTGCCCATAGAATCATGTAGATGTTACCAACCTGCTGTCTATTTCCTTTCTTTGTAAGAAGAGAGAAGGCCATAGTACTAGGGCCATCCTTATTCTGCTCTTCTGGCTCTGTAGTAGCCGAAGGTTCACGGACTTTGGATCGAAGGGGCAACGGTACATCGAACATAGGCTTGCGATCGAATTTCCGGGACTCTAAACTCTCAGTCATCATTTTCGCGAATTCACGGTCGAATTCCGCCTCGGCCTCCGGATCAAACTCTTTAGCCTTCTTCGTTACGACGATTGCCTCTTCTTCCGAATCAGAGTCTTTGTTAGATTGAGATTGATCGTGCTGGTCATCAGGTGACTTTCACAATTAGCTGCGGCATATTCTGCCATCTGGTTCGAGTCAGACTCACCTCGCCATCGTCTTCAACTTCACCCTCATCATCATCATCAACACCGAGTTCCGATTCTCTGTCGCTCTCGGCATCGTGATCGCCAAGTTCACCATCACCCTCCATCCGATCATCATCCGATAATGAGTGGATGGATGTCTCATCTTGTTCTGCTACCTTATCAATTCCAGAGTGTTTCTGGTCTTGTGCGATGGCCAGTTGTAACGCTTTGGCCGCCTCTTCTAGGTTGGTAGCTAGCTTCCATTGTGGTCTGGTCAAGACGAAAGTATCTTGAACGATGAATTCAATATCCATCGGCAGCGGCTGTTTGGTGTGTATGTAATACTATGATTGTGTTAATTATAATCCTAATGCTGCTTTGAACGAAACGAACCTGTAGAAATGAAAGGAAATATTCGAGCTTTTTGCCAGCAGCGCCGCGGTTGAAAAATACGCCGCAAGTCTCAAGCATCGTGGCGATGAGACGAATACGGAAGAAATCATCTGGCATATCAAGCGGATTTAGACGGCCAGGAACGGGTGGTCCACCTGTTTCACATTAGCATATCATCTACTTGTTGGTATGAAATCGACTTGCCATGGCCAAAGGTCAGGATTTTGTATAGAACTTCGAATATTACAGGATGTTCAAGCATTCTATAGTTGTAGAGCTCACCAAGATACTTGATTTCGGCAATACGTCTTTGATTGTACCTGAACTCGTTCTGCTCCAGGCCAAATGTTACAGCATCAAGAACATTGTCAATGACGCCGAGGGCAAAGCTTGGATGGTACCGATATATGGCGCTCAGGAGGATCGCGAGGATATGAATGCTGCCGTACTTAACCTTAGCAGGCCTCGTGAATATTTTCGCGAGAATGGCGACGACCTATATTCTTCTTTAGCTACAGACATTAAATGCCATGATCAAATTTTGACATACCTCCGGCTCTTCCCAATGCAGACGTCGGATCTGCTTAAGGATCTTGGTATAATTCCGTTTTGTCATATCCACATATATGAGCTTACGAATGAATAGCTCTGTTGGAGTGCGTTCTTTTTGTTGGATGGAAGCTCTCTCGGGCGGGTCGACGTAGTAGATCGCATTTTCAATAAGCATTCGTTCCGGTTGTCCTATATGCTGAACTGATTTTTTGCGTTGGAGTGTCTCCAGGAAAGTGGACATGCGAGGCAAAGTATCGGCGTTACGTAGCAAATATCTACCACAGTTTTCCAGGAGATTGCAGATGATCTCGATATTCATTCGAGAGAAGTCATCCACGCTGACCTTCAAGCAATGAAAGACAACGTGCTCGGGTACGATACCGAACTTGGTTAATTCAGCGAGGTATCTGATATTGCTCAACCGAACTTGACCAAGAAAGTCTTTCTCCTTTCGTCGTTGGAGACTTCGAAATTCCGCGTCGAGGTAGTCAACGATGCCTTTAGGGATATCAGCCATGTATCTACCCAAAGTAGCTACAAGGCGTGACCAATAAGGCAAAAGGTCTGTTCGGCCTTTAGGTACCTCGGTTAGGCCCTTGATGAGTCGGTTCCGTGACGCTTTCGAGTTCAGATAGCAAAATTCAATGGCCATTTGATCGGTCGCATCCTTGCTTGAAAGATCTGGCAGCATGGCCAAGAGGACATCGACCTGCGCACCGATAGTCTTGTTTGCGATGGCTGTCGACTGGTCGTCGTTTACCTCAGAGGGCTTGCCGTTTTCTGGGACATCCACTGAGTCGATTCTTTTCCCAACTGCTTCTTCCGTGTCTGCTTTCTTCTTCTTCACATCTTCTAGAAGTATGCCAGGTACCTTGCCTTTTAAGTCGACTAAATTTTCGTAAAAGCGACGTTCCTCTTCATCCTCCCAGATCCCTGCGCCTTCACTCTGGCCCCTTAGATATTCTCCGGTCTTGACCAGACCAATAGACCCATTGGCGCCGGAAAAGCCATCTCCGGCGTCCTTCAAATCGGGCATCTCTTCATTGAGAATGTCAGCAATGATCTGTGCATTGGAAGTTAAACGCTCCTGTGCCTTAAGTTGCTTCTCAAAATTGGCTTGGCGGTCTTCGAACACTTCGCCGGACTTGACGTAGGCTTCCGAGTTTCGTCCCTTTTGGGCAACAATGTGTTTCTGATTCCGTACCAGATGTGCTTTGACATCCTCAAAGTATCTCTTGAGAATATTGCAAAACCGCTCTCGCATCTCCACGCTTGCAAACGGAGGGTCGTCGGGGTCCATCGCCTCAGACCCGGCGTTTCGTTCCGTACCATTATCCGTAGGCTTAGCGATGCCATCAGCCTCAACTGTCTTGCGGCCCTCGGCGCCGGCTGGTTTGACGCCCAAGGCGTCCCAACTGAATGATTTCACGAAAACAACCAACAGAGGGAGATTGACATGCTCTCGGTCGTGTCCCAGTAGATCCTCGAGAACCTCGAGGGGGAATGGTTCAGCACCGCCTCCTTTTGTTGTGTTTGTGGCCTTGATTTTGAGTTCCGCGTTTTTCCCATTGATACCGCGAGTTGCATCATCAGGCTTCACGTCATCAAGAGTCCGCAGAACACCAACCAGCCACAGTTCCGTGATCGTTCGTAAAAGGGCCCGTTGACGAACCAGGCGATCCTTCTCCTCCTTTTCGCGCAGTTCAGGAGCCAGAGTTTTGAGAAGGCTCTTGTCAGGCGTGGCCATACCCTTGCCAAGGAGCCATCCGAGATATTCAGTGAACTCGGCGGGGCCGAAGCGCTGGTGTAGCGCACTGACGATTTCCACAGCGGCGTCGACCTCGCCCGGGGTCTTGAGCTTGCATAAGCCATCGTAGCAAGCCGAGATGACTTCCGACAGGTATTTGGTGAGGCTTAGAGTTCGAATCTCCTGTAGGAACGTATTCTGGGTGGCGGAGGATACAGCGGTGCGCAGACGCTTGATGAAGGCAGTATTCTTTTTAAGAGACGAGTCGAGAGCGGGACTAAGAGGGAAAATGTCTGTATCACAGTTAGCATCCAGGGGGTGCTCTCGCTTAGCCGTCGCTTCCCATACCTGGCTCCCCTTCCCATGCACGCTGGTTGAGAGACAGCAGCTCGCCTACACGGATGTCAGTGCCAAGCGCGAGAGAGACGCCTGAGGCCGCGAGCGGTACTGACGCTTTCGTGAGCGGTCCATAGCGGACAGCCCGTGGTCAGTATGAGTAGATGTAAGTCAGTAACTACATTCGCAGAGCTCTGTCCGCGACCACGGCTAAGGCTAAGGGATAAATCGCCCTAGGTAGTGGAAGTGATACGGAGTATCAGCCTCGGCCGGCATGGGTAGGGAAGTGAAGGACTCTGCCCTGATACGGAGATCAAGGCAGGCGGCGTCGTAGACAGTCGATCGCGGCTGATGGCTTTATTGTTGTAAGATATCGTTTTGCGTGTGTGAAGAATCGTCCGTCGCGAAAGGGAAACAATGCGCGCGCCTGTGTCCAGAGGACTCTGAAGTACAATTACTTTAAGCGATGATGTAGTCAGGGCAATCTTCCGGCAGCTCTACACCCAGCATTCTTTGGAGTTCATCCACTGCTCGCATGGCACTAGTACAGAAGCCGTCCACTGAAAACTCGCTGCTCAGAGGCCAGGACCCACATATTCGCGAGAAAGATTCAGCAGCATGTAACTATGGGCTACATATACTATGGAAGGTACATACATACAATACATCTTTCCTAACTTTTAGTGCATGAGTGTACCTACATGAGGTGACTCCACAGAGTGCGGGGTCATTCTCAGCGGCTTTTAAGTTGCTGATAATTAAGCCTTTACCCACCTAACCTACAGTATGGTTGCAAACTTACCTACCCTGCACACTTGCTTGATACTGAGGGATGCAATGTCGTAGCTGCAATAGGACCTACAGAACGGTACTGTGCCCGAGGGTACAGTACCTATCACGATGTTTTACAACAGATTCTCAGCCTTATGAAGTATATAAGGTAACATTTAGGTTAGATTGGCACACATTCTGCCGAGCTCTACAGCCAAACACTCACTGAACTTGACGAAGCCAATGGCTATTACAGCAAATATATTAACAAATTTGAGGGAGACTAAATTATCTGTCAAGATATATACATGAGGATAACAACTTGTTTCAAGTTTTTCATGCCGTAATATAAGATGTATTAGTAGTCCCAAAGTTGTACATGGTTAGGAGGTATGCCTACTAACATTAATTGTTACACATATCTACAGGTTCTTAATAGCCAATACAGCCTGCTTTTCGATCGAAGAAAACGGACTTTCAAAAGCCAAATGTGTTGTGATATGTTGTTGATTCGAAATGTATGGCATACTTTAGGCTCCCTTAGCTTCTGCCAACCTCTAAGGTATCTTTCCATATGAGTGTCCAGTGCTTAAATATTTGCGAAGCTACCCGTTTGTAGCCATTGTGTCGTGGAATGCCTACTATGGAGAGCGGCAATTGCTATCACCCGTCTGGCAACAGCGTCTTAAATAGCCCCTTCTCACCCTGTGCAATTCTGTCACATTGATCCGATGGAACTTCCCTTTTCCACCGCGCCGTGATGGCTTCCAGGTTGTCCGGCATGCCACCTGCCCAACAAATATTGGTCACGTAGGTAGCATTCTGATGAAATGCGATGCTCATGGTGCCCCACTTAAGTAAGTTTCCGCCGAATCGTTCGCCGCAGGATTGAAGCGATGCGAATGCCGGCTGTGATCTCAGCTCCTGCCGACGCCATTGATTCGCCCAGACGGGACAGGAAAACCTCGCCAACGACGTCACAGGGTGTCCATCTCACCTGTTTCGATACCCTTTTGGGGGCCAACTGAGATGATACCTCCATTTCTTATTCCCATCCTTAGCTCTGCCCAGCCGTCGCCAAATCATGATACGTCGGCCGAGAAGGCTCTCGATTTTCCTATTTCTCTGCTAATGGGCCTGGAAAGACCCTCTCTCTAGTTCTTGTTTGTATTTGTGAGACCGTCGGGTTGGCCTGTATGGCTGATTCTGACATCTCCGCTCACACCCATCCTTATCACTCACGTAGTGGTGATTCGCCAGCATCCTACGATGTCGTACGAGGATGCGTTGCACACAACAAACCGCGGCCGATAAGCGAGCCCGTCCGCGGGGATGCTTATTCTGTTGTTCGGTGCTACAGAATATTCCTCGTTGGGCAAGCCGCTCAAAACAGCATCGCTCGCTGTGGCTTATTGGCATATCTGGATAGTGCAGGGCTAAGAAGACGTGTGCATTCTGGCTAGGCTAGGATCGTCGCCTTGGGGAGGCCGGATAGCAGCCATCGTGGCGCCGCTCCTCTTGTCATCCCTACTAAGCAGTACAGACTATGTAAGGAGTGCGAGTTGGGGCACTCCAGGTTTTGTAATATCTCCGGGCCATACAATGCAGGGTAGGTATAGGTTGAGGCGAGCATAATGCATATGATGTGTTCCTCGGCCCTTGCTTCCCGAAGGGTAAGATCCAGAAGTCTGCCCTCCCGGAGATGTCTAGTCCCATCCTAAGCTTCCTACCGTTAGATCTCCTGGCATAGTCGAAATTTTACTTGTATCTTCCCTGTAAAAAGGGTCCTGTTAACCAGATCTCGATCGAATCTTGCTATGACCCGACCTATATATCAAGTTGGGTATTTCATTAGTTATATCTGACAAATATATGCAATATTGCATACTCGGGCCTATATTAGGAAGCTGACAGGATCATCGGCTGCACAAACGCATTCGCAATGGAGACTTCCAAGAGGGAAGTCTCGAGTTTTCCGAGCAGAGCTCGCCCATCCAGGCGCCAGACCCAAACTCTTCCTCCCTCGCCGCCGGACACGGACAAGGAATCTACCGACCAGGGCTCGGAACTCAGTGACGCGGAGACTACAACACGATGGCCAGATCGTAGTCGACTGAGTGCTCGCAAGCTCCCGCTCTACACCTTACCCCCTAAAAACAGACCCGGCAACGCCGTGCTCTCGGAAGATCTCAACACTCCTGACAGCCACGTTGTACGTGATCCTCGGCTTATCCGTCTGACCGGGACTCATCCCTTCAACGTCGAAGCACCTCTTAGCGATCTCTATGACGAAGGGTTTTTGACGACCAAAGATCTACACTATGTCCGTAATCATGGACCCGTGCCCAAGGTGGAAGACACGGATGTTATGGAGTGGGACTTTACGATAGAAGGGATGGTGAACAAGCCTATTCGCATGAGCTTGGCTCAGCTTATTGAAGACTACGAGCAAGTTACATATCCTGTAACTTTAGTCTGTGCTGGGAACAGGCGAAAGGAGCAGAATGTGGTACGGCAAACAAAGGGGTTTTCGTGGGGAGCTGCAGGGCTATCCACTGCTCTGTGGACCGGTGTGGCAATCAGCGACCTTATCAGAGCCGCGATGCCTCGACGTGGTGCAAGATACGTATGCTTCGAAGGGGCTGACAAGCTACCAAACGGCTACTACGGTACATCTATCAAGATGAGCTGGGCCCTGGACCCCGAGCGTGGGGTCCTCCTTGCCCACAAGATGAACGGAGAGGCCCTCCCTCCCGACCACGGCAAGCCCTTGCGAGTGGTAATCCCCGGTCAGATTGGCGGCCGTAGCGTCAAATGGTTGAAGAAGATCATCATCACGAAGGAGCCGAGCGGCAATTGGTATCACATCTACGACAATAGAGTCTTGCCTACCATGGTCGATCCTGAGATGAGCGCTGGGTTACCAGAAACCTGGAAGGATGAACGATACGCCATTTACGATCTGAATACAAACAGCGCCACTTGTTACCCAGCTCATAACGAAGAGCTGTCATTGCAGGAGCCAGATACAATCTATAAAGTCCGTGGCTATGCTTATGCTGGGGGCGGCAAGAGAATAACGAGAGTTGAGGTTACTCTAGATAGGGGTAAGACTTGGGTGCTTGCCAACATATCATATCCCGAGGACCAATACCGTCTTGCTCCCGAAGGCGAGACACTTTATGGAGGAAGATTAGACGTAGCTTGGAGAGAGAGCTCATTTTGTTGGTGTTTCTGGAGTTTGAATATCTCAATATCTCAGCTGCAGAGGGCAGATGATATCATGGTACGAGCCATGGACGAGGCCATGATGGTGCAACCTCGAGAGATGTACTGGAGTGTTCTTGGTATGATGAACAACCCATGGTTCAGAATTGTCATACACAAAGAAGGTCAGAAGCTGAGGTTCGAACATCCAACTCAGCCAGCACTTATGCCAGGCGGCTGGATGGAAAGAGTGAAGAAGGCTGGCGGAAATTTGATGAACGGATACTGGGGCGAACAGCTAAACGGAATACCTGAAGCTGCTGAGCCTGTCGAGCCGTCAAAAGAAATCTGCATGACAAACCGCAAAGTGAGCAGAACCATTACACTTGACGAGCTTAAGAACCACAGCGGGGAATCAGAACCCTGGTTTGTGATCCACGGAGAAGTATATGACGGGACACAGTTCTTAGAAGAGCATCCAGGAGGGCCAACTTCGATCACAGGGGCGGCAGGACAGGACGCCAGCGAAGACTTCCTGGCCATCCGTAAGTGACCCCTTATCCCATCATTGCATACCACATTGTTTCTAACCATTGTATTTCATCAGACAGCGAAAACGCAAAGGCAATGCTCGTCGACTATCACATTGGGACGCTCGACAAAACAAGCCAACGCCTACTAGCTACCGCCACCACCAAGGCAGCAACGACATCAACATCAGCAGCGACGTCAGCCAATGTGTTGCCAAGAGCAGTCTTCCTACAGCCCAGCATCTGGTCGAAAGCCACGCTAGCAGCGAAGACGAGCGTGTCGCCAGACACCCGGCTCTTCACCTTCGACCTCGAGCACGCCGCACAGACGGTCGGGCTCCCCGTAGGCCAGCACCTGACGCTGCGGCTGCGAGACCCGGCAACGGGCGCTGCGGTCCAGCGCGCGTACACGCCTATTTCACACAGCAGCAGCGCATCGGGCAAGCTAGATCTGTTGGTGAAGGTATACAACTGCGGGCGCATGACGCAAGCGCTGGACGCATTGGCACTGGGACAAACCGCCGAGTTCCGCGGGCCGCACGGGAACTTCACGTACATTGGCCACGGGCGATGCGCCGTAGCAACCGGATCCGGACGCCTGCGTGAGCGGCATGTCCGGCGTTTTATCATGGTCTGCGGCGGCACGGGGATCACGCCCATCTTGGCGGTCTTGCGCGCGGTGCTCACGGACTCGACGGATGCAGCCACTTCGTGCGTGCTCCTCGACGCGAATCGTAGCGAAGCTGATATCCTGTGTCGCGCGGAGATCGATGCCCTTCGCGCTGCCGCTACTACTACTTCTCCTCCGATCACTGCGAAGAATAATCGTCACGAGCGCCGCTGCCGCGTAACGCATGTCCTGAGCCGGCCTGGTCCCGGGTGGACGGGTGCGCGCGGGTATATCGATAAAGACCTTGTTACGAGAGAGGTAGGTCCAGGTCCCAGCACTGCAAGTAATGATGGCGATGGGGACGAGCTCGTGCTCATCTGCGGACCGAAGCTGTTCGAAGAGAGTATGCGTGCTATTTTCTTGGAGATGGGTTGGAAGAGGGAGGACTTGGTCTTCTTCTGATTCCGACTTCTTGCTTACGTTCTTATAATATTTGTCAGGCGTTGCTGTTGCTTCTGCGGCAGATGGCGAGAAGATGTGAGGGTTTTTATTTTATTTTATTTTGTTTATGCTCCTGGCAATGCCTCGACTTTGTTCTATCTTCTTGTTTAATTCCGTCGATATGATTTATGGTTAGCGTTTGTATGTATTTGCGTATGTATTTGTGCGCGCAGGTGTTCGACTGGACGGCAGTAAGGTTTTGATTCGTGAGCTGGCTAATATCCTTGAGTAACTTCTCATAAGTATGATGATGAATAACGAATACGATGCCATGACTACAAGATACGATTCATATCATAAGCGCGATCTCGGTGCCGGTAACACAGAGCACCATACATGTAAGCAGGCAGTCTAGGCGAGCAAAGATCAAGTCATCAACATGTAGCGTGAATGCCTTGACACTATTAACTGTATTCTTTCTTTCTCTTTCGTCTATACAAATATATACATCGAAATCTTATTCCGCTTTCTCTTCATAAGCGTAGGAGGAAAAAAACGTAATCCGTTCAATCATGTCTCCATATGTGAGAATCCCAACCGGATCGCCAAGTCGATCGCCAATCATGGACCAATTCTTCATCTCATCTCGTCATGTTTAAAAACTAACCAGATCTGATCACCAAGAGTCAGTAAAAAACTTCTTTATTTCACTATTATCGTTTTCGGGCTTGGGTTGCGACATACCTCTTCCAAAAAGCCCTCTCTTCAACCAATCCATAATCATGAGGAACTTCGTCCTGAGCCCGACGCTCTGGGCAAAATACGCGCTGCGCCAAGCATAGACGGCCCAGACGCCGCCTGTGAAATTCCACCCGTTGCCGAGGTCGAAGATGGCTGAGTTCCCGACGTACGCCAGACTGCCTAAGTGGTGGTATTCGAACGCCTTGTAGCACGCGTCGTCGACATCGCCGTCTCGGATCTCGTTCCTGCTTAGGCCAGGGGCGCAAACGGCTAGTTTGTTGAATTTATGGCCGAGGTAGATGCCCTGCTGGTTTGCGCGTTGGGCGGTGGCGGGGAGCGAAGTCAGCTTGCTGTCGATCTGCTTCAGGAGTTCTCTGAGCTCGCCGAAGTCGAGAGTGCCGGATTGGTCCTTGTCGAAGGCCTCGAAGAGCTTGTCGAGACGCTTTAAGTGGGATACGGACTGCGGGAATTTCCGCTTGACGGAATCTGCCACGCTGCGCCACTCGCTGAAGCTGAGCTCGAGGGTTTCTGGGTCTTTACCGTGCTTGAAAGCAAGGCCCCGGAGGAAGGATACGATGTTGTCTGCGCTGTTGTTTTGTACTGTCGCGCAGTCTCCGATCGCGTATACGTCTCCGAGCGGCGTGCCATTTAGTCGTAGATGCGTGTCTGTCTCGAGCGCGTGTCGATTGTTTTGAGCGGGACCAAGTTTGCGGGCAACGCGCTGGCAGAGCTCGGATTGCGATACACCAGTAGACCATAAGCAGAAGCCCATAGGTAGCTCCTTCGTGGTGACCGAGCCATCTTCACCCTGCTGTGTGAAGATGATCTTGTCGGATTTAACCTCCTGGACTCGGGAATTGGTGAGGATTTCTACTTGGTCTCGCGCGAAGCGGTCTTCGGCGTACTTCGAAAGCGCTTCGTCGTAAGTATTCAGAATGTGCGACCGGCTCTGGATGATGTGGACCGAGATTTCATTTCGCAGCAGCCGAGGGAAACTCTTAGTCAAATCCTCGTTCAAGAGGTCGAACAGTTCAGCGGCAAACTCGACACCGGTCGGACCGCCGCCACTAACCACAAAGGAAAGCAAGCGTCTACGTTCACTATCGCTGGTAGTCGGCAAGCAAGCCAATTCCACGTTCCGCATAACCTGGTTCCGAATCTTTCTGGCATCATTGATATCCTTCAGGAAATGGCAGTTCTCCAAGCCTTTCACGCCGTGGGGATTAGACACGGATCCTACTCCAATAACGAGCTTGTCATAAGGAACATAAAACCGGAATTCTTTTCCATTGGCATCATACTGCGAGACTTCGACGAGCTTGTGGGAGAACTCAACATCTTCGGCTGTACCTCGGAGATAGTGACCGCGAACTCTGGACAAGACCCTGCGTATCGGCTCGACTAGGCTTCGGAACTCTAGTGTACCGACAGTGGCAGAGGGCAGCATGGGCGTGAACAGGAAGTAATTCTTCGGGCTGATGACGGTGACATGATAGTCGTCCGGGTTGAGCTGCTTAAGCAGAGCAACGCTGCCCCAGCCGCTGCCTAATATGACCAGTCGTGGCCGCTGTTTCTTCTCCTTAGCATTCTCGCTCTCGTCGTCGTCGAGAAGCGCTTCGACGATGGGTAGGTTCTTTGGGCCTCCGCGCGGCGGGTTTAGAGCTGTTTCGGAAACCTGGATATCGCCGAAAGCCACAGACTCTTTATACGTCGTCGCATCGTATGCAAAGAAAGCCGCAAATAGCACACCCACAAACCCGACGCCAGTGCCGAGAATGGCGGCAGTGCGATATGCGAAGTTGAGGAAGGCGGATCGTCGCTGCGGGAGCGGTTTACCGGAGAGTTGGCGAATGCATTGGTTTGCAAAGAATGGCGATTGCTTTCGCCCGGTCTTGAACGGACGAATGGCTAGCGGTGGGCGTGATAAGTTCCCGAATTGGCGGTTGTACGATAATTTGGGCTGGCGAAGCGCTGCTCCAAAGGTCGCAAAGGGAAATGCGCCTTGCGAAGCGCCGCGACGGGTCGTCGTTCTAGCAATCCGAAGGCCCAGGCCTACAACAGCGCCCGGCTGTGTGGGCATGGCCGCTTTCCCTGTCACCCTCGCTCACTCGTGTGCGCGTGCTCTCTCTTTCTCTATCGTCTTGCAGGTTCAATCGCAAGCGAGTGACTCCGAGGAAATTGTAATCGCGCTAGAAAATTATGTTAACATTATAATCGAATTGAGCGTCACAAACGTAGAAACGAGTGAGCTGCGTGGGCAACTTACCACTAATGTATGTTTCGGAACTCGCCTTTAAGGGAGGGTAGATAATTGTCCCGCTAGCAATAGAGGTACGGGGCGCTTCGCATGGTTCATTGTAAGTGTTGAAATGACATCATTGTGTTTCACTACAGTAGCTCTTTACACTAGAAATGCTAGCAGGCGATAGTGAATCTTCAGCCTACCTTAGATATGCTAATCAAGATGGTATCGTCCGGAGCACACTTTTGACAGCATCTGTTCTCAAAGTGACTCATATCGGAACTGAAATTAGGAAATATTGATTCCGATTACCTCTTGTTATTATTTCCCACCTCTTATTTCCGCCGCCGCCTCGTCTAGTTGGTGGCAAGCCTCTCGTCAGATTCTTTCGCCGGATGTTCCGACCTGCAGACCGAAAGTATACTCCGTACCAGGCGCAAATTTGACACCTCCGGCTCTACGTCGGCCAGTTGCGGCATTGCTTTCCGATTGCTGAGTGAACGGCTCCGGATGTGGACACACGGCATACAAACGTAATTAAATAAAAAAAAGTGTGAGGCGTAGATGATGACTTATATGCATGATATCTACGATCTGTTTGGTATCTTGACATTGCATTAGCTCGATTTCTAATCTGACTAGATATTGAAGTCCTTGTATGACCACTTCTCAGTGATCTTCGTTTTAGCCTGCTTCCTGAATGGTATTCTCCTTCGGCTCTCCATTTTGCCCCTGATGAGTAGGCTCCGATAGCGGTCCTTGAGGAGGTTTCCCTCTGGCTTCAAGAGCCGCAATGAATCTTGCAGCTCGTCAGGTAGTACCAGCTCTAGGTCCTTTTCCGGTAGCTTCAGTTTCCCAAGCTGCTTTCGCCTTAGTACCTCATTATTGCTCGCTGTGCTACTGTCGCTCTCTTCGGCCTTTGAGAGTGTGAGGGCCTGCTCACGCTCTGCTACTTCCTGTGCGATCTGCTTGATCCGTTCTAGCTGTTCCTTGCGGAGCTTGGTCTTAGTTTCGTGCTTAAGCCGCCGCTCTTCGTCCTTTCGTCTCTGGATTCTGTTCCTGTCGGCTTTTGTTTTGCGCTTTTGCTTCTTGAGTGTTTGGCGCATTTCTTCGCCCCCACTTTGAAATCCCTCCCATTCCGAGTCTTCGTCCCACTCGGACAGCTCCGCTCGCGCCTCGGCCGCGTCAGCTTCTGCCGCCGATCGAGCAGCTGCTTCGGCCTTGACCCTGTCTATTTCTTCTTCTTCCAGTCGCTTCTTTTCCGCTTCAACCGCCTTGTTACACTCCTCAGTGTACCGGGCCTCATAATCTTCAAATCTAGGGTTGTAGCTGTAATCTCCTGCAGGTGTTGGTACTGCAGCCATCGGTTTTCCGCTGGCTAGCAGTGAAATAGATTTTTCCGAAAAGCTTTTTGGGGCTTTCTTCTTTGCATCTCGTTTATCCTTCACCGTTTCCGATGATGTTGGCTCGGGTACAACAGCCCATGGATCATAGGAGGCATCAGTAACCTCCACGGTTGACTCGTGGTGGCCATCGGCAACCTTCCGCAAACGTGAAAGCTCTTTCACTGTGACATATTCCCGCCTCGCTCGCTTGGTGGGAATAGCCCCATCGGATGTCTTGTCCCCAGCTCGTTTTCGCACAGAGACGGCTGCAATGGCTGAATTACGAGCAGCAATTATCTCGTCTGCTTTTAACGACTTCGCGGTATGCTTCGGGAATTTGGTTGGTATTGTCGTGTCACCGACAGTATCGAGGATGAAGAGTTCGTCAGAGGGTCGCTCGGCTACGACACCACTATTCTCTCTTGTTAGCATCTGGAGCTACCTAGTTCAACAATGCTGGCAGGCCACTCACCCTTTGATGATCTCCTCATTCAACTCATCAAGGCCCTTAGTTACCTCGGTGATGTCGACATTTTTTCTCCAAGCCTTTTTGCCTTTCCTTGAAGGCTGGCTGTAGGTCGCAGGCGCTTCAGTAGACACCGTCCGTGGATGAAGGGCAGGCATTCTGAACGGATTCTGTGCTCCAAATGCTTTTCAGCTCCTTGTTCTGATTGATTAATGGAGAACGAGTTTACTTCGTACTAGTGGGGTGTGAACTTAACACCAAAAATTTCCTGGAGCAATAGTCCACAATCTCTGCGATAAGAAAGGTGGGGACTGCATAAGGACATTCGTAGTAAGGAATGTACTTCGTACCCAGGTACCTCTTCCGAGGTCCCCTTGGCGGCAGCCTACAGGTTCCTTCTACCTAACTTGAAGCTACAGGGCTGGTGCTGTGCACCTGCATCTCAGCTTGCTAACTCCTATTTGGTGTAATGTAGAGATTGGTGTACGACAGTGGTTGCATGTGCCAAATAGTTCACCTCCTTTTGAACTAGAGTAACAACCTTGGAAGTTACTTCATCAGACCCTTTATCCAGTCATCTCTACTCCGATATTACTGTATTAATTGAGCAGTCTTCTGCATCTTCTTCCAAAACATCTTGGTGACTCGTTACTGATTTGCTGGATTGTCAAAACGGTGGAAGAATCGGCGTCTTTCAAACTATTAACGCGAGAGATCGACCCTTGCAACGTTGACGCCACTTACCTACTTGTTCTGAGCCATCGTCCCCATCGACGCACCCGCGCGACTCCCGAAGCGAGGCGATCTTTCGAGTCGTTTTCTAATCCACGTCTACGCCCGAATCATTCCTAACATCTATACCAAACATGGCTCAAGCCGGAGGGGCAGGCGGTTACAACAACCCGCTTAAGAAGTTCAAGTACGCTCGCATCAGGACCACTGTGTGTTCTTGGCATCGCTAACACCCGTTGTAGGCTGGTATTTCTCGGCGAACAAAGTGGTATGCTCTCTGAATTGATCGGCTCTGCCTACCTGCAGCGGTGAGAAGCATATCGACGAATGCTAACAGAGAGCAGTGGGAAAGACATCACTAATAACACGCTTCATGTACGACTCCTTCGACAACATGTACCAAGCGACGATCGGCATTGATTTCCTGTCGAAGGCAAGTTGGAACAACAGCGACTGTCGAACTCGAGGCCTACAACTGCTGACCACCATCGCCGGATAGACTATGTACCTTGAGGACAGGACGGTGCGCCTACAGTTATGGGATACTGCTGGCCAGGAGAGATTCAGAAGTCTGATTCCCTCGTACATCCGCGATTCTAGTGTTGCTGTGGTGGTTTACGACATTTCTAGTAAGTTCCAACCCCATCACGACGTGCTACTCTTGATCAAGACTGACGCGACACAACAGATGCCAAATCGTTTCAAAACACCAAGAAATGGATAGACGACGTACGAGCGGAACGAGGCAACGACGTCATCATTGTCCTTGTCGGTAACAAGACCGACCTGAACGACAAGCGCGAAGTCACAACCCAACAAGGCGAGGAGGAAGCCAAGAAGAACAACTTGATGTTCGTAGAAACAAGTGCAAAGCTAGGACACAATGTGAAGAGCCTTTTCAGGAGGATAGCACAAGCACTGCCCGGTATGGAAGGGACAGATGCCGCTGCACAGGCTTCCTCACAAAGTACGTATCGCCAATAACAGGTGTCAGAGACCTCTCGAGCTAACCCAATCCCAGTGATCGACGTCAAGACGAATACACAGACTCCCCAGCAGGACGGATGCTCGTGCTAGTATTCAAACCCTAGAGATCAACTCCGTTATCTAGCGCAAAGGAGTAGAGCGTTCAGATGATGCCGTATAAATTGTCAGGAGCATAGCGAACTGGTTATCAAACATTATTTTTATGTGGCGATATTGTACACGGTAATACGCACGAGGCGGAAAAGAACCAGACGGGCGGATGCAGCGTTTGCAGAAAAATGACCTTGTACGTGTACTGTTCTTCAAATCCACATAATTTCCACTAGGAATACGAAGAATATGCTAGACAAGTCTGAAAGGATATTTGAATATTACGAGTTATGCCACCTGCTCTATGCAAGTTGTGTATTGAAATACAACGTATGCTTCTAATAGACGGTATCCACACAGAGTTTTTCCTTTATATATACCCTATGCTTCAAAGATTCTAAATGCGATTCAAGAGTGGGTTTCGACTTCATTCTTGGGTTTCAAAACCCCCATCTGTTTTGCCGAAGTAGATCTTGACGGGCTTGACACCCTCTACACTCGGGCCGGCGGCGGTGGCCTGGGGGCCCGTCAAGCCCGAAAAGATGCCTACCTCCAGCACACCTAGTATACCGCGAATCTTCGCCGCCAGGGCATCGGGCGTCCAGAGGCCCTTCGCGGGATCGATGAGGTCGGCCTGGCTGTTCAAGAGCATCGTCGGGAACGGCGCGTCGATCAGGTAGTTGTGATTGTCCGTGAGCAGGTTGGTGGTGGTGGATGCGGCGATGCGGATCACGGGTTTCGTGCTGCCGAGGTCGACGAGGGCCTGGCGCACGAGCTCGGCCGCGATGGGGGACACCTCGACCGGGACATACCCCCACTTCGTGAGCAGGCGATCGGCCTTCTTGCGCGAGTCCGCGACGCAGATGAATTTCTTCGACAGGCGCGAGACGACTTTCTCCTGGAACAGGCAGGCCCCGCCCCCCTTGATGCAGTTCAGCTCGGCGTCGACCTCATCCGCGCCGTCGAAGTAGATGTCCAGGTGCTGTCTGCTCGCGCCGGGGCTGCTGCTGACCTCGGCCAAGAGCTCAGGCACCTGCAGCACGGTCAACCCGGCGTCGCGGATCAACTTCGTCGACCCGGCGCCCGTGGGCACGAACTTCATATCTGAAGTGACGGACGACCCGAGCGCCGCGATCGCTTCGACTACGTACGCTACCGTGCTCCCGCTGCCGATCCCTACATACTTGAAGTCCGCCGAGAAGTTGTCCTTCACGGCCTGCTGGCAGGCGGCGCGCTTCGCCGCCTCGATGAGGTTCACGTCCACGGCGCCTGTGGTCGCCATTGTGCGTCGCGGGATTCTGAGGAGGAGGGCGAAGGGGGAGGGTGGTTGGTCGTGGTTGTAGCTAGACTGTAGAAGCTGGAGCTGCTGAAGCTGTTGCTGCGCTATGCGGGGGCGGGGTGTGCGACTCGGATTCGCGAGCGCGGTGGTCGAGAGATAGCCCGCCGGCGGGACGCGGTTGCTACTGATATGTCTAAATCCCTCACGATAATACCTGGTAGCGGTACTAGTAAAAGCTCGTTGGCGCAGCTTCATGAGCGGTGCCAGCACGCGTGAGCTCGTGTACGTAGCGGAGTGCAGGTTTATTGCTGTAGTAGCTTGAAATACTTTTTATGAATGCATCATAAGGATGGCAGGAAGATTGTCCTAGGGATCAATCGTCTGGTTGGTCGCTTTCACGATGGATGTTTGCTGCCGCAATACGGCACTTACAGCACCCTGAAAAACGACCCCAAAAATTCCAAGAGTGCGGGGCACTTGCATGGTTCCCTCAGTAAGCTTAAGGGTCCTTAGAGTGGGTGTTGGTTCAGCGAAGTAGACAATTTTCTAGGTAAGTTTACTTCGTAGTAATTCCGACATCGCTATCACCAGCCTCTCTCAGTAGATTTGCATATTAAATTGAACAACGTGGTTGATCAAGATAAGGCAGTATTGAAGGGACTCCGTGTGATCAACCAAGCATTGCAGGACAAGATTGTTCGAGCTGTTCAATGTACGACGAAGTACGGAGTACGAAGTACATTTCAAAGTCCTCTTCGCTGGAAGGACCAATCTGGCGATTCGGAGATAGCTCGGAACCAATCGCGGCTGTCGGCGGGATCAAGGCTTAGCTTGCTGAATACCAGGCTCTAAGACAGTACCCCTCCAATCCTATTTTCTGCTTCTTAATTTTATCTCAGGCCGGGTTATGTTTGCATCATCTTTCCCGTCCGTGTAAGCAAACGATGCCGTCCAGCAAAAGCGTATTCCAGGAAATCGTTCTTTTAGCAGATCGCCGGCTTAATAAGCCAATGCATTCATGAATACCTTTGACAATGCTCTTCCTTGACTCGCGGCTCTCGGGTTTGTGGTTGCGAGTGAGGCGGCTCTGATGCAATCTGTTCGACACCTCCGACTCCCGGCCCCCGTCTATTTGCCTAAGTTTTCTGGGGTCCCGTTCACAGGCGATCGGGAGGCTCTATGACAAAGCCACTGCGGTGATTGGTGCGTGTTAAGGCTGTAGGCGATGGCGTGATTGTAGTATAACCTGCAAAATAGCCCAGCAAGCACCTGCTGAGGCCTGTCTCCCGCGAAAATCAAGCGCTATGGTGGCACTAGATGCCATAGCGGGGCAGCTTCGACAGCTCCAAGTCCCCCAAGCCGTCCCCGATTGGGGATCTGGATCATATGTCGCCATCGTCCAGCACCGTGAAAGTCCACATGGTAAAAATTGTTAGCCATCTTCGCCGGGCGACGGCCGACCCGCGGTTTTTCCATTAGTCGTTGCTAGGTAGTGGCCTTTTTTTAACGTTGCCCGCCATGTCGTTCCTCTTTGGCTGGGGAGACTCATCTTCTGTTGCCAATAACAGAACAATGGCGAGCAACAATATTCAAGTTCGCACGCCTGAAGAGGCCGGTAAGTGATTTTACCCACGCTGTATAGGTACTTGGCCTACCTGTGATATCAACGGACGAGAGAAGTATTCCACGTCGATAGCTGGCGCATTGTACGGCCGTAACGAGCAGACATTTGACAGAATATAGCTAATTATATATTATCTCGTGACAGTGGCACGGATCGCATATTTGGCCAGCGATGTCATTGTTTCTGTACAGCCAGCCCTGGGTCAAGACTCTGCATACTCTTCCCATCTAAAGAGCTATGTGGCCAGGAGGGAGGCTGGCCTGGTAGCGAAAGCCGAAGGCGCAATTCCAGAAGTATGTTCCACGCAGTTTAGGATATCTAGTCTTCAAATTATAGGCTAAATCAGTGACAGATACAATCCATCAGATCCAATAACGACCCTCTCCTTTCCGTTTTTGCTCCTATTCGCTCGGGCCGTCTCACCTCTGTGACCACCACCACCACAATCCTTCTGCCTTCCATTGCCCATCTCTATAAGCTTGCCAACTATCCGGTGGTTCTTCATGTCTCGCTCGCACCCAGCCAGCTTCCGGACTACTCTACCATCACAGCTATCAGGAATTCAGGATGGACTTTTCTGCAATCAGAGTCTCTTCAGGAGGCTCAGGATATGGCCATAACAGCGCATGCACTTGCTGTTCGATCCGGCAAGGGTGTTATTCATTTCTTCGACCCGAATTCCTCCCGCCTCGACCAGCCTATTTCGAGCGAGGATAAAGATCTGGTTGGTCAGATACTCAACCTCGATGATGTTCGTCGCTACCAGTCCAGCCCGGTAGCAACTACTGGCATTTATGCAGACGATGGACGCGTCGCCGAAGCTTCGATACGACCAGAAACCCAAGTCACACCCGGCGCTACCAATTTGACCGAATCCGCCATCTTAAATGCAACCTCCAAAATGACTTCTACCGAAGTGTCAGAAAAGTCCAGCCAGCAAAGTGAATCAAGCTTATCGCCCAGTATGTCGGAAGCGACCACGATAGAGCAATCCGCGCCGCAGGTTACATCAGCAGATATATACCAGTATGTTGAATCGATATGGGCACAGATCCTAGATTCTACCGGCAGAGATTACCACGCTTTTGAATGGTCGGGTCCATCTACGGCAGAAAAAGCCTTATTCATCTTTGGATCTGATGCCGGGCTGTTTGCAGAGGCACTAGATAGTGCGAAACCGACCGATATTTACGCAAAGTCCGGCATGGTCACAGCTCGCCTATATCGGCCATGGTTAGGTGCCAAGCTTCTCGAGGTCATTCCGAAATCTGTGCAACGCCTCGCTGTTCTTGAACAAGTTTCGAGAAAGACAACAAAATGGGGGCCATTGCTGATCGATGTCCTCACATCAGTAAAGAGCAGCCCGGGAGGCGGTGTTCATACCATCGTTGGCCATCAGTTGGGATATATAGCTCCAGATACTGTTGGACAAGCACTTAAGGGGATTTTCCAGAACTTGAGTTCAGATCAGCCCTTACAGAACCTCGAAATAGGTCAAACGGGACGACGCGAACTAGCTCAGACAAGTGCTTTAGAGCAACCCAAATTAGAGACGGCGTACACCAAGATTCTCGACCAGCTATTTGGTCATAGGATATTTGTGGCCAATGCTCTTCATTCAAAAGACGCTGGTATCTCATCTACGATAGCGGCGAGCCCCGAGTTCGGCTTCGGTTCATTACTTGCCCGCAAGGAACGCCGTCAGCGATTTGTGAAAGAAGTCAAGGAAGCGGCAAGCACAGGCTCTTTCACAACCGAATCACCTGTCAACTGGCTAGCAAAATGGGCAGCAAGTGCAGAGGATGCGCAGAAGGCGGGTGAGATTGCAGATGGAGTTATTGCGCGTCTCGAAACAGACGGGTCCGTCGCCGCCCGTAATCTGCTTTCCACTAAGGCTCTTTTCAGGAAAGAATCCCTATGGCTTGTAGGATCCGATGCATGGTCATATGACCTTGGTAATTCCGGTGTTCACCATGTTCTCGCCTCGGGCGAGAATGTCAATATGCTCATCATTGACTCAACGCCATACTCGGAACGTGCCGCTGCAGATGCCGAGAGACGGAAGAAGGATATTGGCCTTTACGCCATGAATTTCGGCAACGCTTATGTTGCGTCCACCGCAGTATATGGGTCTTATACGCAGGTTCTGCAGGCCATGCTTGAAGCTGACAAGTATGATGGCCCTTCGATTGTCCTGGCATATCTACCGTACTTTGGCGAGCACGATTCGCCCTTGACAGTCTTACAAGAGACCAAGAAGGCTGTAGAATTGGGCTACTGGCCTCTATATAGGTGGAATCCCACGAACGAGAGCAAAGGAGAACCCAATTTCTCTCTGGACTCGGAGCGAATAAAGGACGAGCTTAAGCAGTTCTTGGCGCGTGACAACCAGCTCACCCAGCTAATGAAACGCGAACCATCTTTCGCAGCTAATTTGGCACAAGATTTTGGAACCGAAGTTCGAGCTCAGCAGAAGCGCAAAGCCAAGGACGCTTACAGTCAGCTCCTAGAAGGTCTCTTAGGAGCACCTCTCACCATATTGTTTGCCTCAGATAACGGGAACGCACAAGGATTGGCGAAGAGACTCGGTACTAGAGGCCGCGCTAGGGGTTTAAAGACGACAGTCATGGCAATGGAAGACTATCCTGTTGAAGATCTGCCGGGCGAGGAAAACATCGTTTTCGTTACCTCAACTGCTGGCCAGGGCGAGTTTCCGCAAAATGGCTTGCCGTTCTGGGACGCTATCAAGGATAGCACCGAACTCGATCTCGCATCTGTCAATTACTCAGTATTTGGTCTTGGTGACAAGCACTATTGGCCTCGCAAGGAGGACAGAGTTTACTACAACAAGCCTGCCAAGGATCTCGATAAGCTGTTAACAAATTTCGGCGCTAAGAGCTTGGTGGAAGTCGGCCTGGGCGACGACCAAGATCCTGATGGATACCAGACTGGTTATGCTGACTGGGAGCCAAAGATATGGCAGGCACTGGGTGTTGCGAATGTAGAAGGCCTTCCAGAGGAGCCCCCACCGATTACCAACGAAGACATCAAGCTGGCTTCCAATTACCTCCGAGGAACTATCGTCGAAGGATTGAATGACCCCACAACTGGTGCCATCTCTGCCTCGGACCAGCAACTGACCAAATTTCACGGCACCTACATGCAAGATGATCGTGATGTTCGCGATGAACGCAAAGCCCAAGGACTCGAGCCTGCCTATTCCTTCATGATACGATGTCGACTTCCTGGTGGCATATCCACCCCGAAGCAATGGATCCAAATGGACGACATTAGCACGAGCCTAGGTAACGAAACCATGAAGCTTACCACGAGGCAAACGTTCCAGTTCCATGGCGTAGTAAAAGGAAAGCTCAAGCCCGCTATGCAGGCCATCAATAAAGCACTTATGACGACCATTGCCGCTTGTGGCGATGTTAACAGAAACGTCATGTGCAGCTCTCTACCTACACAATCTCAATACCATAAAGAAGTGTGGGCGTGCTCCCAGAAGATCAGCGATCATCTACTCCCCTCTACCACTGCCTACCACGAGATTTGGCTCACAGACGACGATAATAAAAAGACTCAAATTGCAGGTGACGCAGTTCAAGACTTTGAGCCTCTGTATGGACCTACTTATCTGCCTCGAAAGTTCAAAATTACAATTGCTATCCCGCCTTACAACGATACCGATGTATACGCGCACGATATAGGTTTGATCGCCATAAAATCAGAGGACGGTCACCTTGCCGGCTTCAACGTTCTTGCAGGCGGTGGCATGGGTGCAACTCATAATAACAAGAAAACCTATCCCCAGACCGGCCGCATGATGGGTTACGTCAAGGCCGATGAAGTTCATATAGCTTGTGAAAAGATCATGCTTGTTCAAAGAGACCACGGAGACCGGAAGAACCGTAAACACGCTCGTCTAAAGTACACCATCGATGATCTCGGTGTCGATGTTTTCCGTTCTAAGGTCGAGGCCATGTGGGGTCAGTCCTTCGAACCTGAGCAGCCGTTCCACTTCAAGAGCAATGTGGACACTTTCGGCTGGCAGAAGGACGAGAACGGCATGAATCACTTCACATTCTTCATCGAAAACGGTCGCATCGAAAATACCGCAGAGTTCCAAATGAAGACTGGACTGCGTGAAGTTGCCAAGATCCATAAGGGCGAGTTCAGATTAACCGGAAACCAGCATCTGATTCTCAGCAATGTCGCGGATGAAGACTTGCCAGAGATGAAGGAGCTCTTGAAGAAATACAAGCTCGATAATGTCCAGTTCTCTGGACTGCGTCTTAGCTCCTCTGCCTGTGTGGCATTCCCGACTTGCGGTTTGGCCATGGCTGAGAGCGAACGTTATTTGCCCGAACTCATCACGAAGCTTGAAGGATGCCTTGAGGAGAATGGCTTAAAGCAAGATTCCATTGTCATGCGAATGACCGGATGCCCTAACGGCTGCGCGCGCCCCTGGTTGGCCGAGGTTGCCTTTGTTGGCAAAGCCTACGGCGCGTACAATATGTATCTTGGTGGAGGCTACCACGGCCAGCGTCTCAACAAATTATATCGTTCAAGTATCAAGGAAGACGAGATACTCGCTATTCTAAAGCCTTTGCTTAAACGATACGCCCTCGAGCGCGAGGAAGGCGAGCACTTTGGAGACTTCTGCATACGCGCAGGTGTCATTGTGGCAACAAAAGAAGGACGCGACTTCCATGACAACGTGAGCTACACAACCCCATATCGCACTCGATAATTACTGACATGTTTTTAGGTTGCCGAAGAAGAGTCTGATGAGGAATGAAATGCTGCGTAACGGTTGATTTATATGGCGTCCGAGGCAATCATCTCATGCATATCCTATTGTAGTTTTTCATACCTAGGTTAGATCATTTCGCTCTTGTATGCCTTAACAAACACTTAATGCGCATCATATGATGTCGCGACACAAATAAACGCATCTCACATTAGGAGAAGACGTCCCATGCGGTCGGCTTCTCCAGGGGTGAAGCACGCAAATCAAACAAAAGTTACATTTAATGTGGACTACAAAGGCACAATTTCTAGTGGGCTGCGTAAGATACAGTAGTCGAGTGATTTACGGGATAGGAAAAGACGACTTACTGATGTTGTTTTGCATATTGTACTATGCACATGCAACCCAACATGCAACCTAATAAAACCCCCACGAAAACACAAGTGATAAGAGATGATACTTTGAGTAATACCAACGGGAATATACATCCATGATGTATGTACATAGGAGTACTCCAACTCTTTGTCTGTGTGCCTTCTACCAGCATATACTCCAAATGTGCCTACTGAAGTAGGTACTCGACGTTTAGGTATTGTCTTACCTACCAACCACTTTCTCAATTTACCAACATATCCAAATTTGATCCCCGTAGAACATCATTACAATGATGGACACCATAAACCCTCTACGATTTATTGCGCGGCTAGCTGCTGCTTTGCTGATCCTGTGGCTCACTCAGGTAGTTTATCGAGGCCTATCGGCAAGGATTAGATTTCGTCGGATGAAAGCTCAGGGCCTTGTAAGCTCTAATGCAATAGGAAGCCATACCCAGAAAAACTAACGCAAACGAAGCCCGTTCCTAACCCTCACTCGTTCCTGTTTGGTCACATTCCACTGATGAAGAGCCTCAAGGAAGGCTTGCCAAAAGATGCTCATGAAACATACTATTATAGGAAGCTCACTAGAAACTGGCGCGACTACTTTCCCCATGAGAAGGAGAGATGCCCTCCGGTCATCTATCTTGACCTTTGGCCGCTCTTCTCCCAGCCGTTGATCCTTGCAACGAGTGCTGAAGCCTGTCATCAACTCACCCAGCAGACTCCTCAACCAAGACACTCTCTGATGGTATGGGCCATAACGCCCGTTACTGGCGGTAAAGACTTGCACTCTATGGACGCAGCGACTCATCGCTTATGGCGCTCCCGATTAAACCCGGGTTTCTCGCCGCAAAATATTCTTTCACAAGTCCCTATTCTTCTTGAAGAAGTCGGAATTTTCGCCGAGCAACTGAAGAGCAAAGCGGGCCCCAATGGCGATTTTGGAGACTTCTTTACCCTGTTCGACAGAAGTGTGGCCCTGACATTTGACATTATCATGAAATCAGCACTGTATTATACTTATGAATTACCCATTATTCCCAGCTGTACCTGAGCACTAACACGTGTAATTCTAGTGGCCTTCACACCAAAGAACAGACGGAAGGCCCGAGCCCTGTCTTTCATGCCTTCCGACACCTGATCACCCATATTAAGTTAGAAAACCTCTGGAACAAGCTTGCGCGCCTGCGCCCGTCTTATCGGCAGGACGTTGCCGCCAACACGAAGGTGCTGAACGACGTCTTGCTCCCTGAGATCAAGTCACGACTCGGCGCCAAGGGAAGCCGCTCGAAAACCGTGATTGACCTCGCAGTGAGGCAATCCAGAGAGGAAGCTGTCGAAAAACCTCTAGAGCAGAGCGGCGACTTCATCGACGTTGCCCTGTCTCAACTCAAGCTATTCATGTTGGCCGGTCACGACACGACTGGGCAAATGATGTAAGTATAGGTATATCCCACAGCATCCAAGATTCACCTGAGCCCAGCTGCTCGCGATGTGGTGTTCCATTGACAATAGTGGTAAATAAAGGTGCTGGTTATTCTACGAGCTAAGCCGAGAACCCGCGGTCCTCGCTCGGCTGCGCGCCGAACACGACGATATCCTGGGTCCGGACCCAGACATGGCAGCGCAGGTGGTTTCCGACCAGCCACACAAGCTGAACGCACTGAGTTTCACAAGCGCCGTCATCAAAGAGACGCTTCGCCTCCATCCCATAGCTTCAACGTACCGGCGGGGAACCGCAACCTTCGGCATTGAATACGAAGGCACGACGTATCCCGCAGGCAATTGTATGGTGATCACCAGCCCGGCGGCTGTCCACCTGCGCCCCGACTTGTGGCCGCGGGCAAATGAATTCTTGCCTGAGCGGTTCCTAGTTGCTGAGGATCACCCACTTCGTCCTGTGAAACATGCTTGGCGACCTTTTGAATTAGGTAGTACGAGGTGTATCGGGGAGGAGCTGGCCATGGTCGAGTTGAAGCTGGCGCTGGTGCTCACGATGCGCGAGTTGGACTTTGATTTCGATTATGAACTGTGGCATGAATTGCAGTACGTACCTAGTCAAACTGCTCCTCCGACTCTGATATTCCCAAAGGTTTCCGGCTCTGACCGTTCATACTCCGACCGCTTTACCATTTCTTTGTAACGGGTTGGGATTTATACGTTCTACGCTAATTGTATCGTAGTCATAAGACAGGCACCCTCGATTCCGTTAATGGCGAACATATATACCGTGTTGGGAATGGCATGGGTAGTCCGAAGGACAATATGCCGACACGTGTTAAACGCAGAGGATCTTGAGAGAAGTATACTAAGATAGGGGTAGAGTAACAGTGCTCGAGTCATCTCTCATTACGTAGTACGAGGCACGATCTTTTCAAAGTATATCGAGTGTTAAGGATAAATGGAGATTTTAATGCAATTAAAAATTAATACACTAATGTACTGATTATAACCTGCTGAAGATTATTTCCGTAAGCTTTCGGGTGCTAATTCTTGAAGTCATTGTCTACGGGGGGTCAAAGCGAAGTTAGCCATCTTTGTAGATACCAGTATGAGTCATTGTCTTTCACGTACCTTGTTTCAAAAAGGATCATACTATGCCAAAGGATTATATCTGAAGTTTTAAATGCTTACGCTTTATAATTTAGGTCAATCTGGTTGTCTATCTGTACAAGCTTTAGTATGAAAGAAATGAAAGGGGGTTGAAGCTGTAAACGTCAGTAGACGTTGAGATTGGTTTGCTTACGCGAAGCCTATTCATCGAATACGACGAATTTGTCCCAGTCGACATCATCTGGTGGCGGCGGGCTGTTGATATGTTCGTTAGCTCGATCTCTCGAGTTGGCTGATACAATGGACGCGTACCTTCTTTCCGCTTCTATTGCGGCCCGGGCCGAAGTCTCGAGCTTCGCAAGATAGCTAATCGCGAACTGCTTCTCCACGTCAGCGAATTCTGTCAAGTAGTTCGGGCTATTCTCATCGCGAATCTCTTCCAGAGTGGCCTGGTCGTCGTTCCCGTGGAGGTCGACGAATTGAAAAGAGCGGTGCTTAGCATTCTGCCAGACGCCTGCGCCGGAGCCGGGCTTCAGACCTGCGTAATTCTGGACGAGATGGTGGGCGAAACCTCCGTGAGTAACGACGACCAAGCGGTCGCCGTCTGAGAGGTTTTGGGCCTGCTGGCGGATAAATACTCTCGCGACTCGCGCGCGTTCTTCGACTTTCTCGAGGGTTGGGAAGAACGGGGTTTCTAGGCTCTTCCAGTACCAATGCTCATCATCATTCAAGTGCTCAGTATCAATGAACTCTCCGTATGTGTTCTTGAGAATACTTAGTGGTCTCCCAATATCTGTAACTGAGGTGCTGAGTTCCTGTAGTTCGGGAAGTAAAACCACTTTGCTAACGGGAGACTTGTATGCCATCACAAATCCTGTGAGAGCTGTATCTAACGCGCGCACCAACGGGGAGGCCACCACGTATTTAATGTCTGTCATATGAGGATATTCCTCGCGTAAACGTTCGCACTGGTCTCTGCCTTTATCAGTCAAGTCGGAGTCGCGGTGACCGCAAATTCCCACATTGTGAAGTGCCTCAGCGTGCCGAACAATCTCGATTATTGGGCCCATTTTGATTTCTCGTAGTTAGTTTGATAGGGATGAGGCTGAGTATTATGTTGTGTAGTGTTGGTAGTAAGATCAAGACTGTGGTTGATTGTGAGGAGCTGCTTCTTGTAAGGTTGCAGATTTACGCGATCTATTTATGTCCAGATTCAATAGAAACTTCAAAGCCATTGTACATCAGATGTTCTTCTTGCTTTGCGACTTTGGATAGCATTATACAAAGACGCCACAATGGGTTGTTCACACACAATGCAGATGTTGGACCGCTCTTGTAACGAATCTCTATGGGAGCAGGCCATTGTTGACTTACCTGCTTGGTCTTGAATAGATGTGTAGCCCTTTGTGTTAAAATACTATTCTGCTTAATTACGATTGAAGAAGTAGATGGCTAATAACACCTCTATAAAGACAGAGGAACAGTTATTAACATAGGGCCTGTTAAGCGAAGGTTTGTTCCGTGATTGGTGAACAGTGAACACTATGTGAGGAGTAGCACAGTTCATCTAGAATTGTTCCCAATTGCAGTGTTGAGATGACACCAGTATCAATAGTCCATGGGGCACATTGTTTAAGAGACACGATTATCTGGGTTTCGCTTTTACGATCTGTCGGTGAAGTGCCGAAAGACTGCCCTGCACTCAACAAGAGTCCCCCGATTCACCAATGCTAACGCAGTGACTTCCTACTTGGTGCATTAAAGGGTACAATATTACCTAAGGACTGGCCTATGCCTTATTCTCGCAGAGAGGTGAACAGGCCACGATGTTCTAAGGCAACTTGACTGACGATGCTGGCGAGTGCTAGGTTGGAGTGGGATGGCTCGGTCTGCCTCCCAACATAGGTTGAGGCCAGGGGCATAACGTGGCCGTGCATTTCTACTCTCCCACTCGGTTCCTATTAAATGAAGGATGAAATCTGCCAAGGGGATGCTGCTTCGTTCTGTTCCCATTGTCGCTTACGGGTTCTCTGTGCCACGCTGACGGGAAGCGTATGTTAGCCGCCTGAGTGCATTTGTAGTGCAGGGAAATTGAAAGGCAGACTATATTATCCATGTTGGCCAGCATTATATGTCACCGAATCAGATTGTTATTAGGACAAGCGATTAGAAGCAGGATAGAGCTGCGTTGCGATGTTGGCCTATGTGTCTGTGTTTCAGGGATAAATTAGAATGCGCGGCGTCACGGTTGAGTTTCGTGGTAATTTACTCGTCCAGAAACCCATGTCAAGATTATCGCTATGCAGTTTCAATATGCTATGGCCTGACCTTCGCCAGTACTGATACATCATACTTCATGCAGGGTGATGGATAGGCCATTGAGCAGGCACGTTGAGCCTGAGGCGTAGGCACATACGGGTATATTGAGTCCATGAGTGGCTCTTTCTGCTAGGAGTTTCAGTCGGTAGTGCCTATTTTACTTGCCTTGATGACATCTTTAGTGGTTTCAGACATAAGTACTTCGTATCTCGGGGCAACCATAGGCAAGATCTACTAACTGGTTGGGCAAATCGCTCGGTTGATCGCCTAAAAGATCCGAAGTTTTGCGTATTAGTGGAGTAGTACAGAGGAAACGAGATTTCTTGGCAGAAAGGGTTGGAGGAGGTTGGATTCGGCTGCATCCGTCGTCATTGCTGCTACCTACGTCCGTGAATATGCCCCGAGCCGTTGTACAGTATGTACATACCGAACTACAGTACTATGCCCGTGGACGCGCTATTGTAGTTTAGATGGGAAGGTCCAGTTGCTTGTAGATCATTATCAGTTTACATGCCATGCTCATCCCTGAGTATTAAATAGTTCATCTAACACCTATTTTACTAGATCGGTACAATAAACCTGGCTTTCCCTCACATATCATACATCGCCTCTTGCCACTGTTATTCGCCAGGCCGCGACAGCCATCCGTTGATGAGATACGGCCCCAAGCATACAACAACATCTTCAAAGTGCTACCGAGGATGCATACCGTCAATGTTATAATCGGCCTCATGGCAACGGCGTCAGCGTCCAAGGCTCTCTTATATACAATTCCTAGGAGCTTCCAGGCCGCTGCCAGTAACTGTACCCTGCCGGCCAAATTCGTTGTGACGGATTTCATCACGTATACAGACGAAACCAACTCTACCCTAAACACTGTCTGCCTCGAATTCAGCGACCCAGATACCAATATCAAGACCACATGCCAACAGAATTCTACCTCAACACCAAGTGGTCCAAGTAAGAACAGATACGCATGCGATGACGCCAACGTTGCCTTCATCTACCAGACGACTGGGGTTGCGGGCCTTACAATGATTGAACGGGCATGTCCCGGTGGAACGTAAGTCCTATTAGGAACATGAAATGGTATGCTCGCGGCTGTTCCATTAACAAAAAGCGCAGTGGTACCCAACTTGAGGCGTCGGGCCTAGTCACGCCCCAACTCGAATGTTCTAATTCAACCACTGGTGTACTTTGCCACGCGGAGCCGACGTCTATCCAAGGCGATTTCGACAGCCTGGAGCCCATCCGGCCTAAGGCGCCTACCCGGAGGAGCCAGAGAGCTCGGAGAGGCTGAAAGAATGATTGAAGTTCCTGGTTCAAGCTACCTGAGTACCTAATGGCAAAGTATCATATCTGGGATCTCTTAATAGAATGGTAATGCGCAAGCTTGTAATGTTTAAAAACAAATCGAGTTTACAGAGCCCTCGAGCTTAGTTTCAAAGCACATAAAAAAATCTGGGATTTACCGTACCTAAGCTAAGGAATCTACCCGTCCTGCATATATCTTACTACCTAGGCTGCTCTATTAGGCGCCTAGGTTAGTGGATTTGTGGCGCTTTATGACCCCGCGTTTTCCCTTTTCAGCACTGCTGAATCTTGATTTAGTTGTTACCTTGCGCATAAGTTGCGGGCGAAGTGGCTGGCTGGTCTAGGCTGGTTATTGGTGCCGTGCTTTGGCTGACAATTTCCTAACCTGAACTTTATTGATCACACGACCTGCAGCGTATATGTAGGTTATCATTTGGCATCGTGACTTCAGGCCACGCTTCCCATGTTGACACAGTTGTATTGCCACCACCGTTCCTGATTGCAAGCCGGTATCTACACTAGAGTCGACACTGTCCATTCGTCGTCAATTTCTCCGTTCGCTCCTGCTCGGAAGTCAGTCCTCATGAGGTCGTAATATATTCGACATTTCACGATGGTTGCTACGAATCCTGTAGCAGTCGGCTGTATATGTCATCATCACCTACTACACTAAAACCTGCAACTATCATTTTCCTGAGATGCTATCCATCGTAATCCACCTACTATGCCTATTCGCTCTGGGTGCCAGCACCCGTGCTTTCGCATCGCCCGTCTTTGACCAGGACCTATCATCGCAGGGCGAAAGGACTAATGCCTCAGGCGGCGTCTCCTCCTACTTCTTCGCCTCATTGGAGCGCCTCTCTCGCCTTGTTGATATAACCTACTGTGTGGGGACAACGGGGATCCGCCAGCCCTTCTCATGTATTTCACGGTGCAAGGACTTCCCGTCACTCGAGCTTGTGACGACTTGGAATACTGGCGTGCTGCTGGGCGATAGCTGCGGTTATGTCGCCATAGACCATGGCGCATCATCCTCTATCGCCGAGCTGCCTTCGGCGACCCACCAGAAAGTGCAAACTGACAGGAGAACTCCCGGCGTTATTATCGTCGCTTTTCGGGGGTCGTATAGCATAACGAACGCTGTGGTCGATCTCAGTACTGTTCCGCAGAAATATGTTCCATACCCGCCTGTCGACGACGGAGATGATGTCCTCGCAAAGGAGCCAGAGCACGCGTGCACTAATTGTACCGTGCACATGGGATTTCTATTGTCATGGCAGATTGCCAGGCAGACAGTCTTGCCAGAATTGAAGCATCTCCATGCGCAGTATCCCGATTATCCCATCCATGTGATTGGCCACAGTCTTGGGGGTGCGGTAGGCGCGCTCGCCGCGTTGGAGATAAAAGTCATTCTCGGATGGGAGAACACAATCGTGACAACGTTTGGTGAGCCGCAGATCGGGAATGCAGGGTTCACCGACTATCTGGACGCGGCTTTTAGCCTTCAGAACGATGAAGATGATCCTGAACAGCGTACCTATCGACGGATTACTCACGCTGACGACCCCGTCCCGCTGCTCCCCCTCTCCGAATGGGGATACAGGCCTCATGCCGGTGAATTCTTCATTTCCAAAGCCGAGCTATATCCTCAGCCGTCAGACATCAGACCGTGCGTGGGAGACAGCGATCCAAATTGTATCGCCGGTTCAGATGGAGACACGACCACCAAGGTCACGAGCGAAAGCTCTGCTGTACGGTCGACTAGTAACACAAATACTCAGTCAAGCGCGCCATGGCATATCCCTACGCGCTTGAATCTCTGGGGATTCTTTTTTGCGCACCGTGATTACTTCTGGAGGCTGGGCCTCTGTGTCCCGGGAGGAGACCCGATCGATTGGAACAGAGACAAATACCCCGCCTTGAAGACGAACGACGAGTTATGAAATCCGATAGGTACCTGCATCATGTATATATGGATGCCATCAAATTTTCTCGAGTCTTGAGGGGGGCACGCTCAGCGGCGCGGGAAGAAAGCACGTGGGATGCGTGAATTCTTCGGCGTCAAAAACATAATTGGGTCAAACGGCGTCGAATGGAAATGGTGCTCGGTTGAATTATTTTATTAATGATATTCTTACTGCTGAGGTAATAAATAATCATCGTCTAATAATTATAGTATCACTTACAGACTGTTACTGAACGCTCACTCCAACTTGATTTACACCTCTCCTCAGTGTTTCAAATAATCTGGGAACATGAACTATCGTGATATATGAGTTGTACTTCTATCCCAACTCCGTTTCATCGGAGTTATACCGAGGTAGGAAATTTTCAACTACAGATTAATGCGACCTCGGTCAATCCCGGATCCTTCTTCCTCAGCTGAATCCGGACAACAGTTGCATGGCACTTCGTCCCATGTGGGACGAATTCATGGCCGGACAGGCTGGCTGCCAGCACAGCCCTCGCCGATGATGCTAAGGGAAGGTCGTGACTGGTTGGGCCTGGACCTCGTGATAAGGCGTCGAGGGTGATAAGAGGGGAAATGCTCTGACCTTTATCGGCGGCCGTCTCTCAGCACAAATCACGTATGGAGTATTATATCGTTTAGGCATAGTTAGATCGTTGCGTAACATGCACTTTTCGCTCGGGCAGAAAACTCGGGAGGCCCGTCACTGGTTTTTTTTTCTGGGTACACATGCTAGGCGCACTGGCTTATCGAGAACAACGACTGGATATCCCTATGGGAAGTCGGTGTGATGCTTGCTGACTGAGGTTACGGATGACTAAGGCAGACAAGCCAGTGTACAGACTATAACGTGCTGTTTCTAAGTATACTGGCATACCTAGGTAGTCGTGGTGTACACATATTTATTACCTACCACATGATCGTAAAACGTATTATTCAAGATCCAATTTTGAATCTGTGCTACGAAGTACTTTGTACATCTATATTGTTTGTGACACCAACTCTCAGGGCTTGATTTGCTCTTTAGATGAAGTTCGGGAACAAACAAGGGTCCGTCGCTAGACGACTAGGTTAACAGGTGGGGGCGGTGCTGGTGGAGGATGGGGGCCAGAGCCATTGACCCATTTGATGATGGAAGTTCAGAGAACAGTTCTGCTGTGCAGGGAGAGAAAATAACACAAAAAAACAACAGACCGCAGCGTCAGTGGCTTAAAAATGCCCCAGATCAACGTCACTATTTTGGCGCAATACCCTGCTGTGGCTGACTTAAACCGACCGCAATATTGCGCACGAAAGCAGACTCTGGTTCTGAGTACCGGTATATTAGTGATGATATCGCTGCGGGTGTGGAAAGAAATAGCAGTGCACGTGAACTAGAAAGAGGTGGGTGAACGGATTTGAATTGTTTATTTGTTTATTTTTTTCCCTGGCTTACCCTATTTTGGATTAAACGTGTTGTTCGATGAGGTGGACGATAGGTAGGTAGCCTTGCTGGTGAGGGACCAGCCCACTTGGCGCGGATTTCGAGATGAGGGGCACGTTTGGAGCCCAACTCAGGATAAGAGCCTACATGCTCTATCTGAGCCTGCTTGTTTTCTTGCTTTCTGGGCAGGTACTGCTCTATGTGACTGACCTACCCGCTGTCTAGAGACCTGATACTTGTCTAAGGCCGGATAGGTGTGGGTAAGACCGAGGCAACGTATGTACCTAACCCCGTGCTGAGATGCGGCTGTGGCTACCACGAGTTTGCTGCATGGTACCTGCTCCTGCGTAAGTATTTGGATGGAGGCGATGTACATTCGTCCCTCCGCTTTCCGACTGGGCCCTCTGTGACTATCCTGTGACCAATGATGCCTTTGTGTTGTCATTACCAGAGTACAATCATATAGTGCTAGAAGGTGCTGAGACTATTAGGCAAGTACCCAAGTAGAATTGCAGAAGAAGAAAAATACGTATGTACCTCTAGCGACCTTGCTAAGAAACTTAGCCCTCCTACCACTGTACTGTGCAATCGCGAGTACCTACCTCCTCACCCAGGCTGCCCTACACAGCCTACACGCACCTCCTGGCGCACCAGCCAAGACCAGGTGGGCGTAGTCGGCGGGTCTGGCTTGAGATGGGGACCTGCTTCTCCTCCCACCCAAACCTCGTCCATTTTGAATGTCCATAGTCAACCTGATTTCTTGTAAACAACTACCACTACACCTCCCATATCTCCTCTAAAATTTCAGTCACCACTGACAACAACATCACCTCACGTTCACATTACTCTGCACTCTTTTCCGTGTCCCTCATCATCAGAACTCCATTATCTTTTTTTTCAGACTAGCCCAACATGACGACTGAAGTAAGTGAAGCAAACCCCCCCTTTCTGCCAACCGCTTTCAAATGTCTCCCCCATTCATCAGTTGCTTGCTTCTGTTTCTACCGGACGCCCTCGTGCACGTAATCGTCCATTCCAAAGCAGATAGCACTCTAAAAGCAACAATTCGAGCCCTTGCTAACGTTACCTCTTCTAATGTAGCGCGAAAGGTATGTGTAAGCTCCGGGTGCTCACCGCGATCTAGGCGCCCCCTCACCATCTAACCACATCCCGCCGCGCTGTGAGTTATTCTAACTTGTCTGATATAACAGCAAGACCTTCCTCGCTCGCCTTTGCGAGCAGGCCGAGCGCTACGATGAAATGGTCACCTACATGAAGGAGGTCGCCAAACTCGGCGGAGAGCTTAGTGTTGATGAGCGCAACCTCTTGTCTGTTGCCTACAAGAACGTCGTCGGCACCCGCCGTGCCTCCTGGCGCATTATCTCCTCTATAGAGCAGAAGGAGGAATCAAAGGGATCCGACAAGCATGTCACTACTATCCGTGATTATCGAAACAAGATCGAAGCCGAGCTCGAGAAAGTCTGTCAAGATGTTCTGGATGTATTGGATGAGAGCCTGATTCCCAACGCTGCCTCTGGCGAGTCTAAGGTCTTTTATCACAAGATGTTTGTGCCCCCGCACCTATGCCTATGCCAAAATTAGATTTCTGGAGACTATGACTAACTGCTGCCTCGTTAATATAGGAAAGGTGATTATCACCGTTACCTCGCCGAGTTTGCTTCTGGAGAGAAGCGTAAGGTCGCCGCCACTGCTGCTCACGAGGCATACAAGGTCAGTTACTCACAACAACCCTACCGTAGTTTAATAGCGATTCGAGTTATTAACAACTGCTTTCAGAACGCGACCGATGTTGCCCAGACCGAGCTTACCCCCACACACCCGATCCGCCTCGGTCTTGCGCTCAACTTCTCCGTTTTCTACTACGAGATTCTCAACTCACCTGAGCGGGCATGCCACCTTGCCAAGCAAGCCTTCGATGATGCGATCGCGGAGCTTGATTCCTTGTCTGAGGAATCCTACCGTGACAGTACGCTTATTATGCAACTTCTACGAGACAACCTTACCCTGTGGACGTCGTCGGACAACACCGAGGGTGAGGCCGCTCCGGCCCAGGACGCACCGAAGGAGGAGAAGCCTGCCGAGGAGGCCGAGAAGCCCAAGGAAGAGGCAGCTCCCGCTGCTGCGGCCCCCGAGTCCTAGACGACTCTTCTTTGATACCTCCTTGTCTCAGCTGTAGTTGCATGCTCCCAAGGCCGCACAGGTGGCTTGAGTTTCGTCGATACCCGGCTGGCGAAGGATTTGCAGCATTTGGTAGGGAGGAATGGTCGGGAGTTGGTCTGACGGTGGGGCTGGAAAATTCGAGTTGATTTCTCCAATCGCTTTCCCCTCGATCCATGATCGTGTTGGTAGAGGCCGTACTTGTAGTATGGCTGCGTATCTACCGTCCTCGACAATGCATCAGACTCTGATCGAAACATCCTTGGCGTGTACCAGGAGAGGACAGGGGCCACGTCTTTGAGGGCATGTGGTTATTGTTTTCTTTTATCGTTTTCTTTTCCCTTGTTTGACGATACTGAGATGTTTGTGCTTTCGTTTCCTTGGACAACACAGTCTCATCCGCTGATGCAGCTTCTGCGATCACCTGGGACATGGATCTCGCCCAGGCGGAAATTTCTGCTGGCTATGTCACAGTGGTAGAGTCTTGCGAGGCAAAGCCCCTAGGCTGGGAGGTGGATCGGCTCAAATTCGGGACAGAACTAGTTGGCACACGATGTGATGTGATGTGTGTTCTACACTACACGTCCATCTCTACAGGTGAAATAGCTTTGGTCCAAGTCCAAAAATAAAAATGAAAAATTCAGAGCATGCAAGCTAACAGGAATGAATCTCTGTATGATCTACTGTATGTGAAAAGTGAGCTTGCATCGTGTTTGCCTTGGTGACATCATTCTGGCGATGTGTACGGAGTTATTGATGCTTGATCAGAGGGTAAGATAGTCTGAGACATGATGGGTAGCCTCTTCCAGCCTTATACGGATTGGTCGGGTGTGGAAATCGTCCGATGTGGGAATGTATTTCCCCCCTTTTTTTATTTCTTTTTCTTCGTTTTCTTCATTTTTTTTTTTTTTTTTTTTTTTTTTTTTTTTTTTGGCTCTCTCCTCTGCTACCCCTTCTCCCTCTCATTCGCTCATAGGGCTGACTGACAACACCACTTATACTTTTATTGGTGGGCAGGCAACCCACCGAATACCCCAAAAATGTACGTCACAGGGCACTTAGACCGCTCCCTGCTTACTTGCTTAGTACCTACACATCTACTTGTCCTTACCGCAAGGTAAAAGTTAGCAGTAGGTATTCCCAAACAGGACGCGAGAAAAAGAGCAGCACATCGACTTACCTCCTGTTCCGTCTGGGAACCAATTACCATTGTCATTGCCATCGCTATTGGTCTTGCCATTGGCACCCATTGGCACCTACACCTGTGCCTAAAATCGAAGATCTCGCCCGCTACCCCGGCGGCCCAAGGAGCATGCGCCTCCTCCGTCTGCACACATCCCAACGCGCCACTGCTACTGTTGCTACTGCTGCTATGCTGCCACGCCGGCATGGATCAGTACCAGTACCAGTATCCTTCGTCCAACACTGCCCGACCCACGGCGGCGGCCCCGGGCGCCGATAAATCGAGCCAGCTCCTGATCCGCGACTTCCCCCACCGCGCCATCGCCATCGTCACGAGCTCGCACGCCCTCATCTTCCGACACTCGTCCACGACCAGCGAGGCAGTCGCCGATGGCTCGCTCGCTTCTGTGGTGTCGCCTTCCTCATCCCGGGCGCGGGGAGGCGGTGGTGGAAACGAGGCCCCGGCTTCGAAGTGCATGGTCGAGTTCTCGCCGGTGTCGCGCGGCCTGTTGACAGAGTTCCGGCCGCTCATCCCCAGGCCCATATACGGGACGCTGGGGCTCGTGTCCATCGACAGGGACGTGTTCTTGTGCGTGATCACGCACGCCGCGAGGGTGGCGACGCTCAGGCCCGGCGAGACCGTCGAGAAGATCGCCGCCGTCGAGTTCTTCTGCCTCAACTCGAGCGAGTACGACCATGTCATCTCCTCCGTGAATCCTTACGACGCAAACGACTGGAGCTCTGATTCGGCTGCCGCGTATTCGCAGAGTTTGGGCCGCAGAGACGGCGAGGTGGAGTACCCGTATCAAGAACTGCAGAAGCTCCTTAGCAATGGGAGTTTTTATTATAGTACTGATTTCGATCTTACGAATAGGTTACAAGACAGGTTAGTCCGCTTCTGCCAAATTTCGTTTCCCTTGTCCTAGTCAGGTTGCTCACACCCTCGCAGACCCGTAGATTCAGATACCTTTGATATTGACAACTTCGACGACGCGTTCCTGTGGAACTCCTTTATGATCAACCCGCTCGTCCAATTCCGTTCCCGACTCGTAGCACACGAACGCGAGGCCCTCGATGCATCCAGGATCTTGACTTCTGCTATACGAGGATTCTGTTTGACCATGACCATCCCTCATTCTGCCGCGCCGTTACGTGATTCCAACTCCGGTCTACCTTCGTACTTGACTGTTATTTCACGTCTGTCATGCAAAAGAGCAGGCACTCGCTTCAACAGTCGTGGAATCGATGACGATGGCCACGTTGCCAATTTTGTCGAAACCGAGACCATATACTGGAGCTCGTCGGGCGTTCTCTTCTCGTACGCACAGGTCCGCGGTTCTGTGCCGGTGTTCTGGGAGCAGAGCGCGGGGCTTATCCCTGGACAGCAAAAGATCAGCATAACTCGCTCTGCCGACGGAACCCAGCCTGCATTTAATAAACATTTTGAGGACCTTGAACAGGCCTACGGTGCCGTCCACGTCGTAAACCTGCTGAGTGAAGCGAAACCTGGCGAGGCCGAGCTCACCCAGCTTTTTCATTATGGTATACAACATTGCCCCCTTAGCCGGCCTAATCAGTCCAATTCTTCGGACCATGCCTTATTACGGGGTACAGACTATGACTTCCACGCAGAGACAAAAGTTGTTGGATATGAGGCAGCCAGGGAAATCCGTCGATATATTGAGAACTCGGCCGATGGCTTCGCATATTATCTAGCAGAGCAAATGGATGATGCGGTAGATTTCGCAAACGAATCGAAGAGTGAGGTACGAATGGTGGTCGTCTTACAACAGGAAGGTGTCTTTCGGACCAATTGTTTAGACTGCTTAGACAGGACAAATCTAATCCAAACTCTGATATCCCAAATGGCCGTGGAAGCATTCCTTGGCCATCGAGGTGTATATGCCGCTTCCGATTTCTGGATGAGACACTCTACGCTGTGGGCCGACAATGGAGACGCACTTTCGAGGATATACGCCGGTACTGGCGCCTTGAAGTCGTCCTTTACGAGGCATGGAAAGATGTCCATAGCCGGTGCTTTCGCGGATGCTCGCAAGAGCGCGACAAGACTATACATCAACAACTTCACCGACAAGGCAAGGCAAAACACAATTGATATGCTACTAGGGAGGCTGGTTGGTCAAGCGCCTGTCCATCTGTTTGATCCCATCAGTGATTTTGTCTCAATGGAACTCGGCAAGCGTAGCTCCGAGTTTTCCTCGACACAGCCTATCACTCTGTGAGTTCAGAATCGTCGTACGACTATTCGAGAGCATGCAAAGGCTAATGTGTGATAGCTGGGTTGGCACTTTCAACCTCAACGGACGAACTAACGGGATTGACGACGATTTATCACCCTGGCTTTGGCCAAAGGAACTTGGCACGACACAGCCGGAGATTTTTGCTGTGGGCTTCCAAGAGATTGTTGAGTTAAGTGCTCAGCAGATTATGAACAGCGATCCCAGGCGGAAGCAGCAATGGGAAAAGGCTATCAAAAAGACCTTGAATACTCGTGTTAAGGAAACGGGCGGAGAACGTTATGTCTTGTTGCGAAGTGGCCAATTAGTTGGAGCGGCTCTATGCATTTTCGTGAAGGCATCCGTCCTCCCCAAAATAAAAAATGTCGAAGGTAGTGTTAAAAAGACCGGCTTATCTGGCATCGCCGGAAACAAGGGTGCGGTGGCTATCAGGATGGAGTATGCAAGCACTCAGTTGTGCTTTGTAACAGCTCATTTAGCAGCTGGTTTTGCCAATTACGATGAACGGAATAGGGATTATGCGACTATACATCACGGGTTACGATTTCAGAGAAACAGAGGAATTGATGATCATGGTACGTCTAGAGCTCTGCTCCTAGTCAGCTTTTACTAACAAGTTCTCAAGATACGGTCATATGGATGGGTGACTTTAATTATCGCATTGGCTTATCTCACGAGAAGGCCATGAATTTCGTCAAGCAACGAGACTTGGAAAAGCTTTACGAGAACGACCAGGTATGTCGACCCAAGCACCTGTATTATTAGCCTCCCTACTTACTCTTCGCAGCTCAACTTGCAAATGGTCGCTGGTCTCTCATTTCAATACTATTCTGAAGCTGGCATTGCCTTTATGCCTACTTATAAATTCGACATTGGCACAGATCAATATGATACCTCGTAAGTTCTCTCCACAAATGATTATAGCTTTTACTCATCAACTCCCAGCGAAAAGGCACGTATTCCCGCTTGGACGGATCGTATCTTGCGTAAGGGTACCAACATCAGACAACTATCGTATAATTCCGCACCCCTTCGTTTCTCTGATCACCGCCCGGTATTTGCAACATTCCAATGCATCGTAAATATCGTGAACGAACCACTTCGACAACATATCAGTCGTCAGCTATACGAGCGCCGCAAAGCCGAAGTAGGACATACCGCGGCAACTCTAGATGCTGGGGATTCAGAAGATGACGAAGATCTCATTGGGTATGATCCGATCGAACCTGGACTGCCACCAGCAAGCTCAGATCAACAAAGATGGTGGCTCGAAAACGGGAAAATGGCTCAGTCTACAATCGGACCGCCAAATTCGGCAAACGGCGGGAGTGAATATTCCACGGTAATCCTCAACCCCAGTCGTCCATCGAATCCATTCAGCACCACTGAGGAGCCAGACTGGGTGGCAGTGCCACGGGCCAGCTCACGACTATCATCGTTTTCATCGAGCATTTCCAGTTCTCCATATGAGCACATTAATCACTCTACCTTCTTATCTACATCCGCCTCTGGTTCCGTGCCTAGAAAGGGCCTTATGGGATATGAATCAGCAGCTTCACCCGCTAGGATAGGCAGAACCAGTCTAAATGACGAGCCACTTATTATACCCAACCAGAAGAATGAAGCGCCGCCTCCGCCGCCACCTCGAAGGCAGACCAATAGCACACCTGCAGCCCCTGTGCTGAAATCTTCAGACGCAACTCCTCTAGCCATACCCCGAGCGTCAGGTTCCGGCACTCCTCTAGCGCATCCTAGAACAATATCATCATCTTCACAGACATCCACCGCATCTTCGAAGGTCCCACCTCCTGTCGCTAGGAAGCCAGCTCATCTAGCATCCGCATCGCCAATAGGTTCATCATCGTTTGAGTCATCTAAGATCGAGTCCATCAATGACCAAGAGCCAAAACCATCGCTGCCTCGTCGAACGACCAGCAACATATCCGATTTGACGACACGGCTTGAGGCCAGCAGGTCCGGAATTCTAACTGGGGGGATGCAAAAACCCACAGGTGCTCAGTCAGCATCAGGAATATCTGCTCCGAGTCGTGTTTCAACCTTTCCAAATTCTCCAGTCCCTTCGAATGGTATAAGTTTACCGGGGCTCGGGACAAGCGAGCGAAAACCAGTCCTTCCCATAAGACCATCCCAGCAGCAAACTCAGAAGCCCCAGCCGCCACCGCAATTGCGGCCTGCGAAACCAGCTCCACCTACGACCAGAAATCCATCCATAGACCTTCTTGGAACTGATACAGGTGGTGAAATGAACGGTTGGGAAACGTTAAAGCCGAGTTAGCTTAGCTGCGTGCACTATAATACTCTGAGTGTCATTGGATAGAAAAGCACTTGATTATAAGCATGGGCGGCGTTACTTGCTGTCCAGCAGATGAGAATACGAACTTTGAAGACTACCTATACGATTTATGCCTAGTGGTATAGGTTTCCAGGACCTTGACTCAGCCTTTATAGTATCCGCCCAGAGTGATCCGCCAAATCCAGTGTCTCTTTGGTGTAACCTTTCCGTTTCGTGAACTGTTCCATGAGCTGTACTAGAATATGCTACACCTACATGATTCTAAGCGGTGTGGATGGATCCTTCCGGGCAGCGCCGTATTCAGTTTCATTCTAGTCTTTCAGTGACGCCACAGTACTGCGGCTGGAGCCCCAGATCGCGGAGAAGCTAAGACACGCTACTGCAGTCTCATGCTTTCGTTCATCCTTCATACGTCTCGATATAATTCGACAGAGAAACAGGTGTGAACTTCGACAATTAGGAGCGACTTCCATGCCCATGCATTTATATGTTGCTGTGCAGCCAAGCTAGGACTGTTGTTTTCTTGACGTCATCTCAATCTGAATTAGGAGTCTCGATCTCGCCGAGCTAGCAGGCATTTGAAATTGCACAAACTACCTACTCCCTCTTCTCTGACTTCCCTGTTCATATTTGCTCAGATTCAGCGAATCTCTGTTTCTTTCTTGCGGCACATGACTCGCCAGATGTCTCAGCGTCTTTCCAAGGCCATTGGTTTCGTTATTGGCTTGGTTGCATGATAGGGATCCTACCACGACCTACCAAGGGATAGCATTAAATTGACGGGCCAGGAGAACACGACCCGCATGGAAGCACGTGCCGTGTCATCACGAAGGAGGAAATTTTTGGAATCCGGGGGGACGGCCAGACGCAAACAAAAACAATCATTGCCGCTACTTTACTAGCTGCCAAACCTCATGCAACCCTGGCAATTCTACCAAGGCTCGCGAGGACGAAATGGCAAAATTGCCAGAGGCCTCGATTTCCGAGCAAAGCATCGAATACTTTGGTCGAATCGAGATATGGCGACATGAAGTGGCCACTTCTCGCATTTGCTGCGTGTGCTCTGCGCCGACCCTCCCCGATAAAGGAGCGAGCTTGCGCCGCAATGCTTGGTCCACGAAGCTCTCACTGACCACCAGGTCCTTGAATAAAGGCATGGCCAGATTATTCGGCCGAGACGAAACAGGCGCACCGCCGCTCGCGAGGGCAGCAACCTCTGGGTCAGAGCGAGAGGGTGGTGATGCTCATAAGCCGGCAAGCAGCAAATGCCTCGGATGCGGAAAACGCGTCTGCGGTGTCGCGTATAAAAGGCTTAGTCTCGACGAGTTCGGGCTGGTTTGGACTAGGAGCTCTCCGCCGGCTACGACTTCAAGCACTACTGAGTCCACGGAGGTTTGCGAGCAGCAGCAGCAGAAAAGGGGGCGTGCGGATAAGAATAAGGCAGTGTCCCTGTTGAAAAAGGTTTCGCAAAGATTTAGTCACGACGCGAGGCTTGATTTGCCATCGCCACGCAGCAATAAGTCTGGAGAACTCATTGCCGGGCCGGAGCGACAAAGTACGAATCTTAATTCGCTGCTCGACGCGCTGAATGTCAGTGTGACGGCGATCACGACGGTTGGGCCGCAGAATAAATCGACTGGGAAATACGGCACCGAAATGTACAGGAATCTGCGCAGCAACAACAATAAGTCTGCACTCGGTCATGACGGGGAAGTCGAAAGTGTTTTTAGTGATGATGACGATCTCAAGAAGCCGAAGCTTGGCATCGAGAAATCTGCCGAAAGGCTGCGTAGGGCACAGAGGCTCCTCGAGAGGAATAGATAAACCCTGGGCCTGGTTAATCATTTAATACCGGATCTGAAGTCATGCATCATGGAGGGACGCGCACCTTGGATGCGATACGGTCATACTACGAGATAACATGTCGAAATTTATGAAGGTTCTTGACTACTTTGGTTTATGATCCACGGAACCGATAGCAAAGGGGACAGCGCGTGCATATTTGAAAGATAGGTTAGCAATCACCAAGCAACTTTCACTGTATGATGTGCCTTTTATAGAACCCTAATGTAATGAAAGATAACAGATCATGTTACAGACAGCAAGGCAAATCGACCTGTTACATCAGATGCACACCAAGTCATGACTGTGCACACGTTCAACGGAAGTAGACATGGTCGGGTAAAGGCCTCAGATTGGATATTTGAGATCATGTCCAAAATAATTTGGATCATCCTCTTCCTATCATTGTATGTTTTGGGGGTATCATCACCGGCCAGATTTCCAAGTTCAAAGATGTTTTCCGCTTATTGTTGTCGTCTTTGGCAGACTATGGGGAAGCAATTGAAAGCAAAATGCTAGTTAAAATGCCTACCATTTGTCCTACTACGAGCACTTGCACGCGTATTCAGTATTGCGCATCCTTTATACATGTATATGATAGGCGCTTTATAGGTGATACTTTGGAGTTTGGAGCAAGTCTATTGTATGATATATTTTGAAGAAAGCTCACGGAAAAAATTTCTCACGTGGGAGAAGAAGGAAGAGGTGGGGCCATGACAGTGCCGATTGAGTCGACTGGTCACAAGTACTGTACTTCGTACGGAGTACTGAGTACACTGCAGAGCTCGAGCCACTGGTTCTATGCATAGCTTTCGCGCTAACGGCCTCCAAAGGCAGTCGCGCCCAGCTTAGCCAGCGTCACAATTTCTACCTACGCATCCTCTCCTTCTCCCCTCCAGCCTCGTTCGAGTCCCGTCACATCTGCCATTTCTTCGCATCTACACATTCACGAATCTGGACATCTCTGATGAGAATTTCTCGCTTTGGTAGTATCTGCCTAAAGCATTGATTATCCGGAGCGGAAGCTTCCCAGTTTCTTCTTATTACCTAGCAGCCTTCCCAGGCGCAACCCCAGCAATCCCATCTGCGCCCTGTCGTAGCAAGACACCACATCTTGTCGTCGATAATCAACCCGACCGCTCGGCGACGTCTCCATTACCTCTTTGAACGAATCGTCATCACGTCACTATTGAACCGGCGATCGATTTCACCGCGTGCCCGAAAGGCAGCCCCAATTGCGACAAGCCTCGCGCCAGCCTCATCTGCTCGCATCCCCAGCCACCAAAGACACTCGCTACCCTTCTCTATCCGCCAACGTTCTAGATATAGCCTTCGAAAATGGCCGATTTCAATCAGTTTGGCTCGGACGAGGAGAATGTGGAGATCAGAAAGCTGGCCCAGGAAGTGGTACGGGACTATCCTCGCTCTCTTCATATCATTATCTAGGCACACCTTTCCGTTAAGCGTGGTCTGACTTTGCATATAGGAAGCGGATACCGATAGTTTCGAGAGCTGGGAAAAGCTCATTCGTGCCTGCGAAGCTCAAGAAGGAGGCTTAAACCGTAACTCGAGTCCTCAGGCCCTCGCTACTCTTCGCGACGCCTACGACCGATTTCTCCTCAAGTTCCCTCTCCTATTCGGCTATTGGAAAAAATATGCGGATCTCGAGTTCAACATTTCTGGACCTGAATCCGCAGAAACGGTGAGCAGACCAATCTCTGTGCTAAGTTTTGGCAGAACTAATTCGGTCTAGATCTATGAGCGAGGATGTGCTAGCATTAAGAATTGCGTAGACCTCTGGGCTTCATACTGCTCGTTCAAAATGGAGACGACTCACACACCGCATCTAGTCAGAGAGTAAGTACACTAGGAAGTTTCCTACCCCTTAACCGTATCACCGACAGAACAAAGCATATATACCGGCCCCCATAGCACTGTTATGACAGGTCGCATAAGACTACCCATTCGGTTCTTGACGGTGAGAAATACCAACAACATCCTTGCCATGTTGGATACTTTCTCACAGAATCTACCAGATAATGGTATTATGCAATATGACGACCTCGTCCCTAGCCTTCACGTCGCTTGTCTAACCTTGCGCTCGATACGGAATGATTTGGATTTGGAACGCTGCATCACAAGATTTCCTTTGCCTGCCTGTATTTACGCTCCTTCCCACTCCTCGCCCCCCGTTCCCCCCAGCACCACATAAACTGACCTTCTGCGCTAGACTATTCGAGCGAGCAGCTACTTGCGTAGGACTCGACTTCCTCGCTCATCCTTTCTGGGACAAGTACATTGAGTATGAAGAGCGGCAAGAGGCTCAGGATAAGATCTTTGCAATCTTAGAGCGTGTGATTCATATCCCCATGCACCAATACGCCCGTTATTTCGAGAGGTTCCGTCAAATGGCACACACTCGCCCCATTTCCGAGTTGGTGCCGGCCAATACGCTTGCCCGATTTCGCACTGAGGTTGAGGCCGAAACCGCCGCCTACGGAGGGTTGGGTCGGCCAGAACTTGAAGTGGAACGTGACATTCGCGCCAAAATCGATGCCATGTACTACGAAGTCTTCCAGCGTACCCAAGACGAGACCACAAAACGTTGGACATATGAATCGGAAGTGAAGCGACCGTATTTCCACATAACAGAGCTGGAAAACTCGCAGATCGCCAATTGGCGCAAGTATTTGGATTTCGAGGAAGCGCAAGGAGACTATGCGCGGATCGTGTTCCTTTACGAGCGCTGTCTTGTTACTTGCGCTCTTTATGATGAGTTCTGGTTCCGATACGCTAGATGGATGTCGGCCCAGGCTGGTAAAGAGGAAGATGTGCGCCATATCTACATGAGGGCGTCTACGTTATTCGTCCCTATCAGTAGACCCGGCATCAGACTGCAATGGGCGTACCTAGAAGAGTCCAATGGCCGCACTGCGGTTGCCCGAGACATCCACGAAGCCATTCTCATGCAGCTCCCCGACTGTGTCGAGGCTATCGTGTCTTGGGCAAATCTCGAACGACGACAGAGCGGTCTCGATGCTGCCATCCAAGTCTACAAGGCACAGATCGATGCCCAGCACATCAACATATTCACAAAGGCAGTTCTTGTCACCAAATGGGCCGCACTTCTCTGGAAGGTCAAAGGCTCCATTCCAGAAGCACGAACTGTGTTTGCGAAGAACGTACAGTGGTATGGTGACAGTCGCCACTTCTGGGAGAAATGGATAGAGTTTGAACTGGAACAACCCACGAACCTGGAGACGGAAAGTCAACATGGAGAGCGCCTCGAGCAGATTTTCAACGACCTCCTCACTAAGAGCCGCATTTCATCCGCTGCGAAAAAAGATCTCTTCTTGACATATCTCAATTACCTGCAGGAAAGAGGTGGTAAAGAGGGAATGAAGACGTTCCTCAAGCTTGATCGGGAGATATACGGGTAAGCATGCTTGTTATGTGATGTGTTGAGAGTTACTAATGACCCGATTAGTCCGACGTCGCTATCTGTTCTTGACAAACAGGTTCTGAAGGAGAATGGCGCACCCAGACCCGCCATGGATGAGCCTACTCGAGTTAAGGCTGAAAGCAAATATCCAAGCTACTACGAGTACTACACTGAACTGGATGTCAGCGCTCAGGGTAATGCACCCTTCCAATGATACACTACCAATATCGGTGGCGTATGACGAACGCGTGGCAGGCACCCTATTGCTGGAGTGTAATCGTACTTGCGTAACAGGATCAGAGGAACACATGACACCCTCTTTTTTCAGAACCATAATAGGGCAGTATTTAAGAGGAGTGTGATGTACGATAGCCAGCGCAACTGAACTCGAGACACGAGAGAGCTAGCTTAAATACTATGAGCGTACGGGAGGGAGCTTCATTCCCGGCTCCCGTTTAATTAGAGGGAAGTGTGCCAATACAGAGAAACCCATGTATACAAGACATCACCCGGTGCATACCGAAGAATTGAACAGATTTTATATATGTTATTCGTGGTGTATGGTGGAAATGTGTGAAAATGCCCGTTATGCACATATGAGGAACAACAACGTATTACAAGTAGTCGTTAACCACCCAGCATTCGTATATATGACCAAATCATGCAGTGAAACATACGAGAAATACCAAAAGTGTCAATTATATGCTAGCGGGTGCACAAGAATGTCATTATGGGTGAGTGATCGTAGAAGATTCGTATTACGTAGCTTTTACTTCAGGTGCGGCATGCCACCCGCTTCGGGATCTGGTCAACAAACTAGATTATATACTATGTATGTACATAGGATTTGTTCTTCCCGGTACTCAAAATCCATATGGCATGGTTCCCGGAAATGCAGCTTTTTTCTAGCCGTTGGCCGGATGACCTGTGTTGGAGAGGTTACACGTTGAGATCGTCCCTGAGTTGCTTACGTACAGTTTCGGGGATAGCTTTATCGTTCGTCCTCGTCACCACAACAACACAACTGTTACCTACCTACTTATCACTGCTTAGTTCAGTAAAATCTTCAAACACATAGAGCTTTTAAACAGAATAAGAATTGTTTATATTGAGTTCGTTAATACTCCGTACTATTAGAATTAAATCGATCGCAGCTGGTTTTGGTGACGGAAACCTCTTCTTTGGTTTACACGCTCCTCTCAAAAAAGGTTAGGCCCGTCTCCCGTTAGTGATTACGTTATGCAAGTGCGGACGTATGGCCGCAGCGCAGCGTGCTAGGCAACGCTAGCGCGGGACGAGAGACGAAGGACCCCTGATTTCCGGCTTGCGCTTGAGGCTCCCCACTGCCGCGGGCTTTTTTGATATGAAGGGTCCGGGATGGCCTGACTTCCGGCATCGCTATTGTCGGCTGACTGACGTGATCTTTTTGGAGAAACAAAATCATCCCTTTGATGCTGAGGATTCGGAATTGTCAACTAGTTAATCACTACCTAGCAGTTAATGATAAGAACTGGTTTAAAGCGGTATTAGTTACGTTATCTATCTTTCCGAAAGATCTAGGTACCAGCTAAGCTGATCTAGGAAAACAGGCTGCGGTGAAAGCTGCTATCTTTACGAAGTACTTATCACCTGTGGTAGCTGCATTTGCCCCCACCATCTGCCCACGTCTTGCCTTCAGCAGATATCCGCAACACAAGAATCCGCTAGAATATATTCTAGCACGATATACGTACTTACTAACCTAGTGGACCTCGAATTGTTCAGTCGGGTTAAGTCGGCACCACAAGGGCAGTTTGTAGTGTAAGCAGGGCCGGTTGCGAAACCCGAGAATCCATATGCGGCCGCAGTGCGGCATCTTCCAGGTCCACTGTAATTTCTTAGCAGAAGCCGCGATGTTGCCACCAAGCCAATCAGCGGTCCGGCATTGATAAAGTTCCTGCTCGTCGGTCATCGTACGACTAAGCTGTCGCCAGCAGCAGCAATTATCTGTCTCTTCCTTCGCCTTCTCTTCTTTCTTATATCAGCTGCCGCTCTCTTCTTGAGACTTACAGGATTATTTCTCCAGCTGCACAACTACTTATCCTGAGGTCAAGGTAAGACAGCACCTCCGTGGATAAATCTCTCCCTCACTCCTCAGTTTATCACTTACCTGTCACCATTCTCTCTCTTCTGCCTGCCGCAAGACTCACGGTCGACCACAGCTAATTTACTATTTTCAGATGTCTTTTTCCCGCCAGTTCGCCCGCGCAGCTCTGCGCACTTCTGCCAGCAACGCGTTCGCCACATCGTCTCGCCAGGCATTTGGTCAGGGTGGCCGCCGCTTCTACGCATCTGAGCGCGAGAAAAAGGTGGCCATCTACAGAACTCTCTCGTTATTTGCCGGTGCTGTCGCCGTCGGTGGTGTCAGCGTCTACTTGCTCAATTCCGCCACTACTAAGCCTAAAATTTTCACCCCTACCAAGGCGGACTACCAGAAGGTATATAATGAGATTGCCAGCCGTCTAGAAGAGAACGAGGACTACGACGATGGCAGCTACGGCCCCGTCTTGCTGCGCCTGGCCTGGCACGCTAGCGGAACCTTCGATAAGGAGACCGGGACTGGCGGTAGCGACGGTGCTACGATGCGGTTCGCGCCTGAGGGTGACCACGGCGCCAATGCTGGTCTGAAGCATGCGCGTGATTTCCTCGAGCCTGTGAAGGGTAAGCTTTCGCCTCAATACATTCTCTATTCAGCCTAGAAATGACTAATACTGACGTCGCGTAGCCAAGTTCCCTTGGATTACATACTCAGACTTATGGATCTTAGCCGGTGTCTGCGCCATCCAGGAGATGCAGGGACCTACGATCCCTTACCGACCTGGGCGTAGCGACAAAGATGCTGCCGCCTGCACTCCCGACGGGCGTCTTCCTGACGCTGCTCAGGGCAGCAACCACCTGCGCAACATCTTTAATCGCATGGGATTCAACGACCAGGAGATTGTCGCGCTTGCTGGTGCCCATGCTCTCGGCCGGTGCCACACCGACCGCAGCGGTTTCGATGGCCCGTGGACCTTCTCTCCCACTGTCCTGACCAACGACTTCTACAGCCTTCTACTCAACGAAAAGTGGCACATCCGAAAGTGGAACGGCCCCGAGCAATACCAGGACAAGACTAAGGGCCTGATGATGCTGCCCGCCGACTATGCTCTGATTCAGGACAAGGCTATGAAGCCATGGGTTGAGAAGTATGCCAAGGACAACGATCTCTTCTTCAAGGACTTTGCCGACGTCGTTACGAGACTTTTCGAACTCGGTGTGCACTTCAAGCCCAATACCGAGAAAATGATCTTCAAGCCCACCAATGCCTAAGTCGGCACTCCCCGCTCATGAATTTAAAAAACCATCAAGGCGCTCCAATGATACCACGTTAAGAATGGAACGGACCGGAAAAGGGAAATAAGATACAATAGAATTTAAACTTAGATCTAGACACGGATAATCAGGGCAAAGACTTGCGTGTTCCATTAGGAGTACACCGGTTCCCGGGAGCCGTGAGAAGAAGCATCTGCCTCATGTTCAACGGCTAGCTTATACTGTGTATGAATTGTCTTTTTGACAAGCGAGGGCGTTATCTGCCCCATTATTATAGTTTTTTGGTTAGACAGGTAGTTGTTACAAGAAGCAATGAGAAGGTAAAAACGATGCCACTCTTATAACTAACCATCGAATACCGTAGTCCTTGATCACATAACGCTGTTTGTTATTTCGAGATAGAGTGCAAGGTGTACTTCGGTACTCCGTATACATGCGGTCGGGAGGCGGCGCTCGGCTCTTTGGAGTCGGACAGGTTGCGAAGCTACGCTAGAGTGCCTACCTGCGCTAAGTAACGTCAAGGGTCTGAGCGTTGGTTGGTTAGCTAGGCAGGTGATGTATTGTTCGCTTCCCGAGGCCGTCGTTCGGGTTACCTAGTTAAGAATCGTATATCTACCCATTGTCTTTCTTTTGGTGGTTTGGGAGGCTGGATTACAGAGAACGGTAATCAGAAGCGCAGGCTTGTTCCATGGACTAGTTTTAAGCAGGGCAGGTGGTAAGAATGTAAGAGAGAATGGGGTGATGGAAGGAGTTCTTAATAGGACATGCATGAGATTTAACTATTTCAAAAGTTTTCCTTGGTATACTAGTTATAAGTTGCAACCTTTTGTTGTTCGTTGGCCATACTCTTCGTGATCCGGGGAAGATCTTTTGAACACATGCAGCCAAGCAGACTCATGCAGCGATTGTTTACTCTTTTGAGTAATTTTTCTCTCGTTTAATCGGCAGTCTATCCGGGGCCTACATTCCTACACCATTCCTAGCCTACTACAAGGCACGGTGTCGTTGCAACGAATTACAAGTTGCTTGACTTTCTAAGCCAGCATCTTGATCTGGCCTTTTTAGCATTAGGGTGAAAGATCAGAATTATAGGGGTCAGTTACCAGCAAAAACAGGTTAAATAATTGTTCTTTAGATGTACAAATAATGAGCTATTTGCGCAACGTAGGATGAATAATACTGTACGTAACATACAGATTCGCTCGACTTATTGTAGATTAGATCGATAAGATTAACACTACTACAAAATACTCTTTCGAAGTCCATTCAAGAGATGATACCTAGCTACCAAAGCCTTAGCCGGCAAATTCTAGAGCTCCGCATGATCAATTCATCCTCGGCATCCTGCCGTCTTGTCAGTCTCTAGCTTGGCTGCAATAGGCAGAGCCGGCCGGCACTGAGCAGGGTTGGAGAAGCCGTGCCGCATCCCTCAGCATCTCCTCAGCATTTGGTAAGCTTTCACCTTGATTTGCATCCGAGAGAGGATGCAGCCTAGTCAAAATACGCTTCATAGCGTGTACACGACCCTCCGTCATTGCTTTGTCCGCAATGTCATTGTGGGTGCCCTCCATTTACACTTCTAATATGTATATTTGCCTGCGTATATCCCTACGCCCGAGCAAAGCGTCGCAACTACTGTATTATAAGCATGTTATAAATATACATCTGGTCAACTGCGTAATGGGATAAACGCAAATCGAAATAGATAATAGAAGGTCAAACTAATGTCCAAAAAACCCGACACTACTGCAAGTCCGGCAAGCTGCTGAGAATCGTTTTAAGCTTTCGGGGTCGCATCTTGGCGAATTTGCAGTCCAGCTGATGATAGGGCCCAGGTACGAAGTCGAAGTGAGCCCATACCAAAACGGACTGCGAATTCGGTATAATTCCCAATGCTAAGACTCCCATTGGGGCAGGTAACAAGGATGACAACCTAACTAAACAGCTTCAATGTTACCTCCACATAACTATGATATACCTACAGCATCCGCATACATTAACTTACCTAACCGAAAGACTGCAGTTTCTCTTTTCTGAAATGCACGGGCATCAAGCTTCCTGTATAGCCAAGGATAACGGCCAAGGAAGTAATCGAGATATTACTCTTAAGACAACATCTCGGCACCGACACCGTCTATTTTGCAAAGTAGCGTAGGATTGGAAAACTTAACTGAGTGTCTCGTCGGCTCGGAGAAATTTGCAGCTTATACACGATGGCCCAGAAGCTTCAAAATCAGCACGTGTCTGACAGGGTTCCATAAAGGAAAGACAGTACTACGTGACGCGAATGGGAAGTAGGGAGATATAATAATATAGACGTTTCTTCTCCAGGTCTTAATTATCTCTTTGCTATTCCAGCAGTGACTTTCTTTCCCTAAAGACCTTACATCAGAACGGGATCGGTTGGACGATTCTCCAGTCTCAACATAATGCGAGGATTTCTTCTTGGTATCGCCGCCTTCGCCGGCCTAGCCAGTGCCTACACTGGCACGAGCTACTCGACGACGAGCGCGGTCCAGTGTAAGACGGCATACGGCTCAGGTGGCAAGGCTCCTACGCCTATCCCAACTTCCGATGTCACGAAGACGACCTCTACGGTATACACCTCGCCGGCCACAACTGTTCCTACTGGATACACGAGGGTCACAGACACCATAATCACAACGACGCAACATACGTCAACTGCTGTAACTGTCACCTTCGCTACAGTGACTTCGGGCATTGTTACGAGCTGGGTCTATGGTACCACCACCATTGCAACGGCTAGTACGTCTTCTTATAGGGGTTTTCTCTTATGTCTTGGAGAGGGTTTACCCCTGTGGACTCTTCAGCTCTTTAAATATGAGGCAAATCTGCTTCGAAACGAACAAGTATCTAACGCCGAATTCTTGTAGCATGGCCAGTGACGGATTGCACCAACGGCGTCGCACCGACGACAGTGACGAAGTACACAGGAAAATACACTCCGGTTCCGGGGCAAGCAACGACCGTGCCCGCAACGTATGCGACCCAGGTCTTCTGCACGACTTCACTCACGTCGTACCTCTACCTCGCTCCCGAGGTGACGGCTTCGACCTTGGCCACACTCCACACAACACTTACCAGTTACGTCTATGACTATACGACGACAACCACCTCGACCCTGACTTATCTGACCGTGACTACGCCGTCGGCCACTGTCACGTCTACGACGATCTCGTACGTAGAAGCCGGTAGGGCCCAGCCCACGCAGGTTTCGTGTGCGCCGACAGTCACGAAGACATATGATGCCCGCTGCGCGCCTGTAAGTAGCTTCTTCTTTCTCTTATCGTCCACGAATTCCCCCTGAGCAGATATAAACTCGGCAACGACGATCCATCTACCACTCCCAGTCCCTCTCCCAAGAGTAATAAAAGCGAAAAAGCCGAACACAGCTAACCACCCCCGTCTAGACGAACCTAATTTCAGACCACAACGGCATCGGCCTGGTGTCGGGGCGGTACAACGCCAACGTGACGGTGGTGTACACGCGGGACTTGCCGTACGGGACGAACCCGAGCGACTGCTGCCAGCTGTGTCTGGACAACGCGGGGTGCGGCGCGTCCATGTGGGGATCCTACGAGACCTGCGGCCTCTACTACCACGGCAACCAGTCCGGCAAGCCGCAGTGCGACTTCATCTTCACGTACGGGGCCGAGAATCAGTATCCTGCTGGCCAGGGCATCATTGTTGCGAATGGCTGCGGGACTGTGAGTTATGAGTGAGGGGATTGGGGATTGGGGAGGGTGAGGGGGGTGATCTATGCGTACGAAGTACTTAAACAAGATAATAAAAAAGGAAGAAGAAAAGAGGCAGAGACTGAAATATTAGTATGAATAATGAGAGATGAACCGCACAAGGAACGCGATGTCCGTAATTGTGTAAGTATTGGGGTTGATACAGGGTAAGTTTATAGGGGAGAGTAGGTACTTACAGCTAGGGAAGCCACCATGATCAAGATAAGATAAGATGCATTAATTCCGAGATCGTCCCTCCTCATCCGTCATTAAGCATAGGTACTACCTACACTAATACCAGCCGAACACCCTCGTTCTGCCCATCATCGCCTTTCCCATTCGAAATCGCAGAATCCCTCCCACTCGAGTACTGCCACCTCCCATCGCCATGGTCGCAGCGCGGCTCGCCTCGATACCAGGCTGTCGACTGCCACGCTTGCCACGGCCACTGCTGCTCCCCGGCCGAGCGCAGCAGCGGCGCTGGGCCCAAGTCCACGATGTGCGGTTCCTAGCGACGACGCAGGCGCCGCGTAACATCGCCGAGAAGTACCGCGAGAAGCTCGACCGTAAAGCCCAGGCCGAGGGTCTCCGCGACGTCGGCGAGCTCAAGGCCGCCTACGCCGATCGCATCCAAGACCTGAAGCGGCGTGACAAGATCTCGGTGCCGGGGCTGGACGCACTTCTCGATGACGAACAGCCACAGTCCCAGTTACAGTCACAGACGACGGCGCGGACACCGCCACAAGAGACGCAAGCACAACCACAAGCCCCCCGTCCAACAACAGCCCAAGGCGCAGTGAAGCCTTTATCCGAGATCCTCGACCTACCCAAAGCGCGCGCGCTCCCCGTCAAAGAGCTCACAGCAATATGGCGACTGCGTCACGCCTCATCCTCACAGTCTCTATGCGCAGTGATCCCGGCAGCAACATACGCCTCGCTCGAGGCGACGGCGCGTGCGCACCCGGCCTTCGTACTCCCTGTACCGCGTCCCGGGCAGGGCGCGGAGATGCACTTCCTGCAGTGGGTATTCGACTCCGTGTCGGGCACGAGCACGGTGCTGTTTACGCAGCTGGCCGAGTTCAAGGCCCGCGGCGAGTGGGCGCAGCCGCACACTTCTGTGACCCATTACGTTGACCGCACTGAACCCTCAGGGCTCTCGCATCCTGAAAACCAGGCCGTTGTCCTTATGGCTGGGAGTGTGGTTGATGGGCGCGGGGCTTCGACTGATGATGCGAGGTGGCTGGTTATGCTCATGCAGAGATTTTATGGAGATGAGAGGGGAAGAGGGGGAGGGGATCCTGCGAAACGGAGGTTGCTGGAGGAGTTTGCGAGGGGGGATGGCAAGTTCTCGGTTGAGAGGCTGCTGGAGGAGAGTGAGAAGTTGGGATGAGCTTGCTTGTCTACCTGATTAAGCGGACAGTCATTGAACGACCAGTATCAGAGTCGTGAGGCGGATTACCTATACGGAAGACCAGCTGGTGCACTTCTGACGATTACGAAAGGCAGTATGGCGTCGCGGCCTCATGGGAAGACTCATAGACGGACGATTAATGCGACGACACGATAAACTACGAGCTGTACGAATAGGGGGGGCATATGGACGGATCCCGTATCTCGCAACTCACGGGCGTACCGGGCATTTTGAAATGCCTTACAGACGTCACTGTCCTGGATTCGCCTCTGGGCATGGTGTATATATACGTGTAGAGCACAGCCGTTGGGCATTTGTATATCATTGTACAATTAGGATACTCAGAGTCTGTAGGTAGCAGTATATTTACATAAACTATTCAGAACACACTGATATCCCAATTACACTAAATCTAGGGACCAAACCAGTCCCCGTCGAGCAACCCGATTTACTATCACAAATTTGATAGTAGAATCGGCAGGTATCAATATTCGCGCGTATCGGATCAACGCAAACCGGCCCAACCCAATCGCTCGAGAAAGCCAAGTCCGTACCGACTATGTAGCCAATAACCAATAGACAGGTTGTATACAATTGCACACCAGGGAAATAAACCTGAACGAACCGGAAGAGAATATCAGACAATACACACTATCGTATTTGCCGCACATTCCACCTTGTTTCTCCCCTCTCTCGGGCATATTCCCGAAAGCCAGTAGATAGTAGATATGGTGAACGGTAAATAGTAAGTCAGTAGGCGGTGGGGGGCAATTATAGCTTCGCCCCAGCAGCGCGGTCCTCAGCCCTCGCCTGGTCCTTCAGGACGCGGCGGAGGAGCTTTCCGGAGGCGTTCTTGGGGATCTCGTCGACGAAGCGGACGCCGCCGCGCAGGCGCTTGTGGTCGGCGACACGAGCCCGGAGCCAATCAGCGATCTCAGCCCTCTTGGCGTCGGTCCCTTGCACCCCGGGCTTGAGGACTATGTACGCCCTGGGCACCTCGGTCTCCCGCTGCCGGTCGTGCGCTGGGATCACGCACGCGTCTGCGACTTCGCTGTGCCCTTGTAGGAGGCCCTCGAGCTCGGCGGGGGCGACTTGGAAGCCCTCTACGAGTTGGTGCTTGTGTTAGTTCTTATTTACTTACTTCTAGGATATCGTGATCGGTAGCGAGAAGAAAATGGTGGCGATGGAAATGGTTGACTCACTGTACTTGATTAACTCCTTAAGCCTGTCCGTGATATACAGATTGCCTTTATCATCAAAATACCCAATATCGCCAGTCTTAAAGTACCCATCGGCGCTGAAAGTCTCACTCTGCAATTCCGGCCGATTAAGATAGCCGGGGAAGATATTCGGTCCTTTGACCCAAAGCTCGCCCTCCTTCCCTACCGGCAGCTCCTCGCCCTGCAAATCGACGATCTTGGCCTCAATATTCGGGAGCAGCTTCCCCGAGGCGCCGTTGTAGCGCTTCCAGTCGAAGATGACGCCCTTGGTGAGGGTGGGCGAGGTCTCGGAGAGGCCGTAGCCCTGCATCACGGGGATGGTCAGCCGGTCCCATACCATCTCCACCAAGTCGCGGCCCAGCGGCGCCGCGCCCGAGTTCAGGAACTTGACTGTTGACAGGTCGTACTTGGCTACGGCCGGGTGCTTGGCCAGCGCGAGGACCACCGGCGGCGGGATCGACGCGAACGTGATTCCGAATTCCTGGATCGCTTGGCATGCTTTCTCCAGCTCGAACTTCGGCAGGATGATTACTGGTAGTCCCATGTACATTCCGGATAAGGCGATGCATGTCAGGCCCTAAAATGTTAATTAGATAATTAATTAGATCTCGCGTCTGGTCCTTCGTTTTATGGGGTAAGGCTGGGCAAACAGAATAAATAAATAAAATCGTGGTCTGAGTACACTTACATATACGTGAAAGAAGGGCAGAATGGCCAATTGCTTGTCGCCCAGCCCATCCGGCCCACCAGCATGGTATAAACCATTGAACCTGTCCAACGCTGCTAATTGAGCAATATTCGACACAATATTCGAGTGCGTCAGCTGAACACCCTTAGGCAACCCCGTCGTGCCAGACGAATAGACCAGGAAAGCCAGATCCTTCTTCGGATCAACCCTTGCGCGTCCGGCATTCAACGCCGCAGATAAACCCGCGGGCTTGATCTCAGTAAAATGCCTGAACCTGCCCGTGGGGTCTCGACTGTCCCCGAGCAAGATAATGCGGTCCTCGGGAAGGCCGATGAGCGCGGCGGCTTGGACGACGACGGGCAGCATGGGCAGCTGGGTGACGATGCCCCGGACGCCGGAGTCCTTCATCTGGTAGGCGAGTTCTTGGGCCGTGTACGTCGGGTTCGCGGTGGATGCGCAGCCGCCGGCCCAGTGCGCGCCGAAGAACGCCGGCGCGTAGTCTACGCTGTTCGGGCTGAAGAACCCCAGCACGTCGCCTTTTTTGAAGTTCCATTGGGAACGAAGACCGCGCCCGAATTGGATGGCGGTGTCACGCGTTTGTGCCCATGTGTATGAGCGGCGAGTGCCTGCGTCTATGTAGATCTCTAGAGCGGCGGGAACGGTTAATATGTCTGACTAAAAGGATATGGATGCATACACCCAATTGGAATCATTGCGACCTCGATGATACAGAAAGAAGAGGGGTTGAAGGTGAGATTAGCTAGTTAGATATTTCTTACCTTTATCGTCTGGCCAAAGCTTGTCTTTCCTCTCGAAGAGAAACGTCCACAGGTCGACATTCGGGATGTCGATCTCTTCGTACAGCGGTTTCACAGGCATGGCGGTGGCGTTTCAAACAGAGACAGAGACAGGACTAGGACTGGGCTTGCAGAAGTGACGTTTGCTATGCCCTTCGATGTCTTACAAGTATGTATGTTGTTGGTTTGCTATTAAGTATCGCCAATGTGACTAACCATCAAGTACAGTACAGTACGTCAGAGATCATGGACTAACAATTACTTAATAACATACTGTTATGCTGGAGCCAGCCACCGGGTACAGGCCTCGGTAATGTGCCTCGGTAAAGGCTGGCTCTTATACCTTAATTCTTATCTCCGGTGCCGCGCCTCTTACCTTGTACAGAACATCCCCAGACAAAGCAAAACTGAGCGAACCGGAGTGGGGATGGTCACGCCGTTTCACCAACCGATCAGGTAAGGTTACGGAGTACCTAAGCGGCAAATGGTCACACGTGTGCGCTACATCGAAACGATACTAGACAGGACGGATGCGGGCGATTAGCTACCTAGGTTAGAACAGTACGCTAAGTATGCACGGAGAACGGCTTCATAGAGGAGAGGACACTGGATTAATAGGATACCTAGACACGGCTGCGAAACTCTTGGAGTGTTACATCAACAACCTCTACATGTTTTCTAAATTAATGTTGGATTTTACGATTTCCCGCTTTTTTTTTTCGTTTCGTAGTAAATCTACTTAAGTTAAGTAGATAGATAGTTAGATCTTATTAGTAATTTATAGTAAATGTAGTGTTGGTCTAATATCGAGTATCTCATGACACGGGAGGTGATAATCAGAAGCAATACAAGTGGTTAAGAACTTGAACTTTAAGCAAGGCCTATACAATATATATGCTCTAAGCTTGTGGAACCTGGCTACTGCTACGAGCATGTAGGAAAAAGGCTCAAGAGAAATTAATAAATATTAATATACTGAACTCCATAAACTATGTTCAAGCAGTGCCGTGCTATTTGTTTCGAAACACCTTAACGCCAGATACCATTCCCCTTGGGGAGCCGCTTGTAATATCGCTATCATGCAAGACATCATCCTCTTCCCCCTAACAATAATACAACAACGTCCGCAATACAGTATTACGCCGAGTCACTACTCGACTGCCCAACCTCTTCATCATCCTCGTCATCGTCATCTTCCTCTCCGTTTTCGCCTTGGTTCTTCTCCCCCTTCCTCGGCATCCAAGCCTCAACCCCCTCACACCCAACCGGGACCCTACACGTATCTCTCACATCACACGTCTTCCAGAGCACTTCGCGAACCTCCTCAAAGACCTGACCCACGGCATCCATAGCCCAAATGACGTCGAGGTGCTCGTATTCGGGGATCACCTTGCTATGCACGACCTGAACATGCGGCTCCCTGCCCCTTGCGAAGCGACGGAGTAATTTCTCGCCGTTGACGAGGTTATCGTTCCCCGCGACCCAGAGGGCGAAGGGGGGCACTTTGTCGTTATACCAGGCCGTGGAACCTTTCGGTTTGCGCCGGGACTGGTCCGTCGAGCGACGCGACGGCGGGGCCTTATTTTCATTTCCATTTCCGTGCGAATTATGCTTATGCTGCTGTTGCTGCGGTGAGCTACGCGACTGCGCCAACGGCCCATCCGTCTCGCCATCACTGTTCCCGTGTTGTTGTTCCATCATCATATTATCCTCCTTCTCTTCAGAGCGCCACTCGTCCTTAGTCGACAAGATACACTTATGTTTCGCGAAACACTCCCTCCCCAACCACCAGCGCATGGACTCGGCACTGACATAAACGGGGGCGAACTGGAACATGCGGTTTTTCAGGGCGCGGTCCCAGCGCGCGTCGGTCCAGTCGAACAGGAACGAGAACACCTTGTACCCCAGCCAGCCGTAGACGCGCGCGTCCAGGATCCCGTGCATGGACATCATCACGGGGATGAACGCGTGGATCCCGAACATCAGCCGGAAAAGACCGGGAGAGATCACGCGCATGAATTTGAAGTACATCTTCCCGATTAAGGGACCCGCGTAGGCGGCGGGCGCCAGGGCGCAGAAGACGGTGAGTTTCTCGCCGAGCTCGGGGCGCTGTTCTTTCGCGAGGGCCACGAAGGTCTCCGTCGTGCCCTGGGAGTGGGCGACCAGGCCGATCTTGGCGAACCCCGTCTCGCGCAGCACGCGCGACGTCAGCGCCGACAGGTCGAAGATGCCCATCTGCCGGATGTTCCAGCACCACATGCGCGGGTCCGAGTAACTTAGTAGTGCGTGCTTGGGTTTGAAGCCGCACCGGTTGTTGCCTAGCCACACGTCGTAGCCGGACTTGCAGAGGTAAAAGGCCAGCGAGTCGTCGTCGTTCACGCAGTACGCACCCGCGCTCTGCAGTAGGCCGTGCATTAGGAGGACGGGGAACTTGGGTTTCTTGGCCGGGTCTTTTAGGCGCTTTTTGGATTCGCCAGTGAAAGGGTCGGGTCCTCGGTGCGATCTCTCAGCGTCGTCTAACTTTTCGTATTCCCTCGGATCGTACACATGCCATAGGTCGATGATAAAGCCGTCTTCGGTCTGCACTTCGAACTCCTCGACATCCAACCCCACTCGGCGGGCATAGTAGCTGACGTCGCAGCGTATAGGATCCGGCCCTCCCTCTGTTGGAACAAATCCGTCATCGCTCAAGGGGCATTCCTGGCTATCATTGCCCTTGCTCCACGATTTTCTCCTCTTCCACAATCTCTCCTGTTCCTTCCGCATGCTGCTCCGTCGGACCTCTTCTTCGTGGAATGGCCGCGACGCATCGGGGTTCTGAAATGTAAGGCGTAGCCATATCCTGGTACATACCGTCGGTATGCTCGTGAAAAGCGACCCCAGCACGATGACGCCGAGAAACGCGGCGCTGAGGAAGAAGGACGAGAACCGAAATGTCCAGCATTGCAGGTCTCGCATCAATGTGGGAGGGCCGTATAATGGCAGCGGCGGGAAGAGTGGGTTCGTATGTGATGGTGGCATAGAGCTTCTTAAATCGCCGTTGGGCTGCTCTTCCGAGGCCTCGCCCTCGCTCTTCTCGTTAAGAGGCAGCTTAGAGAGGAGCTTCGTCGTCAACTTCTCCTTCTTGTCCTGCGCATGAGACGCAAGCTGTTTCGGTTTGCTTTTCTCATGATGGGCATGTTGGTCTACGGCCTCGCCATCCAGTTCCTCTTTCAACACATTGAGCTTGTAGGCCTCCTGGAGAGGCACCGCGGGCAGACGGCTGCCGTTGGCCGTGACTATGACAGCATCCTCGGGTGTGACGAAGTGTGCCTCCACGGCGACCGAGTTAGGGTCTTCGGGCGTCTGAGGTTTCGCGAGAGATAGTTTTTGCGATTGGTTGACGAATTCAATGGCAGCATTGGTGGTGGAAATATGAGGGGACGGTGATGCGGGCTTCTGTCCGCTGTCGTCAACGGCGTGGCCCATATTTTATGCCTTTTGCAAGAAGTCTCGCCAATGCACCCTGAAAGTGTTTGGCCTTTCAGCGCATGTGTGAGCCCAATTGAAGCGAATGAATTAGTTGGTGGTTTTCGGGAAAGTTAATTGACATTTGCGCTGTTGCAACAGAACAGACGATAAAAGCAAGGCGTATGAGTTAGCACGCGAGTCACGTCATGGCCTGTTCAAGTTATTTGATCGGAGTAGCTTGAACCTTGTCAATAACCCCCTTTCTTATTAAATTTCAACGGATCATGATAGCATATCAGTGCTAGTTTTGCCACTTCAGGTAGGTAAGTATCGCAGCATGAAAAGCCACTCAGCAGTTAAGTGTTGTGACAATAACGCTTTTATGGTATGGATACCCGATAATTATCCTGTGCTGTATGTAGGTATTCGAGGCAGTGCCCCTGGCACATGTCATGACGCCAAAATCTATACGTCACCAGCCTGTAAGATACGCCGGTGGCGCCTGTAGCTAGACTGACAGCCTGCTGTATCCCGTCGTGGGGGTGGGGCTTTGAATTCCTATGCTGTCGGTGAGATCTGTAGGCCCATAGATCTTGCTCTAGATCTGGTCCAGCTCTTTGATCCTCGCTGCAATGCGCCAGCGGTATGATAGGCTGATAGTGTAGGGAGCTCGACGTTTCTTCTTTTTTTTTATTCTGTGAATCTGATCTTGCGCACGCTCCTTGATGTGGGAGGAACCAGATTACGGAGTGCTTCTAGGTAAACTACTGGGAGGTGAATCACACCAGATTTGTTAGTCAAGTTACATTCAGACAGAGCCTCCTGAGATGACGAAGTAATTGGATGGGCTCTACGAAGTATCTTAGAAATGAGCCAAAAGCGAATACCAATATTAGCGCTGTTAGGAATCGAACCCAACTCACTATTTGACCTGGCTATGGTAGGTCTTAGGGTGAACCGATAAGCATGACCTTTGTAGGTTTCCTAGAGGAGTAGCTATGTACGGGCCCACGTGCCAGACCTGATTAACAGGGTTATAAGTGGAAACAAAGCTGGCCTCTACCAGTAGACGTTCCCCTCACTTTCGTGGTGCAGTGGTAAATTAGTCGCCAGGACAAACCTTAAACGGTTTTCCGGTCGAGGCTAGGCTGTGGGAAACAACTTAGTTGGAATACCTATTCGAAACCTCGATTCTTTTTTTTTTTTTTTTTTTTTTTTTTTTTTTCATATTCCAAAATATCTATTTGAAATATGAATCCCGAGAGTAACTCAGGCGGTGTAATGGAAACTTCCATAATCTACAGTGATGCACGGGTACACTGCTCGGTGCCACCTCCTTACGCGTTACACGTATGTATGTACGTACAGTAGCGGGATGTGGTGCTACGGCACTCGCGTCTCTAGCGGCATTGGTGGTGATGAAAAGCCCCCGACTGCTGGAGGTCCACATGGCTCCAAGACCGAGTCATGCCGCTGAGCCTCGGCCAAAAAGAATGCTCTGCAGGGTAGGTAGCTGTTTCGGTAAGGCACCTTACAAGCTTACAAGGATTCACTTTAGCTAGAACTGGTGCATGTACGGTGCAATTTGTGCATTTGCATTTGTATTCTGCAGCACCCACGACACGAGTCCACGACACATGTTTTTGTTCTCGTCATCACCCGTCTGAATTGGCAGACGGCGTTCCTTGCTGTCCCCGAATTATCCGGGCCTAGCATTGTATCCAATGGGCAATACTTGGCTAATCGTGGGGCTATAATCTACTTGTAAATCTAGCCGGGCGCATCGCACCTCGAGCTCAAAGAACTGACCAGCTGGCTGAGGAGACCATTGATTGCGCGAGAGAGATGGCCGCTGCGACAGCTGCGAGCCCAGCTCTCAGTCCCAGTCCTATTTCAAGCCGTGCCCCAGGCCATCAACATCAGCGGAAGCATGCGCCAATTGCGCGACGGAGGCGAAGACGGCGACAGGACAAACCCCCCGTTTCGGCGCGACTGGTGCTAGACGATCATGTGAAGGGCGATGTGGGCATCTTGTCTGACGATCTCTTCGCCGACCTGTTTCCGCACCTGCAGCAACATGGTATGTATTTCATACTGCTCTCTTCCGCCAGTGGCTTCAATGCCTGGTGTGTGTCTGTGCTCGTTTCCTGGAACTAAGCCAGAATACAATCCCGAAACTGTCCACGTCCCAGTTCTCGTCCACGCCGGTTATCGCATGAGTGTCTAAACGGTATACAGAGTCAGACGAGGTCGACCAGAGCGTCCAGAACTACAGCCATCGCGTCTACCACGTAGCCATCGCGCCGTGGGCTCCCGATCCGACTCCCCAGCACACGAGCTGGACCGTCGTCCCCGTCACCACGTCCACAGCCCTCGCCCATTCTACGGTCCAGTTCTCGCCGACCTCCCTCGCCCTCCAGAGCTTCGCCGCCACGCTCCAGCAGATTGCGCCCTCCAAGCTATCGGGCCATAGCAGGAGCGGCATAGAAATATATGTGTTGGATGTGGCCGCTCTGGCGCTGGAGACTGTCTTCGTCAATCTCGAGAGCGACCTCGTCAGAAGACTGGAAAATGGCGAGGGCACCTTCTTCCGCGACCACCCCACAAGCAAGGGCAAAGCCCTGGCCACGCCCGAGACGCCTGCGGACCGCCTCGCCGCCGCCCTGCGCATTGCCCTGGGCCACCTGAGGGTCGTTCACGATGGTGATCTATTCCTGCTGCCGTTACCACCGCATCCCATCACCCACGTCCCCCCAAATCCCGGGAAGGTGATGCTATGCGAACCAGTCGCCCAGGGAATCCTAGCTCCCACCACCAAGATCATCTTGACCCGCGGTCATTCTCAGTCTAAACAAGACCGGGCTGCCATTTCCTCCACACAGACTCTCAACGGAACGAACCACGATGACGAAGATACTGCCGACGATCGATTCTTCTCGGCGGCCGAAGAACGCGACAGGACCGACGCGCCAGATGAGACCGATTTTGTCACAGAATCAGAGATCGAAGAATCAGAGGTTGAGAACGAAGACGACTTATCCGATGACTCTATGGATGAAATGATCTCTCTTTCCATACCCACGCTACCGACAACAAATGTTAGTGGCATTTCCACGATGCAGCCAGGTACTCCCATGACCATTGGAACCATTGGGCGCGGGAGAAAGACGAACGGCATACATACTCCAGGCTCCGTGTTTTCGAACTATACGGCTACGACGGCGCGCCCCGACCGTCCCAAAGGCCGCCTCTTCAAGGCCAACGGCCTCGTCAATTCAATCCCGGTGGATTTGCTTCATCCGAGGCCAACAGCTGAAGACGACAGTGAGGCATTCATTTTCGTGGACATCAACTCTTTGACACGGATTGGGTGCTTCTCGGGAGATTGGGTACGTGTCGAAGCAGCGGAAGAGCCACCAATGAATGGGATAGGGTTGTTTGGATTAGGGAGCTTCGCCGCTGCAGAGAAAGAGCCAGACTGGCGACCTGCCAAGATTTTTGGACTTCCCGATGGCTATTCGCGGCGGCCCATGACGAGAATCGCCAGCGCAAAACATGAACCCGGCGGTCGACGCTTGTCTTTCTTCGAATCCCAGATCCAGAAACCAGCGGGGCCCGAGGCTCATATGTCCCCTCTTTTGCTCGCAAATTTAGAGAACACACCCTTCGTTCGCTTGTCCCCTTTAAAGAGGCATGCTTATCCCATAAGACCCGGTCAACCCAAGATCACCAGTGCATCGCGTCCGCCCTCTGCTCGGGACGTGACAATACAACAAATACGAACTCCTATTTCTTCTGAAAAGAGCCTGCAAACCGCCATACTCGGTGGCTTAAAGAGTTATTTTGCCCGAAGCTTGCGTATTGTGAGGACGGGCGATCTAATCGCAATCCCCATTGATACACAGCTAGGTAGAACTCTTCAGGAATCTTCTGCTTCGAGTGATGGGCATGTAATCGACGATTTGTTGGCCATTTCGGGTTCGACCAAGTCTTTCACCAGCACTCCGTCCAAATTTGACGCGGTTGCCTGGTTCCGGGTGAGCCAGACGGTGAGACAAAAGCCAGAGATACCAGATGATGAGGACGATGAGGATATATGGGGAGCTGTCGCTTGCGTGAACGTTGCTTCAACCCAGATAGCGCAATCCGGAAGCACTACCTGCTCTGTTCCAGGTATTAAGGACAGTAATTGGCCATTATACCTTCGCATCGAGCGACTCCCTCGCCCCACGTCTACATCGCAAACTACGGCTCTCCAACAACCATCTCAAAAATTCGTGTCACCTCTCAGAAGAAGACTGAGGGAACTCATGGCGGCAGCAACCAGTAAACGCGCGATACACTTGAAAATGCCACCCATCGCTGTCCTACTTGTATCAACACAACGGAATATTGGGAAAGCAACGGCAGCAGCAAACGCAAGTTCGGATATTGGCCTTCACACCTTTGTCATCGATGCTTACGATATAGTTAATGAGAGCGGCGCTGGGGGCAGCGATGTCAAGACAGAAGGTTTTTTGAAGGCACGGGCAGATCGTGCCATGAGTTGTGGGCCTGAAAACTGCACATTACTCATCCGACATGTTGAAGCACTAACGGCCGATCGAATGGTCACAGCCGTGAAGGAAATCCTTGCCGACGTAAGGGTCTTGATCGCTACCACTACTGAAGTCGACAAAGTACCAGATGGGATTCGTGGTCTTTTCACACATGAAATCGAAATGAATGCTCCTGATGAAGGCGAACGCGAGGGTATCTTACGCTCCGTTGTAGATAGCCGAGGAGTGTCCTTAGCACCCGATGTCGAACTGAGCGGTGTTGCTATCAAGACGGCAGCTCTTGTCGCAGGCGACTTGGTCGACGTAGTGGAGAGAGCGATGGTAGCCCGAGACTCGCGCCTCGAGTCCTTATCTAGAAAAGCATCTAACGGCGACACAAGCATTACTATCCGTGATATTCAAGTGGCCGGGGGGTCATCAGCTAGATGTCTAACGAAATCTGATTTTGAAATCGCAGTGGAAGCGGCCAGGAAGAATTTTGCGGACGCCATCGGTGCCCCCAAAATCCCGAATGTAACTTGGGACGATGTCGGTGGACTCGACAATGTCAAGGATGCAGTCATGGAGACTATTCAACTACCATTGGAACGGCCAGAGCTATTCGCAAAAGGCATGAAAAAACGATCTGGTATTCTATTCTACGGCCCACCAGGAACCGGCAAAACCCTACTCGCGAAAGCCATCGCAACAGAATACAGCTTAAACTTCTTTAGCGTCAAGGGCCCCGAACTGCTGAACATGTATATTGGTGAATCGGAAGCGAACGTCCGCCGAGTCTTCCAGCGCGCCCGTGATGCACGCCCCTGTGTTGTTTTCTTCGACGAACTGGACTCTGTGGCACCCAAGAGAGGAAACCAAGGCGATAGTGGCGGCGTCATGGATCGTATTGTATCGCAGCTTCTAGCCGAGCTTGACGGCATGTCTGGCGGCGACGACGGGGGAGGCGGTGTGTTTGTTATCGGTGCAACCAACCGACCAGATCTACTCGATCAGGCACTCCTGCGCCCCGGACGCTTTGACAAGATGCTCTACTTGGGAGTTTCCGATACGCATGAGAAGCAGCTCACGATAATGGAGGCCCTGACAAGAAAGTCAGTTTTACCCCTATTTCATATCTTTCAAGAAGGTGAATACTAATTCTGTTACAGGTTTACTATACATCCCTCCGTCTCACTAGCCACCGTTGCTCAACACCTCCCTTTCACATACACGGGTGCCGACTTCTACGCGCTATGCAGCGATGCGATGCTCAAAGCGGTTACACGGCAGGCAGCCGCCGTGGATGCCAAGATCCGGACTCTCAATGCAGGCCGCTCAGAGACAGCACACCCCATCTCAACGGCCAACTTCTTCGATCACTATGCCTCGCCCGACGACATTGCCGTCATGGTCACGGAGAAGGACTTCCTCGACGCCAACCGGGAGCTCATCCCCAGCGTCAGTGCCGGAGAGCTTGCCCACTACGAGCGCGTCCGCGCTACATTCGAAGGCGGGAGAGAAAAGCAGCAGAAGGGAGATCTCAACACGGCTATGCCTCCTGTCTCACTGGAGCCTGAACGACCGACTTCGAAGGCCGGAAAGGGTAAAGGAAAAGCCGTGGCGAAAGGCAAGGGGAAAGCCATTGCCACGGGCAGCGAGGACGAAGACAACGACAGTGATCAGGATCAATACGCTAGCTATGGCGGCGCCGCCAACGGTCGCCCAGCGGGCGTGGGGAAGGGTAAAGGCAAGGCGGTTGCGCAGGCCCAGTTTCAGGACTTGACGGCGAGTGATGATGAAGGGTTGTATTGATTAGCTAGCTGAATATATATTGGGAAAGGGGAAGGAAGAACTCGTTGGAGGGGGTATATAATTAGAGTTAAGATAGAGTAAATAAAGATACGCTATCGAGGTTTAGAAGCGAGGACAGTAAATATTCGTTCATTAGGTTGTTCATTGCGTGAATAGGTAGTGTAATATTATGCCCGTCATGCATTGAACTCGACCGTACATATAGATCGAAGTCGTAGCATCGCTTGTGCCGAGATTACTGCGTTTCGACTGAGGAATAGGGGTAGAGACTCTATGTATTTCTGTTTTTCGAGAGGTTAAGGTGATTGAGTTGGTTTATATTATGCCGTGCAGTTCATTTTTATAACTATTTTACCGCCGTCGTTCATATGTGTGTAAGTTTACAACCTCTTTAAGAAAAGAAGCGCGGCGATAGTATTAGAATTCGCCGGGTTTGCGGCTTTTACTTAGGGTAAGTGAGTAAATGGATGAGTAAATCGCTGAACACACACACACATACACATGTACATAATATACACATACCTGATTCATAGATAGTATCACGGAAAAACAGTATGGCTATAGTTTTCAGTCAAGGGTTATGAACAAGAAGAAGAAAACTCCAAGGTTTCTATGTTTTGTGTTGTCAACTAAGATTAGGATAGTATATAGGTAGTTAAGCAACGTATTAACTGGCAACAGAATCTGACCACGCCTACCTTCATATATACCTAGGCAAATGATAATGTCACTGTTTAGTAGTAAGTTACGACAACTATCAACAGCCGATAGCCCTTGCTTGATCAGAACTTGGAAGGTAGACATATACACAGTATATACTAGATAATGCTTGAATATACTACATAATTAAGGGTCAAAATGAAAACTCAATTCTACTAACCTAGGAGCACATCCCCTCTAGACCGGGACACCAGCTAGATAAATAGACTATTCATAGTCTCCCCAATTCAGAAATCCATAATCAGAGAAAGAGAAATGGGGGGTTGAAAACACCAGCTCGTACAATCCCAACGCCCCTACACAAAACAGGTGTACATTCGTAAACGACCTAGGTATTCTTTCTTCATTTGTCTAATATTCTCTTCGACAGTGTTTTCTTTTTCTTTCTTTTTATAAAAGTTCACGAGGCCGAGAACAACGGTGATATATTCTAGATCTTCCAGTCCCTGAAACCATATGAAAAGGGGTATTAGGCTAAGTGGGTTATGACTTCTTGACTGCTGCCCCTTTCTTCACATCGTCTTCGCTTTCTTCATCTTCATCGTCGTCGTCCTCATCGTCCTCATCGTCGTCGTCCTCATCATCGTCATCCTCTTCATCTTCATCATCATCATCCTCGTCATCGTCCTCATCATCGTCATCGTCATCGTCATCGTCATCTTCTTCGTCCTCATCTTCATCATCTTCATCTTCGTCACTATCTTCTTCCTCGCTACTGTCCGCCTCAGGTATCGCCTCGGCCTTCTCAATGGCTGCAATCTCGGCCGGGCTCGCATTCACCACGGCAGAGCCACGGTGCTCCGTGACGCCGGCATCAGCACCGCGAGTATTCGCCTTCGCTGCTGCAGGGGACGTTGACGCAGCCGCCCCGATTGCCAGCTTACTTATGCCCTTGGCAGCCGAGTCTGCAGGAGACGCGACTTTCTTCGCTGTCGTTGGGCTCGCAGCGGCAGACTTGTCTTTGTCCCCGCCCTTGCTTCCGGTGGTAGGCGAAGTTGGGCTGTCTTGCTTTCCGTGAACTTTCTCCCTAAGTCGTTCCAGCTGCACCTTTTTCGCCTTTTCGGCCGCTTCTGCCGCGATGTTGTGGATAGGTGCCGTCGTCTTGGTGGCGGCGGCAGCGGGCTTCTTGGCCGTACCTGTAGAACCCGGGGATGAAAGGGGAATCTTGGTCTTGTCTTTATCGGTAGGGAGTGGAGGTGCCGGAGGCGGAGGCGCCGGCGCACCGGTGGTTGTTTTGGTAGGTGTTACGGTAGTCGAGGTGGCTGGTTTAGGAGCAGACGGTGATGCAACGCCTGTCCTGGGAAAGGGTTGGTTGAGAGGCCTCATCGCCATAGGCGGCGGGGCCTGGCTCTTGGGCGGTATCGTGAATTCGTCGAAGTAGATGGTGACATGTTCTTTCAGCTCGCCGTACTCGTTCCATTCTTCGATCTCGACGAGGTCCTGTTATGGCGGTAGCAAGTTCATCCAGTCAGCCTAGAACCAGATTTGCTCTGTCTCACTTGGATAACTCTCTGTCTAGACATCTATGTCTCCTTCTGCATATGTATCATATGTAATATGGATGTATTTGTTCCTCTCTGGTCGCATACGTTCCAGTGGGAACCAGAGTAACGGCGGAAATAATAGCAAGAATAGCAAGGAGAAAGAACCAGAGTCGGAAGCAGAATAATGAAAAAAGAAAGTCGGCGACCTACACCAAGGACCATGCCCATCTGAATGAGGGCGGGCAGCTTGCGCACGCGACCGCTCTCGTCCTTGCCGGCTCGCCGCCCCCATATCATGCGGGCCTTCTCGTCGGTAGCGATGTCGAGGGCTTTGAAGGGCACGCGGTTGGCGCGCAAAATAGTTTCGAGACGCGATGTCGCCGTCACTATATGCGAGGACCCCGCTGTGAGGGATGTGTAGATGTACAGCGCCGGATCGGTCGAGTACGACGTGCCCGTCTTCTCTGCCATCGTCAGTCTCGGTCTCGGTCTCGGTCTCGGCCTAGCTCCAGAGCTCCCTTTCTCTTGGGTGTGTATCCGTGCTCTCTTTCTCTCGAGCCGATCGTTCGATAATTTCTCTCGGGTCGGATAACGCGCGATGCTGAGCAGAAAAGCCCCCGAGATTATTCTCGCGTTGTAGTACTAAAGGTTGGTGTAGAGGTGCAGGTAACAGCAGGTCTACATGGTGGGGGCGGGGTTCTCCCTTGGAGGTCCATAGGATGTCTTTCAGTATCAGTTAGGTGCGTATCTAGGCGCTTGGGCAGTGTCGACCCGCTATTGACGCGTTTACCGATGCGTTCAATCGCATTTTCCTAGGCAGGAGCGCCCATTCCAGAAGTTTTAGTGCTCTCTGTGTAACCTAGAGGCTAGAGCAACTACCACTTAATTAGTACTTGTATGTACTATTAAGCTTCGCAGAAGGTATCAGTGCCAATATGATGCCTCAGTCACCCAACCCACGTTTCCCAGTATAATCCCGCTTGGAGTCGATTGGGTTTCCAACCCCAAGTTGTTTTCATCCCCCCTTTATCAGTTGGCCTCCAAATCTACATTTATGCAGTTTTGGTAGATAAGTGATTGAGCGCCGAAGGAGGTAGGTACCTACGTAGGGTATCATTTGTTTTGTTGCCCAACGCGGGGTCCAGTCCAATCACATGTGAGTCGCGGTTGGCATTCCTTTCCTCCATTCCGCATCCGTTCGGTACTTCCATATTTGCCTGCCATGGTTTGGAATGTTACCTTTAGTACGTAAGCAATGCATGTGGCTGTACTGTACCGTGACGGTGAATCGTGGCTGGCTAGGGGGGGGCTGGAGACTTCGCCCCCAAGACAGAGCACATCCACGCTCACACTGTGTAGGTGGTCAGCAGAACACTCGCGATATACCCATTTCAAGATACCTCGCGAGACAGACTTGGTGGTTTACCATCGCGTATGGAATCTGGATAGCGTCGATACCGGAACCAGAGCCGGTTTACATGCGGCCGCTCACATATCGTCAATTCACGATCGTCAGGGATTTGGCACCTGCACGCCATATAAAAGGCGACGCTCGGATGCGCAGGGTTGAGGCGCAAGATGCCATGTCGTGCGATGCGGTGCAGTTCTCCTCCGGCTTCGAGGCTACGCTTGATCCGTATTGCATGGCATACCGAGCAACCGCATGGTTATTCGGACTAGAACGTCCGGACTGTGGACATGGGGAGGACATACACAGAAGTCATGCAGAGTCAAGGCACATTCGGCTGCTTGTGGTTCAAATCGTCACACTCCTAGAGATGGATGGTAACCTCGTCGTGTCGAGATGCAGCAGGAGACGAGAAGAGAGAGGGGCGGCTGGCGTCTTCCCGTCCCGGCCGGCGCGTCTTGGATACTGCGTATGATACCGAAATGGGACGGGTCTACATAGTCTAGATACTCTTTGCATATTACCAGGCGTACGTACTCTTATCGGCGCGGATGTAGCAGAGCGGGATATGCTAACGTTGTGTATGATTGGCTATCGTAGACCAATTCCAGCCAGCAGCGTGGAAGCAATGCGTCGATGTTCTCGGCACGGACTCGATCTGTCTTGCCGCTCCTGGATTCTAGGCGACTAATGTTGCAGTATCCCTACAGGGGACCTACATGGCTCATGGAAGACTTCCAATACGCTCCGCGGAGGTCATGGTGTGAGTGAATTTTACGTTATGGCCATTGGTCTACATTTTTTTACTCTTTCATCCGTGTGTCCTCGATATGCTGTAATTAATGTGTGGTTTCCTTGATAGAAGTCAACCGACCCCTTTAAGATACCTAGACAAACGCGTCATTTCTCCAATAAAAGTCAAACATAGGCAAGATAGTGCGAGCTGAGGGAATACTTGACCAGTTAGGACGAGAGGAAGAGACCCGAGCGAGAACCACGGGCCAACTCGGTTCTGGGAGCCTGCTCTTGCGTGCTCGGAAGATAGATTAGTGCGGCTTATTCCAAAGGAAGAGGGTGTTCTCAACAGAATGTTACAACAAAATCACGTTTTCATGTACCCCAACCTGCTAGTGATAGCTAAACTAATTTGGGCTTGCTAATAGAATTTTCAGTGCTAATGTAAATAACCTGTCACATTTATTTATGCTTCCATTTTAGTCTTTTAGGTATTTTTATGGTGTATCCCTATTTCTTTGCAATTTGGTCCTCTTTCTGGGCAATTATCGAGGGAACTATTTCGTAATGTCATGCCCGGGGAAAATAGCAGCCGTCATGACATCAGTTTGTCCCCAGTAGGCAAAGGATAGTCCAAACCCAAGGAGCAGAGGAGTCTGGAACCTGTAGCATCAGCTTAGGGCACGGATCCCCGAGCGTCAATACAACTGTATTCCCGCCACCAGCAGTGGAGGGCATCTAAGTACTGTACAACCATTCTGTATCTTGTACTACTGTAGTGATCCAATCGATATCCCTGTTGGAAAAGTCTTCCAGAGCATCCCGGGCCGCCACAGGAACAGAATTCTCGGTGGGTGATGCCGTCTATATCGGCAGGGATGTGTCCCTTATCCATCCAATTGTATATGAAGTCAGCCGTTCTATGGTATGGAGGCGATTTACACGGATGAGGCGAAAATTGACCGTTTTACGTCAGACATGTCAACACGCCACTCTCGCTTCAACTTCTCATTTTCGCTTAACAATTTATTAGACGAGATAAAAGTGCAGTGCTCTGCTTATCTGTCAGTAGGTTTAATCTAGGTAGTGAAAGCTGCTGAATACCTTTCATTTATTGAATCATATTCCGCCAAGATACAACCCATTTCTAATTCAGATCATGGGTGACTGAGGCGGCCAGTGGTAATACAGTTTCAAAATCTCTTCAATTTATTATGAATCAGTTGTATCGTGCCCATGGCAGATTGTTACCAGTAGTATTGGAATTCCTTTAATACAGACGGACTATGGTATTATACGGACCCACGCCGGCGGTGTCCTCTCATTTTCGGGCCGGGTCTTCAAGTCAGTTCGGTGATTAACCGATTGCCGCACTCGGCCGAGGGCTACGTGCTCGGCTCCTGCTTGAGTAATTATGTTGCGATATGGTAGTATCACTTATTGCCATGGCCTGCAGGCAGAATTGATACTTCATTGCCAACAAGGATTGTAGAGTTGGTGGTGGTGGTGTGTCCCAAGTGGTGTACAACAACCAGTTGTTTCTGATAATGCTTTAGTAACGAGCTTCCATTTTGGGAAATGCAGTTGGCTGAGAATATAAAGCTAACCAGCTAATTATCGCATGATGTGCTGAATAGTCTCTAGAATTGATTTACCAGATGAAGTGGCTTGTGAATACCCATTGGACAAAGGTTACCGACGTAATAAATAGTTGCGCATGTTCGCGTATACGTCTGTTCCAGCGTTGCATTGGGCTAAATAAATAGTTAGTCCAAATGCATGCGCGCCATGATTGCATGTAACATGCATATGCCGGTCCGGTACCCTCGTTACAAAAGTAAGTTCTTGTTGGAATACTATGTGGAGAGGGTGCCCTATAAGTATAATGATATTATTATAAGGCCTGACTTGCCACCGTCAACCGTCTTTAACTAATGTACAGAGAATTTTTTGTATCATTCACTGGCTAAGTTTAACTATCGTATTTATCTTGCTACAGTTCCTTGCAGTGCAAACTGTCCTTGCACGAGTAATGTTAGATCAAGGGATAATAGTGATATTTAAACCCGGAAAAAACGCTGGCATTCTGAATCACTTAAGACTTCTGAGGCTCAACACATGCAGGAGTGGAAATACTGGACGCGACGTCCAGGCGGACCCCCTACCTCTCGAATTAATTATTGGCTAAATTTACCCGAGCCTGCTATCTATGTTAATCTAGAACTGGGCTGCCACCTTTCCACCCACGTATCTAGTTCAGGTCCAATGAGTGGTGTGGAAGACCTAGAAGATGCCCGATTTTCAATGTTTCCTTGTTTTGATCCAAAACCTCCCACACTGCTTCATGTCCCAGCTACATGCAAGGAACCTGCTGCAGTGGCAAATACTAGCCTAGTAATTAGTCGGTATTGTGCCACAGAGTAGACCATGCCTTATTCTACGTATAGATCGATTAAATTTAGTGCTGGCTGTCATGATAGCGTTCGGAGATACCCACGTGGAAATAATTTTGGAGCCGCGTGTCTGGTCCGTTAGATCTCTTTGGGGCGTAGGTGAAGATGTGCCCCACAGCGGAATTACTGCGGCATCGTCACTTGTGCGGTAGCAGATTCCTAAAGAACAATTACCTAACTTTTACCTTGCTAGATAGCTTCACTGAACGGAAAGCCGAGGTCTTGAACTGTTAGCTGCAAGTCATGATGCGATATGCTGGATTGGTGATCTTCAGGGTAACCCCCAACCGTGTCGCCAGCAACCCTACGTCGCGGTATGTTACACGAAGGGTGTTGGGTGGCTTGCATATCATACCCAAATCCACCTAGGTTCGCAGCCGAGTGCGCCTGATCCATCCCTTGAATTCACACAAAGCATATAAAGCTTACATGCTTATGTTCATGCTCATGCTCATCCATGTACTGCGTAAGCCAATGAAAAGCGGCAGCAAAACGGCTTGCTAATCGGAGAATTGGACGTGTGAATAAACATCTGAACCTGCAACTGCTTTCGTTCGTCGGAATCTGAAAACCAGAAGAGGAAATAAGTATATTTACTATAGTCGAGCGCCGCAAGATGGATGACCATATAATAGTAGGTAGGCTATGTGAAAAGTGCCGTGTGCTCAAATTGGCATGCGTTGGCGGAACCATATAGTGGTGTGATGCCGCGGAAATTGCTTCTGGCTCCCGCTTTCGTGTTCCCGTAGCAGATGGTTCCATGGCCTTGGGTGGATTTGCCCCCCAAATCATGGCCACTTGTAGACTGTGGCCATCCCTCCATATTGCATCGAGATCATCGTAAATTGGTACGCACTCTGTAGTCTGTAGACGAAGACTGAACAGAACAAGCTGGCTGTTCTCACGGATGCTCGGCTCGTCGATGCTACCAATAGAGTCGTGTCTCGGTCTATGTAAAGCCCACATGAGCAAGCTAGTACAAGCTCGCGGCCTTGTGACTGACTGGTTCAAATATCGAGCTGCATGACTTCTAGATTCAAAATCATCCGATATAATTATTTGGGGTGTGATGGATGGAGAGCCTCAGCATAGGGAAGCCACTTACGCTGGGCGAGGTGAATACGACCCCGCCAACAAATTTCATGCATGCAACACAGCCATATGAGCCAGCTGTTTTCCGTGCCGTAGAATTACTAGAAACCTGATTAGCTCGTGCCTTTTCGTAAATACCTGGTGGCAAAGCAAAATTGCCTTCAGTATGTATATTAGTTCTACGCGCAGAACAGATCATAGGAAACAACTTTCCCCCTATTCCTCTGCTCTGGGCCCAGTCGGGTCAAAGTGGTAGTAATGCGTAGAGGCTAAACAATCGGTGCGGACATGCAGATTGGCGGGCTGACGGGATTATACGTGCATGAAAATGGGTCACGCAACCCCAATGATTTAGGGTCTTGAAACTTGATAATATTGCATTGCATGGTATTCGTCGTTCCAAATGCTAGGCTTGCCGAATTGTCACTGGTGTAAGTGTATCATAATACGAGAACTGACGTGCGAGGATCAAATATACACTTCGAGAAAAGTACCTCTAGGGGGCGTGAGGATATGGATATGATGTCCAAGATGTGATCGACACGGAGTGCTAGACGCATTGTCAACAGGGTTCACTGAAAATTCATGGGGAGACGCTATCAGCAATAATTACCTGTGGAGACACAGCTTACAAGTTGGTCAGCTTCACTTTTCAGCAGAAATCACGCCAGTATGACGAACAAGGCCCATTATTGACCATCGTCTCGGTGCACTGGCGCCGGGGCCTAAACTGTTGAGAGAATGGCTCTGGATGAAAGGGATGGCTTTCGTGAGTCAACTTGTTGTAGCTCCAACATAAGAACCGGAAGCGTAGGATGTTCTCGGACAACTATAAAGACCGGCCATATTCCATGGCTTTGGGCTTCTCGTTTATAGCAACCACGCACAAAGGGCACACGACAACGGACAGAAGGCGACAGCGTAAGTGATCGAGTTTCTGTTAATGCCTGTTAGAATATACACTGAGGCTAATGTAGTCGTATCTTATCTGACAACGCGGTATATACGTAGAGGTATCTACAAACACCATTAGCAGAAACTAGTGGTACGGCACTCGAACCTCTGACTATCCCACAATGCCTCGATCACCATGCATTGAGCCTGTCTCGGCTTCATATGCCCTGCCTAGCTGGCATTGTACCGACTGCGAAACGACAATGAGGCCGGGCGACTCATACCCGGCGGCGTTGCCACAGAGATATACCACTGAAATAAAGTATTTCGAGGGCATCGTTGACCATAGTCATCCAATTACGCTGGTTTGGTGGATCTGTAGTAGGTGTAATGAGCAGGTCCAAACTGGAAAGAAGTGTCCCGGCTGTGGTCGTGGTCAAGATGAGTATGAACCATGGCCTTTCCTATATACCAATAGATGGTGTTTGTCATGTCCACGTTTGATCTGACTGCGAGGTTTAGGATACTTTGATCCGGGTTATATCAAAACACTTGCCAAGCCTGGCATATATGACTGTTAGGAACCATCTGCACGACAAGGATAGGATAGGACAAAATTGGCATTTCTGATGGGTCGAGGTTTCTGGGATAGGGACAGCGTGTTACTCGAGGTATAAGTCCATGGCCGGTTTCTGGGGTCTCTTCAGCCTAAAGGGAGACCATAACCTGGCGACAGCTCGATCAGCTCTTCATGATACTTTATTCTTTTCTATATCTCTCCTATGTTTTGAGTCAGCGTCGGTATTAGGCAATCACTCATATGGTACGACTTACTTGATTGATAAGTACGTTTCGTGTCGTCGGAGGGCTGACTGCTAATATCACAATCCAATCTTTTATTCTGCTGCAAAAATTCGAGAAGACTCGGCTCGGCCATAGAGTATGTGAATAGAGTATGTGAATTGTAACTTAGTGCTTCAGTACGGTAGGATACTACTAGTAGTAGTAAGGTTTCGCCAAGACTCGCAAGACACCTCCCGATTAGGATGCCATCCTGAATCCCAACTGCATCAGCAATTTTATTTTAAAGTGCATAGTATAGCAATGTCTGTATAAGTTTGTGGTGAAGATAAGTATACTTGAAGAAAGAAAGAAGAAAATGAGAAAAGATGTGATGCGGGTTTTCAAAAAAGATGACCAGTCAGTTTGGTGTGATGGTGACTAAGTAGTGCGTATATGAAATATGGATTGCTCGTGAGCCGGTGAACGAATGGATGGTGGAGGGGCACATATCAGACCCTCATCAGCCAGACCGGTCAAGATGGTGAGCCAATCGGAGACTTGCATTTTATGTGGTCACCTCATCGACGTTGGGCAAGTGCTACCATTTTTCAATGCCGGGAGCTTTCCATACATGAGCTGCTTATCATTTCCAGTCTACGAACAGCAGCTACGAAGTACTGTCGTGTCATAAGATCGTCGTGTGCAGACGGGGTAATGCATCAACCCTATCCTAGAGCACTTGCTTACAGTACGGTAGTCGAATGCCCGCATCTCCTTTTTCTCACCCTCGTTTTCTAATATGCACCTTTTTTTGCCTTTATTGTCTTGCAAGCGACAATTGACTGTCTTAGGCGTGGTCACCCTAGAGAGCGCCCACCGCCAAACGGGTACCTATCCTTAAGTACTGTAACTCTTCGAGACATATTCACTGTTTGCTGCACTGTTTCTGGTCTCTGAGCCAGCTTTACATGCAGGTCCGATGGAGCGGGAAGTCTTCGGTCAATTTAATATTTAGCCATGGGCCTTCACGAGGACCTTTATAATATTCCGAGTTACCGACTTCACGCCGCTGTTCTAAGCTATATGCACAATAGACAAATGAAAGTGTTCGTGCCATAACCGGCAAAGGTACTGATTGCTAGTACCTGTTATTCTATCCCATTTCTAGTGGTATCAACAAACAAAACCATACAATAACAACAAGCGTCCTTCCCCGAAGAATCAACATCATGAGTAGAAGAGAAACAAGCAAGAACGCAGAACTCCATATCTGCGTCACACCGTGAATTTTGAGACAACGCTTCGTTCTGCCCCCTCCGAGTCGCAGATAGCTTGACAATAAGGCCGTGATTTTACTGCCGCGTCACCTCCTCGCCTTCGACACAACAATTCTTATGCGAGCATGATCGCACCAAGACCCATCGCCGCTAGGACAAGTCCGGACTGTGCGGTGAGAGAATTACCCGCAGCAGTAGGGAGAGCGGTTGGAGAAGATGATGGGTATGTCGAAGCCCCAGGCAACGTGGTAAGCACAGGGTACGTTGTCGACGCTGAGAAAGTTGGGTAGCCGGTCGGTCCAACGTGAGAGCTCGTCAAGTTCGCAATAGGGTAGTTGATGGTCGTCGTGTTGGCCGCATATGAATGGCTTGAGGATGAAGACGACGCAGACGACGAAGATGACGAAGATAACGAAGACGGCGACGGAGTCGGAGACGAGGATGGAGTGGAAGATGTGCTTGGGGGAGGCGTATATAGCGGGCAGGCCGGGTTGGTAGGATTGCACTGCGTGATGGTGACTGTCGCGGTCATGGTACTTGTACATGTTGTGGTCTGCGCAACGGCAGACAAGGCGCCCGCGACCAGAACAAGAAGCGATGAGGCGTGCATATTGGTGATTGCTAATAGTTTTCCACCTTGAAATCAAGCGAAGGTTTGGCCTTTATCGTTGCAGCGATTATGCTTCAATTGCGATTTTCTCGAATAGAGAGTGTATGATGTCCTGGTTCGCGTAACAGGATCCGTCAAAGAATGGCAGCGGCAGCGCAGTAATTCAGCAAGGAATGAGTGTAACTTGCAATTGAAGAATGCTGACTTCGCAAGCGAAAGTAAAGGAGCGTTGAAGTGTAGATGTGTGAAGTTATGAAGTGTGAGAGGCTGGAGAGAGTGAGAGAAAAAATGGGCTGGAACCGGAGTGCTTCGATTCCTTTTCACTTGGATCTGGGATAAAGAAGGGTTAGCGTTACCTAGCATGAGAGACCCCTGAGCCCATTGGCTGGATTTTTGGTTGGCGTTGAAAGGGATCAACAACTCCCCTGTTTCTTGTAACCTGGTGTACTATTATAGGTACCAATACCCCCAAACTCTGCGACCCCCAACGCCGGGCGTGTTAGTTAGGTTGGTTCTACACTAGGCGGACTGCCTCTACAAACCATGTACCTATAGTTATCTGCCTATGAGTTTCCATAGAAAGGATGCCCATGGCTTGATGTTAAGCTATTAATTCTTTTAGGTAGCATCCGCCCCTCAGTGTGCCAACGTGTTTTTGCTACGTAGGTAACAAAAAGGATAGTTGGGGTGGGAAGTAGATAATCTGCGTCAACGTTGGTGAGTTGTTCCTGCAGGAGAGGAAAATCCACCTGTCGTCTTATGTACCTATAAGTATCTCCCTACAATGTACATACATTGGACAATCTTCTGACTGCGTAAAACACGTGTTTGATGGGATTATATTGGTCTTCGCTACACCACGATAAACTACATAGCCTTGAATTATATAATGGAGTTATTAGATAGATTATTCATACTTCATTATGAACATGACACAGGAAGATGGCAGTTACACTTCTTGCCGTACACTACCTACTTCGTACAAACACTAAAATATTGAGGCGGTTTGATTTCTGGCTGGGACTAACATGTACCCACTAATCTAGCGGTCTTAGCCAGGCACATAGCGCATTATGTAAGTTCGACGGCTGCTTTCCCGAGAGTTTGGCCCACAAGTATCTGTGCGCTACCAATCGCAAACCTGGAAAAAGGCTCATCATTTCCTGTTCCTATCATCGCTTTGTACCACGTTCATCCACATAAATTTTACACGTACCAAGACCAGGCCAGAAGCCCCGGCCTCGGCCCTGGTAAAGTGCCTCCACCACGAGAAGAAAGAGACAGCAATAATTTAGTCATCGAGCTGACACCGCTCATCCGCGGCTCACGGTAGGCATGATATTTACTATCGAGGCGATGCGGAAATACCTACAGGCCGTCGAAGTCGTCTTTCTCAAACTCATTTATTACTCCCTGCAAAGTCAACCCTTCGGTGATAATTCAATAAACGAACTGAGAAAGTGAGACCATTGAAATCTATCACTAGCACAAAAGAAACGTTATGACCATGAACCCGCCAGACAATCGCTCATTGTCGCACGAGCGTTACCATTCTCATTGACACCGCATTCCATCTCATTGTGAGCGCTGGAGGGGCCAAGCGTGGCTGGCTCTGTCTGGGCCTGTGTCCTCGCAGAGCGTGGCCACAGACATAGACAACGTGCTGCAGCTGAATTGGCAGAACACACGTGCTGGGAAAATCCGAGAATGCCTAATAGTCCTGCGCCCTTCCACTCCCGCGGCCATGCCGCACTCGACATGGGCCACGGACGCTTCTATACCCAGGGCCAGCACCAGCACCACCAAGCCCATATTCGGCGTAGGCATATGTGTTGTACGGCGGCTCGTCGACGACTTCGTTGTAGTACGCGCCTTGCAACCGCGGGTGGAGGAAATATAAGTCTCTGCGTCGGAGGAACTCGAGATCGCTCTCGGTCCGCGACCATCGTTCCTGTTCCTCCTGCAGCTGCAGCCGCGTGTCGGCAATGGCGCGCATCGCTTCCGAGTACTGCGCTTGGTGTTGTCGCTCCAGTCGCTCTTGCTTGCGCTCCTGCTGCCGCCGTCTGTTCGCCTCTCGCTCTCGCTCTCGCTCTCGCTCTCGCTCTCGCTCCTCGTCAGGGCGCGCAAGTCGTCCGTGCTCGCACCCCCCAGTCCCAGATGACGACGCTGCGGTCTCCGGGCTGCTACTTCGTGGCGTCTGGCCGCTACGGTAGCCGTGTTCCCGGCCCGCCGGCGCCGGCAGAAGCCCCTGGCTGTGCGCATACTGCACCATGTCCTGCAGTCGCCGGGTCTCCTCGCGCTCCTTCGCCTCGTCTTCCAGTAGCTGCCGAACCCGTGCAACATCAGCTGCGCATGCGTCCTGCTTGCTCATCTGCTCTGCGTGTTTGCTGTTAATGGCGTCCTGTGTCTTCTGGATGGCGATCTGAGCTTCTTTCACGGCAACATGCGTGCCGCGGATACTGACATGAGCCATATCAACGGCATCTCGTGTCTCCTTGACCTGAGATTCGGTGCTGGTGACGCTGTCGTGAGTCTCCTTGATGGCTCTCTGCGCCTCTTTGACTTCGTTGGTGACGCTACTCTCCATGTCGCCCAGCTTCTTCCCATTCTCTTGCACCGAGGCGTATGTGTCTTGCGCAGTTTTCATGTGCTCTTTCCATTGCTTGTTCGATATTACCGCCGGATAGTTGTCCTCCCAAGCGGACCAGTCTTTATAATTGTATCCGTAATTATATCCGAGGTGAGTCTGGCTCATCATGGGCATAGCCATATGTGGTGAGTACATCTGCTGGTTGTAGATCTCGTCTCTGCGGATTTTTCGCATCATGCACTCGTGACACTTCTTCTTGGACATCTTGGACTTGGATTTAGTCTTGGGACACATGACATCGAGAATAAGACACATTGAGGTGTTTGGAGGTTCAATATCAATTTAAATAGTGTGGATACCGCTGGGATGAGTATTCTAGACACAAATATAAAATTGGATGATGCTGTCGGGGTGATGCAAGATGCCGATCTCAACACTCAGGGTTTCTACGAGCCTTATATCCTCATGCGGCGTACAGCATGTGCAGATGTAAGACTATATGCTACAGAGGCCGAAAATCAAGACAAAAGACGCAGCGCGCGATGTAGCTAATGCCAGACAGCTTCTACCGCTGTTTCGGCTGGCTGCGCGGCACTGAGGAAAGACTGCGGCATCGCGTCTCAGGCGCTTCTTTGATAGAAACGGCGCATTTCGAACAATATCTATTATCTTCCGCCAGGTCAGCACCCAGATATCTCTTTGGCTAGCACAGAATGGCGGTGCTAGTATGTTTCTCGTGTCCCGTCTGATCGTCTGGGAAGTGGTCATCTGTGTCCCTTCGAGATGTCTCCTTGGGGCCTTGGGCATCCATAACCCAACACCGAAACGCAAGCAGAAATATCCAGAAGAAGTGCCCCTTTTCACTGGAACATGTTCTCGCCGCCTTTCTTCTACGCGCTTCGAAGCTTAGAGTCAGAAACTTAATCCCTTGGGCGTAGAGACAGTTCGCGTCTGCTGGAAGGGCCGTTTCTGACATCATTGTCAAATGGCCGGCCGCTGCGACACGCTACAGGAATGTGTAACACTGCTCGCATCACGATATCGAGCAATACTTTTGATTTCTATTACTTTCGTGATGTACCTGTATTCTTCCAAGCAGAATCCGCTACTTCTCTTGGACAATAGTTAGTTAGAAATAGATTGAAACCGTACCAGAATCCCTGCAGAGCCACGAGCAAGATGGAATGGTTCACGGATATACATAGTCATGGTATGACCAATTGAAAATATATTAAGAATGCCGTCATATGTGCTCTAAACTGTGACATCAACGTGAACTACGAACAGAGCCTCGACCTCTTGAGCTTGGCTATTGTGTGGTGAAGCGTAATATCAATAGAGCGTAACAAGAGGCTAAGGGCAATCGAATGATTCGAATTACCAAATACAGAATCGTGCACTAACCATGTGAACAAATGACGGACATCGTGAATATTTCTACGTTATACGGCAGGGTCAACCGTGCCATCTACTTCTCCCACCCCAACACATCACCATCACACGTAATCATCGCACGAGTGAGATAGAGAATGAACAAGGCAAAAAGGTAATTGGTATCAAACGCTAAAATCGACAATAGCCAGAATATGTACATGGAAGCAGTATCCCTCCAACAGCGCCCTTAGCCCATCGCGCTCTCAGAGATGCCAGGAGGAGGAGCAACCTCGTTTTCTAGGATGTACTGAGAAGCTAAATCGCTGGAATAAGTGTGTAAAAAAACCGGAACGCCGTAGGTATCCTGTAATTCTTTGGGCGCTTGGGTATGTATGAGTGTCTCTAGGCCAACGATAGCGCCCCTCCCTCTAACTAGAATCGCCTTTTTGGTAGGTATCTCGTTTCATCCCATCATCTTACAAGAACAGGAGCACTACCATGAATAAGGACGTGAATGCATCAACCGCTTGCTCTCCTGGAGTGCGTCTCAGCCGCCGCCTCTATGCGTCGAATCGCTTGGCAATGCCCCTCTTCATGCCGGCCTCGCTGAAAACCTTGACGTAATTTATGAGCCAGTACGAGTCTTCGAAGGCGTCGGGATTGCTTCCGACGTATTGTTCGCATGTGGATGCCTTGGCCGAGCAGACGGGATCGGCTCCCCAGACCTTGCCGGCCCACTGGCCGCAAAACGTAGTGTCGAAAACGATGTTGTGATTCATGAAATTGGAGTCGATATCGCAGCTACCGCCGGAAAAGGAGGCGGTGGGCTTGCCCCAGCCGCTAGGGTCTGGTTTGCCTTTCTGAATATCGGAGGGGATTTTGCCGGTTCGCGGGAAGAAGAAGATGTTGATCGCTTTCGAAGTCCATTGAAGAGCGTAAACTCCGCCGCCAATCTTATTGAACCCAGCTCCGAAAGTCTTGACATTTTCGGTGGTGGTACCACATCCCGTAGTACCGTCGCCGGGCGAACCGCAGTCTGCAGACGAGAAGGAATCTTGCGAGAACTTGCAGCCTGGGGCGGTATGGAGGGTAATACTTGTGTTTGTTTGCATATTGACTCCTTCTATGATATCGATCTCTCCGTTATGAGGCCACGAAGGACCAAATGTCCAGAAAGCGGGCCAGGAACCACAGGCAGGCGCGGGCTGGTGGGCAATGTCGGCGATAATGAGACCGTGTGTATATGCCTTTTTCGTCGTGAGCCGAACCGAGGCGCGGCCTGCGGAAGGGTTCTTCGTCTTATAGTCCACTCCTAGATAGACACCACCATTGGCGTATCCGGCGAGCCCGGTTGAGTTTGCAGTTGTGGCATCGACATACTGCACGAAACCCGAGGTTGGATCTGGGCCGTTGAAGAAATCGAACTCCTCGAAGAAGTTGCTCGTATCGTACGAGTCTTGGAGGTTGTAGCTGGGTTGAGTGCCGTATTTCTGGCCCTGGGCAATGGCAGCCAAAGACAGCACGCCGCTGAGGCGCGCGAGATTCTTTCTCAAAGACATATTTCGAAGTTGGCTATCGAGTTCTATGACTTGTGCTGGACTTTGCAGGTGGGAACGTAGGTTTGTATAGAATGGCAGGCGGGCAGTCGAGAAAAGTACTTGAATACGTAGGTAGTTGGGCAATGCAACGTTAGAATAGAATAGTAACGGAAAAGTCTTGCGCCTGGCAAGATTGATTTTCAAAAAGGAAGGTAGATACAAATGGAGAGAAGGTGAAAATCGTAGAGCCCTCGGTAGTCGTGGCTGATGCCCTTAAGGAAGCAGTGTCCTGTGCGACTCGGTGGCGTGAAAGAGGGTAGTTTTGGCCCGGGCTTCGAACTTGGATTGTTCAAGATGCTAGCGTTTGTCCTCAGCAACAAACGAATTGATAATGAGAAAGCGTAGCCGACAAGCGAGTTACAAAGCACTGGACACCAACAAAGGTAGGTAGACCGGCGGGTAATGGAGCCAATGGTGTTCTGCGCGTGCGTGTATTTTGTAATTTATCCAAGTCGGTAAGGTTCGCGTATATAGGTAAGGAGCGACAAGCCCGCAGATCACGCGGTGAGATATCTTTGCTATGAACCGAATGGATTGACCAACGTCCAAGATGTATCGAGGTTAGGAAACCGCGACTCTGTATATATAGGTACGAAGTAAGGTTGGACGTGTGGTAGGCGATACCAAAAGTGCTCGATGCAACTTTCTGAGACAGGACGGACCAGCCCCCAATCTCCGGAAAGACTAAGACAGAAAGAGGTAAAAGACCAAATGGAATGTCAGGCCAGAATGCCATCAAGGCGAGGCTTAGAAGAAGGATCGAATATGGAGAATAGCTCCGAGAATGGCACGATGCAACGTGGAGGGCAATTTGATGATATAGCTGATTAGGTAGGTAGTCGTACGCATGACGATCCTCAATTAAACCTATCTACCCTCGAGGTCGTACAGCGTCTTCCTCTGTTTCATTCCTTCTTGGGGGATTCCACTGGCAGTATCTAATCACAAGGCACAATTCAGACATGGAGGGGCTAACACGCACGTGGATATGGCCATGATAGAACCACATATAATAATACCTACTGTAAGCCGCCCACACAAAGTCGCTCATCCATGATTTGATGTGGGCGGATTGCTGTCAACGCCAATAGCGGCGGTAAGACATCGGATCCAAGACACATAAGAGCCCCTCCACGGTGTCTCTGGCTAGCATAAGCGAGAAAAAAAAAATCAAATACGCAATATCATGACTGATAATATGCTGAGTGGTCGAGGCCGCGGGAAAGACGAGTGCTTCAAGTAATGTTGTTGGTGGTTGAGATGCGATCTGCAATCGTTCGGTTCATCTTAGCCAATGAGTGGTATGGAGTTGATGAAAGCTGCGGGTTTCAGCTTGGATGGCCGGATTAGTCTAGCTGTCAGTTCTGTGTTCAGCGTCTACTGGCCTGGATTGAAGGCGCTAAGAGGCGCTAGTGCAAATCCAACAGTCCTATTGGCCTACGAAGTATAGGTAAACTGGAGTGTCTTGGTGCCGGCGTCAAATAGACCGATGTGACACCCAAGCTTCAGCGCATGCCATTGATTTTCAGGTACCCGTACCTGCGCTACGCCGCCTACAAGAGCAACCCCCTGAAGGAATGTAGCGATTGGCTGAGCCGCTCTCGTCCTCACTCGGCGGATCCTCTGTCTTGAAACAGAACAGAAGCTCCTTCAATGCCAGTCAGTCTCTGCTTGACAAACTTGCAAAATCATCATTTGAACATTTAATGCCGAGCAAGGACAGACCATCAAGAGGAGAAAAATTTTGTCTCCCAAATGTTTCTGTCGCAAGCGAGAGACAAACTTTCTGAAAACTCTCCTTAATCTTAAGTACTACGCACCGGCATTGAAAGTAAGCTTAAATCTTAAACCTTTGACGGCTCCGTAATATCTCAATTCATACCTAGCCCCTTCCTATCGGGCCTGGGCAACTCGGAGGACCGGCGCAGGTGTAAGTGATTAATTGACCAACTTACTTCACAATCCTACCTCGTCATCGTTGTCGCCGCCACCCTCACGTAGTATACTTCGTAAGTCCTATAGAAACACGCATCGTGCTGCCTCCGCAGTGCATGACACTGATCATCAAGTACCAACAAGAGGATCCAATGCAACGTGCCGTTCTTGATATAAATCCCCAGGGGTCGGAACGGGAGCGATCGACTTCCCCGCCGCCAAAAGGATCATCCATGCGTATTTGTGCCTCATTGTTCTATTACTGGTGCGTTGTGCCTTGACCTTGACCTAGCTACACTAGATCTAGCCTTCGCAGGATCTCCCGCTCTCTCGGATGAAACCGACCAGATATGGCAATCATCGACAGGTCCAGTCCCCCAGTCCTGCGAGTAATTATATTCCTCAGGGGCTAGTCATGATCGACGGTCTCGTTCCGATTGCCTCGCTGCGACTGCCTGTACCTAGTCAAATCGCATAGCCAAATACACATACGACGCGTTAAAGTCTTTCCCTAGAAGAAAAGGCATAAGAGCCGAAATTAGTTCGTAGTGCAGCCGAAGAATGGCCTCCTAAAGGGGCTACGGTCCACGTCCCCAGCGCCGATGCCGAAGACTCTGCCGGCTCCGATGTCTGTCAACATGGAACATAGTGCTCGCCCGTGAAGCTGCAATATGTAGAACCGAACATGAAAAGGCCCCCAAAGGTATATTGCGAAGATACGTCATAATTCTACGCAATTTCGCACAGCTGAGGTAGCATCAGGAACACGGTCCGCCTCGCTAAAGGAATTACAAGCCAACAGCTACACAGCCCCAGCGCCTTCATGCTGAACCTCAATGCTACCAAGTCCTAACATGACCTAAATAGAAAAATCACAGCCTTGTCCTGGCGACTGGCCGTGTGCAATGTGCAAGCCTTATCCTGCCAAGTTATAGCTACTAGGAATATTGCAACGGTTCGTGATTATAAGGAGGTTACCGCAAATTGTATGTATTAGCCAGGGTCATGTTTATGCTTTGGCGTATCAAAATGCGACAGCCAATACCACCAGGTACCTAAAGGGGCTATTGATGATTTTGAGAATTCACCATCTTCTCTCCTTACGTACAAACTGGTCTAAGTGGACGATTCTAAGAATCTAAGTACGCACAATCTCTATCATGCAACACCACACATTAAGCATAAATCGATCTGTCTAATTGCGTCATTATACTGATTATCTTTAGGTATCTGTACGCTCCCTGGAATACCCCCAATATTTCGTTTCGTCCCTTGAGGTGGTCGTTCTTAAGCACCGGGCATTAAGTACACTGTAGATTGCTGCGAAGCCCGATGCCTGATTCTGACCAGCACCTCCGTGCGCCATTTCGTAGTCCGAGACAACTGGTCCGATGAAATCACGACGGCGAAAGATCCTTCAACTTCTTGAAGTCTGGTAGCGAGAAGCGCCTTAAAAGAGTTCGAGAAATATATGCAGTATAGACGTGCATATTCTTCCCATCGTTGCGGTTGATGAAGAGTAGCCATGCCGCCCCCAAATAAAAGTCCTATACAAGCCGTCAAGGTTAGTGCGTATCCCACTGGGCTGTGTGATATAGAGGGATCGGATCCGTAAGCAGGTACTTACAAGATCCCCGAACCAAAGTCGCCATTGAGAGTCCATGAACACTCGGTGGTAAACGTCCGCGAAGACAATGGGCTCTATCTGGCATATTTCATCAAATCTTTCGCCTGAGTAGTAGCACATATAGGTATTTTTGGAGACGTATCCAGTGCGATCGAGCTCCGCGCTTATCATCTTCAGCTGCTATCTGTGCGTGCCAGGCTGTGTTTCTCCCTGCACTGGATTACCACATATTCGGTAGGTATCCGATGTGTCTGTGGTGGGTGAAGGCCACCGGCCACCGGCATCCGGGCCTATCCAGAGCCGGCTCAACACCTGGAGCGGCAGCGGCAGTGAACGACCCGCAGAGCAGTCTCTTTGACGCTGCTCTAGTCGGGTAATTTGATGAAAGCGCTAGGTAGCACTTCACGTTGACCAAAAAGCACTGAAGATCTGCGAGAGCCGCCATCAGAATTGCTATGCGGCCTGCTGCTCGACCGTCGGGGTGTGGGGAGCGACCCGAATCGCGAGCTATGGGTACGGTATACGGAGAGCTTGTGAAAGGTGCTGTTTCAATTGAGAGGTCAGTTTGGGAACGTTTCCTGAAGAGATGGCTGACGCGCGATGTTGGGATGATCTACGCCTCGAGATGGGATAACTTACGCGTCGCGATACTATGGGTGAACGTTGCTGAGCGATACTATTTCTATGAAGAGATCCGTCTGGGAACGGTTGCACAAGAGATAGCTGACGCGTCGGGATTGAACGACTTACGCGTCGGCACGGGATGAGGATTGTTCCTAAAATGTTTCCTCGGCGAAGAGAAGTTCAAGGGGAAAAGTTTCTTGTCTTGGTCGGTCGAGAGGCTTGCTTGCTGGAGGGATGAAGCCCGCTATCGAGCAGGAATCCGCTTGGAGAACATCAAAGGGAAGCCATCATTTGACTTGTCTCCACGATACTCAGGACCCAGCGGGCGTAGCCGTTGCGGACGTCTGGTCTGGCCACCATACTCCTTTTCTCGCCGCAGATGTAGCAACAACTTCAGAGCCTCGACAGTTGATCCTTCGCTGGGGGCTGGGTGTGTTGTGTAGAGAATTGATTGGGAATTAAATTCCAGCCCAATCAGCATAGCTCACTCCGCCCAATGCCTAACGATGCGTATTTCTAGCTCGGCCACAGGCCAGCCGGCAGTGTATTGATTGGGTTGGCATTTAGCAATCATCACTGTTGTTTCCCCCCTTCTTCCGGGTCTTTCGAATAGAGTAAAGACAATACAGGGAGACCAATTCGTTGGGGCTGCGTCTCTTAGTGCCACAAACCCCTTTGACGTAGGGATTCTAGCACTTGACGTCCATGGTCCATCTCGGGTTGATTTTTTTGAACTCTCAGGTATGTTGGCCCGAGTGAGATACTCATCGAGTATGACTTGGTCAAGGTACATGAATCTAGCATGGTATGTATCTTGCACTTCTCCCACGGATACTTCGCAATGAGCTCGTCGAAGAATGGGAGCGACACTCAAATGGTCATCGAGGATGCCTGTAGGCGTGTTGACGCCAGCCGGCTCTGCGGCTCTCGCCGTCTTTTCGGCCATCATCATTGTCGACAACAATGTACTGCCTTTAGCCCTCTCATCTCTGGCCAAATCAAAAGTTAGCAATAGTTCTGTTACTGTAAGAAATGCAAAAGTTCTATACAATACCTGTGTATAATGCCATACCGGGTAAAACCCGTCTTTGGCCTGGAGCTAAGGCGATAATGGCTAGCGAAGAGCCCTGAGCCTAGGGCGTATACGTGCCCCTGATCGTATCCGCCAGAATGAGGCTGTAATCAGGACCTGGATGGTATTGTCGATGAATTGTAGCGGAATGAAGTGAAGAGAATGCTTGGGACATGATCTAACGACTGGAAGAGAAATTTTATCTGGAAACTCCTCGGTGCTGTGTTCTGAGTCATGCAGTTGGTCGGAAATCGTGATATACTGGATCATTTGGGGCTGCTGTTGACGATAGTAGACTCGATAACACTACTGTTGGTGCTAGTAGTGGTATTGCTACTGGTATTGCTGCTGCTTCTGTTGATGTTGTTATAGCGTTATTGTGAATGATGATATTAATGGTGTTCTTACAAAATATGTTTGAGAGAGAGACAGGTCTGACCAGAGTGGGCGAGCGTGGTGATACGGGGGTATTTAACCCTGCTACGATTGCCATGTGCTCTTCCTCATTCAGAAAGTGTGACTAAACGCAGTTTCACTCCAAAACTACAGAAGTAGGAACGATGTAAATTGATTTCATAATAAGACAGTGAGATGTCGCAGGGACGATTGTTTGGTTCTACGTAATATGATGCGTGTGTGTGTGAGCCCACGGGCATAACCGAGCAGGGGCAAACCGAAATTTATGTCGTGACGTATGCTCGACCACGGATGTAAGTTCGGTTAGCATTGGAGACCTCAGTCAATAACGAGTTGGACTTTCTCTCAAATCTGAGTTGGTTCGTATGTAAGCGCAATTACGGACTTCTCCGGGGGAAGCGAGAATCCGTAGTACTGTGGTATGATGATGATTCGGGCTGCTTCCTCAACATAATTCTGACTCGTTATTACCTTGGGGCATTTCATTGACCATCTGATTTCATCATTGCAATTTCTCAATGACCTTTTTGGTAGCTGTAGACTACAGATACAGTTTGTCGATACTTACGGAGGGTTCGTCGCTCTGATCTGGGTTACCTCATTGAATAACCAGCGCAGGCACAACGGATCTTTCTCGCATCGCTGTGGTAGCGTGGGGTGCACACAATAAAAGAAGCCTTTTCGACAAGCTTTCCTGAGCCAGGCGGCGGATGGTATTGCAGTATTTTGTCGTAAGAGTGTCGGTGGTGCATTGGCTGGGATTCTCGTCGCGAACCACCTATTTTCATCTAACAGTGAGGCAAGGATACGTATATGAAGTGATACACATTGTACGGTATAGTGTATAACTAATTGATCCTGTTTAACAGCGGCTTGCAGTGTGGTTTTTGAAATAGAGTTATAGATACTAATAAGGTAGCTGAGAGTATTACCTGCTGAGCATTAGCCCGAAGCCCAAAGATTCATACTCTTCTCTATATTGATGGCAATGATGTAGATCTGAGGAGCAACTGAAGCAGTATATGTACTAGCGAAGTAGCTTGCCTCATTGATGAGTACACTATATATACACAATATTATGCCTTGGCAATTATATACTTGAACATTTGATGGCCCATCATCCTATTATGGCCATGACACTCATATCTTTTAGTGCAGTGACGACACAGATATATGATAGATCCCGGACAACGCAGTACACCCATCGGTTTATGCATCAACATATGGCACTGCGACAGATTGTAGTGCTGCCTGGTTGCCACCACTACGGCTTAGTCTGAAAGAACTGATTGCAATCCCAGTGGGATGCAAGAGTATGAGTATAGGTGAGTGCCGTGTGTAGCACATTGCACTTCAAACAGGCCATATCTAGACATCAATCCAACAATTTGCCTAATGGCATGGTGAGGGTCTAAGCAATGGTGCGGGAAAAGCCCCTATTGTCGAGTGGGTGCGTACATATCAACTGCTGCCGGGGTCTTGCACTGGAGGTGGATTGTCAGAGAGAAGTAGTGTTATAACCTGACCTTCTGACCTGTTAATTTGAACCAGATGACGGCCACTAGATCCTCTTTGAAACGCTCCCAGGGGTTTCGGTTGAGATAGTAGCTGAGTTCACGGAAGTTGTACATCTCACCCCAGCAGTCGCGCCCAAATTCGCAGCCTGCCATGTTGACAAGAAAGTCTCGATCATTCTGGTCGTAGTGGATACGTGTATCGTTGCCGTTCTCACTGCAAGCCCCGGTCGGGAAGCTATTAATCATTCTTTGGGGAAGAAATGCGGTATGACTTCGGATCCAAGGCTGCGTCGTGTAAAGTTGTTGCAGTGCACTTTGTTCTTTGTGCTCCCACTCCATATGTTTCTGCTCATATGATACCGGATCCCACCAGATATCTAGAAGCTGATCCGTCCATTCGCTTCTTCTGACAAAAAAGGACCCTAGGTTGAATCCGCCGCAGTCCTGAGATAGCATCAAATTGACCGAGTCGACCTGGCCATCCCCCACAGCGCTGAGAGTCTCGGGATCAAGATAGTTGGCTTGGAGGGGGTGGGATAGATTGAGTGGATTAAACTCATTGATATCCCGGTATATGTGCTTTTGGAGGTTATTGAAGATATGGCTTTGAAGCGAGTAAGAAGGCTCCATGATGAACGTATTTAGATCCAGCCACCATATCCTGTTAGGAAGCTTAGTGTTATGTCCACTTCAGAACTCACTTTACGAAAGGAGCTTACCATTCAGCGTTGGGATATTTCTTGAAACTGTTCCTGATACTGTCAACCTTTTCCCAGCTCTCTCTCCATTCGTGAGCGTAGCGTTTCTTGGTGCTCATATCGACAATCTCAAGCTCGTAGCCCCATCGGGCAACGTATTTCCGCTTGTTTCGGACGCTATCCCTCTCGATCGCCCATTCCCTTGCGCCCTTCCATTCCATCACACCACCACCGACGTTGGCCGCGAGGATGATGACGAACTTCTTCCCGCCACCAAGCCAGCCAGCCCTCCTCCAGTAATAATAGAGGGCTAGTATTATTGAGTCAGCATCTTGAAGAGAAGAAATATGAATACGACGTCTTACGTGTGATATAGAATAGGATGTAGCAGGCCAGAAGAAGAAAGGCTATCACGGCACGAATCTTCCACTTTCTACTCATTTGAGTGACGAAGGCTTGTATGCGCCCTAGCACGGGTATTCTCCATTGTGTTGGCCGTCGTTTTGAGTCTTTATCTATGTACCCAGCGTCCTTCTTGCCCGAGAAGGAAGGGAGACTGCTCGATATACGGCGCATGTTACGGGTAAAGAACCCTTGGTTTTGCGTCTGGAAGGATGGATAGCCGGCGACACCCCGAGACTTCATCCGCGCCGACTCCCATGTCACGGCTCCGGCACTCGAGCCTGAAAAGGTCATCTTCGCTGGACTTGATCGGCCGCTGGAGGTGATATCCAGGCCAGGGGAGGACCAGCCGCCACCCGGAATGGGCGAGGGACTCCGGCTGAGGGACATAGGAGGAGGCTGCGGTATATCTGGCTTTGGTACTGTGGGAACGAAGGCCCGATGATAAGTCGGAAACCCTCCACGCGCGGGCTCGTCGCAAGCCTAGCCGTGGAAAGTTGATGCACCTGGGGCAGGTCTCGGCCGAGGTTACAAGTGGCCGCGATTGCTGCCCCGGTCGAACAGGGGCTGCGCGACAGTGGTTGCTAGAATTGGCCTCGATGAAAGCGGGCGCATGTACTCGACGGCGCGGCTCGGCGGCGACGTTGCGCTGGAACGGCGGACACAAACGGCGGTCTTGAGATCGGGCTCACTCTCTGATTTTCGGAGTTGGCGCCTGGATGCGCAAAAATTTCAGTCTCGTTCGCTGGCAGTGGGGTCTTGATGAACGCTGGGAGTTATTTGGGTCGTGCTGGCCGTAGAAGAAGAAAGCAACTGTGGTGGGCGGAGATGAGGCTCAGTGTTAAATTGCAGATTGGTGATAAGTTGCAATGATGAGGAAAGGCGTGGAATGGCGATGTGGATCTGGACGAACGCTGTTTGCTGGGGCCGGTGGACGACGCGACGCGGGTCCTCTCCCGTAGTCTGTGAAGTTTAATGGATGCTGGTTGGCCAGGGAGAAAATAGATGAGATGTCTTTGCGAAATGAACGGGAGAAAGTGAGACGGCAATTACACAGTACAGGGGTACTATCGCAAGACTCGGAGGGTGCCTCCAGAGAATGTGCTCCGTACATGCCCAGTCAGTTGAAAGCCAGGCGCATGTATGTACCTCGCAAGAATTGAACTTTAAGAGCATTACTATCAGGGCACCCATGCGTTGCTAACAGGGCACCCTTCGGGCCGTTTCGGCCTGGTGCAGCTGGCCACCTAATTTTCTATAGTGTGCCCCTCCGTCAGCTGCGTGCAATAGTTTCAACAATTCCAACAACTCCAACAACTTCAATAGCTTCAATGGTTTCAATATCTTCAATGTTTTCAATAGCTTCGATAGTTTTAATGGTTTCACAAGGGTTAAACCGGTCTAGAAAGTATTATTTTATTAAAACAGCTTTAAACAAGTTAATTGTATTAAAACTAAGAATAATAACTCGAATTATTAACTGCGTATAATAATATTAATAACTTTAATAACTCTTATAACGTTAATAATAATAAAATAACTTTTAATAATTTTAATAATTTTAATTGTTTTTAATAAATTTAAAAAGTTTAATTCTTTTAAATTTATAATAAAATTATAAAAAGTTTAATTTTTTTAAATTTGTAATAAAAAGTAAAAATAATAAAAAAAAGCAATATTATAAAAATTTTAATAATTAATTATGTTAAATTAAAACAATTTAAAAAGTATTCTGTTAATAATTATATAAGTGTTTTAATAATAATATTTTTATTTAAAACTATATCGTATAACTTTATTATTATTTACTTGTTGTTATAATAATATTATATATAAAGTTATATAACAAATTCGGGAAATATATATTAATTATAAAGTGGGGAAAAAAAGAAAAACAAAGCCGCGAAACTAATTACGTTTTTTTTATATCTTTATTATAATTACTATAACGATTGCTATAAAAGAGTACTTGTAAGATATAAATAAGCTCCGATAAAGGTTAAAATTAGTTTATATTTAAAATAAAATACTAAGTAAATTAAAACAATATAATAATAAAAGATTAAATCGTTAAAAAGTTTTTCCCGATAGTTAGATTTTAAAAATTAATTAAAGTTTAAATTAAATAACGAGAAAAGAATAACTAGTTATATAAAGAATCGTTATAAGTTATATAAATATTTTTTTTTCGTATTATACCCGTGTTTTTAAACTGTTTAAACTATTTAAAATTTTAAAACTTTTAAATGTTTTAAACAATTTTACTTAAAGTGTTTAACGCGTTTTAACGCTTAAAACTTTTAAACACGTTTTACGTAACGTTTATTTTTTTTTAACGTATAATTTTTTTAAATATACCGCTCGTGTTTTAATATTTTTTTACGTTCCGTGTTAAGTTAGTTTATTAAATTACTTTTCCGTTAATTCGTAATATTATACTTTCTTTTTTAAAATTATTGTCCGTAATAATCTTTTTTTTTTTTAATAAATGTTTTGCCCAACTTCTTTATATAGTTTTATAATATTTGATCGTATAGTTAAACAAAAGTCGCGAAAACGTTAATCCGCGTTTGATTTTTCCCGTCGTTTCGAACGTTTTAATTTCGATATCCCCATGTTTTACTCGCGTTGTACTAAAAAGAAAAAAAAATGTATAATAGTTATTAGTGCGTAAAAATATACTAGTTGTATAAGCTACGGTAGTATTTATAACGTTTTTAATCTATTATTTCGTAAGTATAAAAAGTTTATAAAAAAAAAAAAATAAATTAAAGTTAGAAAAGGAACGTATTCGGTAAGTTTTTCGTAAAACTTTTAATAAGTTAGACCGGTTATAAAAAACCCGCAAGTTGTTATATCGCCGTAGTTTAAAAATAATTCGTTGTAGAATAAAAAGTACGGAAACGATAAAAAAGTTCGAACGTTTCGAGAAAAAACAAAAACGTATTACCGCCGAACAAGCTTAACTGTTTTTTATTTTTTAAATTATTTTTTTCGATTTATCCGTTTTCGACTTTTTATCCTAATTAGTAGATTTGTTACTAGTTTTAACCGATTAAAATGTTAGCGGTAAAAACTCGCAACAATTTAAGTCGTATTTTTTAAATGTTTTATAAGTTTTTAAATGTTATATATATATATAAGTATTTTTTTTATTTGATTAAATACTCGATATTTTCGTCCGTTTAACGTAAGTTTAATATTTTTTTAACTTCGTATTTTTTTTTTAGTTCGGTTTAAATTTTAATTTCGAGTTTAACGTTATCCGGTATTAGTTCTAACGATAAAATATAAACAATTTTAAATATTCGTATTATTTTTAGTAATAAAAGTCGGTAATTTAGATTTAATAGGACTTTTATAATTTTAAATAATCTTAATTTTTTAAAATCGAGTTTTTCGTTTAGTCTTTTTGTTTTAATTTTTCTACGTAATAAGTATACTTTTTGCCCTTTTTTTAAAAAAAGTTTTAACGATTTTTTATTGTTATAATATATTTTCGTACGTTGTTAAATAATAATAAGTTCTTTTTGTAGTTTTTTTTATATACTTATGATCCTTTTTGTATTAATAAGTCCTTATAATATAATAATTTTATTTACGCTAATTGTAATTTTTTTTAAATCGTAACCGTAATTTGTTTTAAATAGTAATATTTTTATATCTTGATTAATTAACGTATTATACGCGTATTTTATTATAAATAGTAGTTCGACTTAATTATTTTAGTTAAAATTTATATAATTTCGTAAGTATTATTTTAATGTTTGATTAAATTTTTCCGTTTAACTGTTTGTTTAAAAATAATATATTATTAATATAATATGTTTAATTTTTAATACTTTTATAAATAATTAAAAATATTTTAATATTATTGTTTATTTTTTATTAGTAATGATTTTTTCTAATTAACCGTGTTAACTAGTTACGTTTTATATAACTGCGTAAACGAGTTCTTCCGTTAAACTAGCTTTTAAATAAGGAATAAACTTTCCGTACTTCGTAAGTTTTTTTATAATTATTAAAATAAAGTTGTATTTTACTCCTGTTATTAGTTCTCGTAATTTTAATAATTTAATAATAAAGTTAAAAACGATAATTTTTTAAACTTTATCCGGTATTTCGATAAGTTTTATAAGTTTATATAGTTTATGTTTTATTGTTTTAGATTTGTTATAAATATTGTACTCGCGAATTATTTTTTAAAAAACTTTTTTTATTCCGGGTCCCGTAAATTATTGTTTAAATCGTTTATAAGTTTTAAACAACTTTTAATATTTATAAAATAAATGTTCGTAGAATTTTTTTGCGAATTTTTTTCTAATTATAACTAGGATAATAGTTTTATTATTATTGTTTTATTATTATAGTTGTTCTTTTTATTCTCCGGTAAGGAATAATTTTTTTTATATTATTATTAATATAAGATTACCGTTTATGTTTTTTTATAACAATAGTTTAGTATATTTCTGTTTTTCGTGTCTTTTTAGTTCGTATTTTCGACTAAAAATATCGGTTTTAATATTTTTTTTTTTTTAACATATATAATTTCGAAATTAAACTTTAATAAAAATTCTATTTATTGTATTTATTATTTATTTAGTTTTTTCGTAATTATAAACGTTATAAAGTTTTTATAATCTAAATAAATTTTAATTAAATAGTTTATTTTATTAAAGTATAACTTTTATTTTTTAAATACGTAAATAATTATTATTAGTTTTTTATTATATATTTAGTAATTTAATTCAAATTTATTGAACTTTTTCGAAAAAAATACAATAAAGTGTAAGCGTTTTTTATCGTTTCGTTAATTAAGTTGTCCGTTTATTAATTCGTCGTATACGTCGGTTTTAATTTTATATTCCCGATCTGGGTTTAATAATTATAATATCAGTTCGTCGAGTATTTTTTATTTAATTTCGTCGAATATTTTTTACTTAGTTTCGGTTTATCGAAACTCTCGATTTTTTTTTATAAAGTCCGTAAAAAATGCTATTATTCCGTTAAAATTTTTAATAAATAGTCGTACGTAGTTTGTATAACTTATAAACGATTTAATATTTTTAACATTTTAGAGTATTAGTTAGTCTTTTATTGTTTTAATTCGGGATTTTTATATTTATATTTTTTTTAAAGTAATAATAAATTTTAAAAAATCAACTTTTTATTTATAAAATTCACTCTTTTTTAAATATATTAATAAATCTGTTTTTTATAATACTATTAAAATTTATTTAACATGTTTTTTATATTTTTTTAATATTTCGGAATAAATTAAAATGTCGTCGAGGTATATTATAACGAATTTGTCGATAAACTTTTGTAATATTATAATAATTATTTTTTAAAAAGTTACTAATATATTAATTAATCCGAATAATATAATTAAACATTTATATAATCCGTATAATATATTAAACATTGTTTTTTATTTATATCTTTATATTATACGTATTTAGTTATAAACGTTTAATAAATTAAATGCCGTGTACTATTTTGTTTTATATAACTTATCGCATAATTCGTTAATTCGTAAGATCGGTTTTCGATTTTTTTTTATAATTCGATTTAGATGTTTATAATTTATATATAACTTTTATTTAAATTTGTTGTTTTTTTTTAGTTTTTTTAATACTTATAAGATAAAATATTATATTAGTAATATGGAAAATGTAATAGTTTTTTTTTTTAAGTTTTCTTTTAATTATTTATTTAGTAGTTTTAATTGTTTTAAATTTTATTAATAAAGTAAAAAAAATCCCGGTTGTTCTCTTAGTAATAACTCGATTTTGTAGTTATAAACCGTGTGTTTTAGTAATCCTGTTACTGTTTTATACTTTTTTACGAACAGGTCGTTAAATTCTTTATATTCTTCTAGTATTAGATCAGAATTAAATATACGTTTAAGTTCTTAGATAATTAAACAAAACTTAAATTTTGTTAATTCTGTTTTTTTAGTTTTTTTAATATTATTGTTTTTTTTTAACGTATATATAGATTTATTTATTTCGTTTTTCGGACGATTAATAAAAATGTTATTTTTTTTTAATAAAACTTATTAAAGTTGGTTTATATTTTAGTTTATTAATAAGTTACTTTTTTATAACTAAAGTATTTTTAAAATTATATTATATTATACGATATTAACAATATTAAACGTAAGTTTTTTTATATATTTTTAAATATTAATTAAAAGTTTTGTAGTTTTTTTTTTAATTATTCCGTTGTTGTATTTTATCGGACTATTATCGAAGTTTTTTAATATATATAAAGCGTTTTTTATATAAAACAATATGTTTATTTAATTAACGATTCGTAGAAAAATATAACTTCGTACTATGTTAATATTAATTATTACGCGTATTTTATATTTTTTATACCGTAAGTTAATAAACAGTTGTTTTTTAATTATTAATTTTAATAATTTTATTTTATTTAATTATATTTTAATAAATTAAACAAGTTGTTAATGTTTTATAACTATTTTTTTTCGTTTTTTAATTCTTAGTTTTCGTATTATTTGTTTTTGCCGCGTTAATATAGCGTTTTTTTAAAAAATAGCTTATTTAATATTTCTTTAAACGTTTTTAAACTTAGTTTATTTAAGTTTGTTAACCTTTTAGTTAGTTTTATTTATGTTAGAATATATTTAGTCGATTTTTTTATTTTTTAATAATCGTGTTTTTATTATACGTGTTATTTATAATATGCTAATTTATAACTTTTAATGTTTTTGTTTAAATAAATATATTCGAAAAGTCGTTTTAAATCTTCGGTAAATATAACATATTTTCGTTTGTAATTTTGTTTTATAATTACTAAATATCCGATTTAGTTTTACAAATATAGTTTAATTATTATATTTCGATTAATTCGTTATAAAAACTACCCGTTTTAAAGTTTTTTTTTAAAATATAGTTTATATCGATATATTAAATAATTAACTTATAAAACTTTGTTATATTTTAAATATTTTAATTTTATAAATTTTTTTTCTTTTATTATAATACTGTTATACGCGTAACTACGTATTATAAGTTCGATTGTTTTCGTATAATTTTAAGTAAAAATACCGGTTCTAACAATTATAACATTATTTAATCGTTAAATTTTAATTAAAATACACCCGATTATTTTATCGTTAATATCGTGTAATTTTTTTTATATTATATTTTTAAATTTTTGTTTTTTAAGTTCGTTTTTTTTTCGTATTATATTAAGTATATTTTCGTTAAATATTTTTAATTACCGCGTTTTCGAGCTATTCTACGTAGTTTTAATATAAACATCGTTTGTACTTATAGTTTTTATGTTCCGAGTATTTTTCGCTCTCGGGCTAGTTTTTTAACTTATTAGTATTAATATCTTTTATACTTTCGTTATTATTCTCGTCTTTTACGGTTTATTAGTCCCCGGTTAATAAAATGTCCGATTATTATAAACTAGTAGTTTTAAAATATTTACCGCATTTTCCGTTTTAATTATAAATATAACTTATTTTTTTCGTTTTTTAAGATTTAATTGTATATAAATATAAATAATAAAATCGTATAACGTTTTTATATATTTCGTACCCCCGTTTTAAATGTACTTTATAATTATCCGCTTGCCCGTAAATATATTTATACTAAATCGTTTTTTGAAAATATATTATAATTAAATGTTCGATATAAAACTGTTTTAATCTACAGGTTTCGTAATTTTTATATACGTTTAAAATTTTAAATGTTTTTAGTATTATTATATTTAAATATATAATATTAATTTAATACTCGTTTTAATTTATTTTAATTATTTATTTCTTTTTAAGTATTTTTTTTTTAATACGTTTAAGTTCGGGACAATAATTCGTATAATGTTTTTTTTTCGTAATTATAATATTTAACGTTTTTTAAATTTTTTAGTTTATTGTTTTATCGATTGTTTTATATGTTTTTTTATTTGTTTATTATATTAAGTTTTATAAGTTTTAGTTTAATTCCGTATAAAATATTAATTGTTTTTTTTTATATTTAATTTAGTTTTTATTATATAATTGTTTCGATTTTTTTTTTATATTTTGCGTTCGTAAAATCGATTGTCGATTTTAATTATTTTAACGATATATTCCGCAAAATTATCAAACTTTTTATCTCGTACTAATTCGTTTTAGATTTCTTTTTTAAATCCGTTATAAAATAACGTTATAAAAATATTATTATTATTTTATTTTGCTTTTATTATTATTTATTAAAACTCGATAGCGTATTTAAATACTGATTTTTTTTATTTAATAAATAAAAGTTTGCGTTCGGTTTGTCGTTTTTTTTTTAAATTTCCGAACATTTTTTTAAATTTAGTCTCGAAAATTTTATAATTTTTAAAAATCTTTTTAATCTCGTTTTTTTAGTTTTCCCCGTCGGCGTTATTAAAATAATCTCTAAGAATTAGTTCGAATTACGCAAGTGCTAGTCCGTTTAAATATTTTACCGCGTAAAAGACTTTTTTTATTTGATCGGTTACTTTTTCGACCTCGTTTTTATTATTAGTTTAACTAGTTTTAAAACTTTTTTCGTAATATTTAAAATATGTTTTCATTTTCGTTAAAAATTTTCGAATCTTTTTATTATTATTGTTAAACTTTTTTAATTTAACTAGTTAATATATCGAACCTGTTAGTTTGTTAATAATTATTATTATAGTTTGTCGTATAACTTTTATAACCTGTTTTATTTGTTCGTAATTAGTAGTATAAATAGTAGTATATATATCTTTTTCCTTTTTTAAAACGCCGATGCGTTCTTAAAATTAACCGATTAATTGCGTTATACTTTATTAAATTATTATGTCGATTCGAGTGTTTCCGTTATTATTTAATATTTAATATTTAAACAAAACTATTTAAAATATAACGATCGTTATAAAAAAGTATTTATAAAATATAAGTAAGCTTTAATAAAAGTTAAAGTTAGTTTATATTTAAAGTAAAATATTAAATAAATTAAAATAATATAACAATAAAAGATTAAATCGTTAAAAAGTTTTTTTTAATAATTAGATTTTAAAAACTAATTAAAGTTTAAATTAAATAACGAAAAAAAAAATAACTAATTATATAAAGAATCGTTATAAGTTATATAAACATCTTTTTCTCGTATTATACCCGTGTTTTTAAATTGTTTAAACTGTTTAAAGTTTTAAAGCCTTTAAATGCTTTAAGCAATTTTACTCAAAGTGTTTAACGCGTTTTAACGTTTGAGACCTTTGAGCACGCTTTACGTAACGTTTATTTTTTTTCCCTGGCGTATAACCCTTTTAAATGTACTGTTCGTATTTTAGTGTTTTCTTGCGCCCCGCGTTAAGTTGGCTTGTTAAGTCACTTCTCCGTTAGTTTATAACAATTACGATTTTATTTATTTAATTTACTTATTTATAATAATATAATAATAATAATAATTTATTATTTATAATTATTAATTATAATTATAACTTTTTATTTATAATTATAACTTTTTATAACTTTTTATATAATTATTAATTATTATATTAATTATTAATAAAGTGTTAAATTATTACTTTTGTTTTAATTTTTAATATGTTTTTTTTTAAATTAAATATTTTATTTAATATAAAATTTAAAATTTTTTATTTTAAATTATTTTATAAAAGTTATAAAACGTTTTATTAAAATTAAAATATTATTATTAAAATATTTATAAAATTATTAATAAAATATTTTATTAAATAATTTTAATTAATAATTTAATTATATATATTTATTTTAATTATTTTTTATTATTATTTTAAAAAAATTAAGTTTTTTTAAATTATTTAAATTTTCGGAATTATTATAACTTTATTTAAATTTTTAAAACAGTTTTTTAAAATAAAAATCGTAAAACAACTTTATAAAATAATAAAATAAAAATAATAAACTTTATAAAACATTTATTACGTTAAATTTTATTAATTAAATATTTTTAAAAATTTTAAACAATTTTAAAAAATTTAATTTTTTTTAAAAAAATAATAATAAATAATTAATATAAATATATTTATTAATTAAAACATTTAATAAAATGTTTTATTAATAATTTTATAAATATTTTAATAATAATATTTTAAAATTATAAATTATATCGCGATTATATTCGTTTTTTTAAATTTTATAATAATAAATTAAATAATAAATAAATAAATAAATAAATTAATTTTAAATTAATTAATCGATTATAATAATAAACTTTATAAACTTTATAAACTTTATAAACTTTATAAATAAAATAAATAAAATAAATAAAATAAATAAAATAAATAAAATAAATAAAATAAATAAAATAAATAAAATAAATAAAATAAATAAAATAAA